>JAAALK010000287.1:91190976-91545435 GCA_019279435.1 Zizania palustris | reverse complement strand
AGAAAGGGGGAAACCGAGGGATTAATTCCAATTACTCCGTCAAGGTGTTAAACGGGCTAATTATGGCGCTCTAGAGCATAACAGTGAGGGGAATCCGAGGTCAATCGAATGTGTGAGTAACATGGAGTTAATTCCCGACGTTTAATCGAAGCTTGGGCCGGCGGTGATCGGGACATAACCACGGTGGCCGGGGATCTCGGGTGCGCAAGGAAGACGAAGACTGACTGGTGGGACCCACTGGTCGGTGAGCGTGAAAGGATGAGGGGGCTAACGGTCGGTGTCGACAGGTGGGACGGGGGCGTGAGTTGTGAGGGGAGGGGGACTGATAGGTGGGCCAGGGTTCGGTGAGACTGAGCACGCTGACAGGTGAGGCCCACTTGTCAGTGAGAGGGTGGCGTGGTGGATGGGTTGGGCCGGCCGGGGAGAGAGAAATGAGGGAAGCGGCCCATTAGTATTTAAATTGATTTTTGTAATAAAAGTAATTGCAGAAATTGATTCTTAAATTATGGACTAGCATCCAAGGTTGGAAAAATTTGTAAAAATTCCCAAAATTGTATCTTGCTCTTAGGAACATAATATAATTTTTTAGACCATGATCTGAATTATTTATCTAGATTCTATTTATTTAGGCAATTATGACTTTATGAGAATTAAAATAAATCTTTTCTGAAAATTCTGACTTTTTCTGAATTTATTTTATTTCTCTAAAATTTGGGGTGTTATAGTCACCAGGAAGGGACAATAAAAACTATGGTGCAAGTTTTTACCAAACTAAAGAAAGTTAATTAACCAATGAGATATCTTACATGTTTGAAAAATTGTTCAAATACAATAATCATCTTTTTAAAATTTCAATTTTTCCGTAAGAATCTTCTTTCTTCTCTTTCATTATTCCGAGATCGTGAACATTGTATTGTAAATGTAAGTGTATCTCATTGGTTAATTAACTTTCTTTTGTTTGGTAAAAACTTGCACCATAGTTTTTTATTGCTTTCCCGGTGACATTTATAAAATAAATGTTTATTATTGGCCCTATCAAAGAATAAAATTAGATGATTTAACTTGCTACACATAAAAAACAAGTATTTCCTTGATGAAAATGTGCTCCTCAGGAACTTTGGAAACTACACGTCAAAGTAATTAATTACAAACAATATATAATATCATTTATATTGTGTATTAAATTATTTTTATTATGTAGATCACATTTTCTAAAAAATTATGCAATTTGAATGGTAAAATTTAGACTTAAAATGAATTAGTTATGATTTTTTAAAGATTTCAGCACTATTTTGGATTTTTAGAAAATAAAACATAATTATTAAAAATTTAGAAATCAATTTTTAAATATTTTTTATTTGTTCAGGCGGTTATTGAGACTTTAGGCAAAGTTTAAGGGTGTAATTCAGACTTTTTCATTGATCCGCCACATCAGCTGCCACGTCAGCAAAACTGCCTACTTTTTCGCCACATCAGCAAAACCACTCTTCAAGTTGTAGGTTGAGCTATTTTTCAATACTGTGGGTGTTTTTCAAACGGTAAAATTCTTTAGAAGTTATTCAAACTTCAGCGATAGTTCGAAGGTGTAATTCAGACTTTTTCCTTTTGCTTTTGTGAGAGTAATTATCTCTCAAGACATCAGAAATAGCAACATCATTAATTGTGTGTGGTATGTATGTAGTATGAACTTATTTAATAAATACCAGAGTGATGGTTATGCTAGATGAAGTTATAAATTTAGTTTCCCCTATTTGTATGGATATATGGTATTACGTGGTATGCTTTATGGTGGTATTATATATGTTTCCTAAAAATTTCATTTAATCAAACTATTTATTCATCTGCATACCTTTTCAAATGTGATGAATGTAAATATCCTATGACAAATTAAATATTTCATAAATATATGGTGCTCCATGATAATGTAATAATTTGTCATAGTAGAAGCACTCCTTCAGCTTGCAAAATAATTAAGTTATGACAAAACTCAATAATATGTGACGTTATTACGTGCTATGCATGACAAAACTTCTTGTCATAGAAAAGTACTATACCGAGATGTTTCCATGTTCGTCATTGAAGGAATGAGATTCTATGACACCCACAAACATTTCATCATAAAGTGTGTGACAAAAATATTATATGTGGGATCGGAATGGCGACTAGAGGGGGGGTGAATAGGCGCCTCAACAACTTCTTTCGAAGTGACGGCCTAATCAAATCACCCAACGCTCCTCTAAAAACACAAAATCACGACTCAATTCAAACAGTACTATTGATAGCAAAAAATGACAGTAATGGCTAAATTATTAAAATATCAATTTTTGGTGATTTGGGCCAAAAGTACACATATCCAGGGTCTGTCCAAAGCCCTGCAGGGCCGAAGCCCACCGTGCTATGGGCTCCAAAAGCCTCTAGCCGGCCCATGGGCTTCGACCAGGAAGTCTTCAGAGGCCCACGCTGCCGAAGCTTCGGAAGCCTTCGGAGGCCCACGCTGCCAAAGATTCGGAAGCCGTCGGAGGCCCACGCTGCCGAAGCTTCGGCCCGAGGAGCCAGCCTCGATGGGCCTGGCCGAAGTCCACGCTACCGAAGCTTTGGCCTGAGAAGCAGGCCTCTACGGGCCTGGCCGAAGCCCACCTCGGTAGAGATAGAGCTGTTTGCATCGCCAGCTCAATCTCTATCTCTATCTCTATCCAGTCAGATTAATAGCAGATTAGATTGGGAGTTAAACCTCTATAAATAGAGAGACATGGCCGGCGTGGAGAGCCCCCAACTCAAACCAAACCAAAGCCATGCTTTGATCGTACCTTTACTTTTACCATTACTTTTCTGTACCTCTTTGTGGGTTTGCTTGGAAGCCCTCCGTCCGCTGCTACAGAACAGTGGTAAGCCTTGGTACATCGCTTGTGAAGTCCCCGTTAATCTACGTAACATATTGCTATCGCCTTGTTACTTCGCCTATGAAGTATCCGCTAATCTGCGTAATAGATTGCTACCTTTGCCACCCGTGCAACACCTCACAAAATTCGGTCCTAAGGCCGAATTGGTACTTCGCATCGTCTCTGTTGCAGGTTCGCACGTTCGGAGCCCCTTCGCCGGAGGTGTCCGGAGCTGAGAGATCGGTTCCGGAGGTCCCAGGACACCCTTCGACAGGACTGCAGGCTTTGACAAACAGACTTCGCCACGAACATACTCCGCACAATACGAAGTTGCACCCGCGTGTGGTCTTCGCGTCACTACTCTATAATTCACTGCATCGGAGATCGCACGCCGAACCCCGCTGTTCGGAGGTGATCACCGTGTTCAGATCCGTTCGGAGTCTACCTTTGGCCGGATCAGTCCAAACGCCGAAGCACCCTTCGGTGGAGCACTTTGCACCAGACGCCGAAGGTACCTTTCGGCACACCCTTCGCATCAGACTTCGAACCAGGAGGACTCCGACTGGTTTGCTGATTTTAACCTGTTTAACCTATTTCTTTCGGCTAATTGGATTATTTTGTGTAATCTGGTTGCCTGGCGACTCCACCCTCCTTATCACTATTACGGGTAGTCAGAACGCAGCGTCGGTGCTACGTCACGCTTAGGCCTGTCCCTAAGTATCCGTGCACTTTTGGATCGCCGGACTGACCCAAGTGCGGGGGCATGTTTCCGTGTCAACACACTTTTTGGTGACTCCGCTGGGGAAGAGTTACGCCAACATTATGAGTACGTCTACTTCGGCCACCGGTACATCTACATCGACTACCACGTCTACACCGCCGATGGACGCAATATGAGGCGCGGATATCGACAACCGCAACATAATGTCACCTACACTTGAAGATATCCCCGTAGAAGACCGAGCAGAGATCGAGGCAAAGCTAAAAGCGCTCCAAGACATGATGCTTGGGGGCTACATCAAGACACGCGCGGGCTTCGTCAAGCATGACATCGTCACCCCCGACCTCGCTCAGGTCCAGGTAACACCAGTATCGCCTCGTTTATCCTCTTTAGAAATTGAGCAAAAAATAGCCACATCAGTAGATCAGGCCGTTAGCGCTTCGCTAGCCAACCGTTTAGATTCGGCCGTCAGCTCCCAAGTAGAGGCAACTCTTAGAAGGTTCAGCTTCACTAAGGCCATACCCCCGGTTCCTATAGCTAGTGCACCTCCGACAAACATGTCTCTGGCCTAATCACTTATGGCCGAGACCAATCATTATACCTATGGTCAAACTAATACTGCATACCACACAACACCTACGCCAATACCCGCGTTACCCGCACCACATGCGCAGGCGCCCGGACACGAGCACGTTGTGTAAATAGCGCATAGGGAAGAAGCACATGACCGACACGCCGATATCCCACCGCGTGTCGCGCCCCCACACGAGAGGCGCATGCAAACAAACTACCAAGATGATATAGATGAGCGGGTCCACACACTATTTAGGGAGTGTGCCGGCTTCGTGCCCAAGGGAGGGGTTAGGGTTTATCACAAACCATACCCCGATCATCTTGATACAGTACCCTACCCCTGCGGCTATAGGATCCCAGAGTTCACTAAATTCGATGATGAGGGTAGCAGGACCACACTAGAGCATGTTAGTTAGTTTTTGGCGCAGTGTGGCGAGGTTAGCGGGATAGATTCCCTAAAGGTTAGACTATTTTCTCTCTCGATATCCGACACATCTTTCACTTGGTTTTTGGTGCTCCCGCCGAACTCCATCCACTCATGGGATGATTTAGAGCGGAAATTCCATGATTATTTCTACATGGGTGAAACAGAACTTAGGCTTTCGCATTTGACATCGGTTAAGCAAAAATCTAGCGAGAGCACCTCTAAGTATATCAAGCGTTTCAGGGATACCAGAAACCGATGTTTTAGTCTTAATGTCTCAGAAAGGGACTTGGCGGAATTAGCTTTTAATGGGTTGCGTTCCGAACTTAAAGAAAGTTTAGATAATCAAAACTTTTTAGAAGTTAGCCAAGTTCTACAGCAGACTCTGGTCCAAGAAGGCAGAGCCAAAGATAAGAAATTTATTAAGACGTTTAGCAAGCCTAGGGCCAAAATCCACATCATGGAACGCTCTGATGAGGAGGAGTCAGAGGAGGAGGATTCGACCGACATGTACGCGGCCGAATGGGTTACAAACACTAAAAACAAACCTGTCACTTGCTCCGAACTACGACCATCCCCCCCACAAAGAATAGACTTAATGAGGTCAAGTACTCGTTCGATGTGACTAAATGTGATAAAATATTTGATTTCCTCTTAAAGAGTCAGCTTCTCAGGATACCTAAGGGTCAAGTTATCCCACCTGCCGACGAGTTAAAGAAGCATCCATACTGTAAGTGGCATGATTCACATTCTCATAATACTAATGATTGCAATGTTTTTCAACGGCAGATACAATCGGCCATAGAAGAAGGACGATTGAAGATAGACCATAATCCAAAAATAAAGTTGGATAAAGATCCTTTTCCAGTCAACGCCGTTGACCTCGGCGAGAAGAAGGTGTTGATTCGGCCAGAATAGGCCGAGTCTGCTAAAGGAAAAGATGTGATTGTTGGAGAACCGCACATTTGCACACTCATACCAAAGAACCCCGAGGTAGGAGTGTGGAAACAGAACATCAATACCCCTTCGTCTAGGGCTCGCAAGAGGCCGAAGGTAACATATAACATGTTGTTAAACAAGCATCAGAGGAGGCCCAAAGAAGCAGGTCCGCACGCTAAGCTAAAACAGCCGAAGGGTGACTTCAGTCCGAAGCTAGCAAACCCTCCGCACGAGGGCTTCGGGGCACAATGGCCTGATGCTCCGCACGATGGTTCCGAGCCACGATGGCCGAACCCCCCGTACAACAGCTTCGAGCCCTAGTGGTCGGGTCCCCTATACAACAACTTCGACCCCCAATGGCCAGACCCCACACTGCACTGGACTTCTCCGATGGGAGGCTTCGGCCCGCACTGGCCGAACATACCTCTGGCCTGGCAGGATCCTTCACTGGTGTGGTCGGAGACACCTTCGACTTGGCCGAACCCCCCTCCAGGTGATGGGTTTAGCTCGTAGTGGCTGAGGCCGCTAGAGCCTCCGATGCCTCCGCCGTATGAATGGGCGGGGACCCCGTGGGCCCCGTACGTATCCGGGTCAGGGTACCCTCCGCAGACTAACCCTATGCCTTGTTTTCCTTCGGAGTATTATGGATGGTAGGGGCAAACAGACGCAGCGGAGGGGGGCATCGTCCACAGACTGTCTGTGGTACCTCCGAATCGGACCCTGCAGAGCGAAGCCAAAGGGTGCGAGCACGCGGAGGCTGGAGTCAGGGAGTCTTAAGCCATAACTATCAGGGTTGGGTCTCAGGAAGTCCCAATCTCGAAGACTTTGTCACCGAGGGCCGACGAAAGTAAGCCGCATGCTTCGGCCAGGCTCCGCGCCGAAGCTTGGTTCGATCGGCCGAACGAGGCCGGTCCGTTCGACGGGGTTCACAGTGAAGCCCCCTTCGAACACAGGGTGCCCGAGGCCGAAGGGCACACTTCGGCCAAAATTAACAGGAGTCGAACAGTAGCTCTAGGCACCAAGCCACAGCCATCTTGGGCTCCTCTGGGCATGTCCAAATCACAGAAGAGACGCCTACAAAGGCTGCGGGCATAGGAGATACGCGAGAAGGTAGTTTAGGCCGAGCCACCACCAAATAGGTATGGAGGGAGAAGCCGGTTGAGATAACCAACCCAGCTCCTAGTCCGAGCGATGACGACGACGACTTGCTCGACGACGATTACTCACCCATCTGTGAGGGGCCCGTGCCTCAGGCAATGGACATCAACATCGTCACATTACCCGCCAAGTTCGCCCTACCATGGGACGAGGCCGAGGTCACTCAATAGAACCTTGGTCCACGCAACACCACCTTCGAGAAGCCCGAGGACTCGGCTTGCCAGCTAAAACCCCTCTATGTCAGGGGTCACATCAATGGAAAGCCGATTTCCCGGATGCTCGTCGACGGCGGCGCCATTGTTAACCTAATGCCTTATTCATTGTTGAAGAAACTTGGCAGGGACGAAGATGACCTGAAGAAGACTAACTTGATGATCAACGGCTTCAACGGCGAGAGCTCCGAGGCCAAGGGAGTACTCTCTATGGAGTTGACGGTGGGCAACAAGACGTTGCCAACAGCGTTCTTCGTCGTCGACGTACAAGGTAACTATAGCGTGTTACTCGGGCGTGACTGGATTCACGCGAACTGTTGCATCCCTTCTACTCTACACTAGTGCCTGGTACAGTGGGACGGCGATGAGATAGAAGACATCCCCGCGGATACTTCGACCCAAGTAGCATTGGCCGATGTATCAGTCGACACCGTCCATAAAAAAATAGAGTGTCTATCAGGTAGAGATCTTTCGGATTATGACTTTGTTTGTGTATCCGGAGGACGGTTTGTACCAGTGTCTGTAAAGCCGTCTGGAGTAGCACGGCTATTTTTGTATTAGTAGTCATGTCTAGCAAGAATAATCTAGATTTGCTAAAGTCTCGCGTGGAGCAATATCGGTCTAATAAAGATGGTATTGCCGAAGCCATCGAGGACTTTAGCGAAGTAGAAAAATTAGGGCAAGGTTTTGCGTCGGCCGATCCCTTGGAGGAAGTTGACATAGGCAATGGTAGCATCCCAAGGTCGACTTTTGTGAACCAACGTTTACAACCTGATGAAAAGGCTGAAGTAATAAAGTTACTTCGGTCGTATGTCAATTGTTTCGCATGGGAGTATAGAGAAATGCCAGGGCTAAGCCGCGAGCTCGTGGAGCATCGGCTGCCCATCAAGCCCGGGTTTAGGCCTTATAAACAGCCTCCCTGCCGCTTTAATTCGGCCGTCTATGACCGAGTTAAGGAGGAAGTGGAACAACTACTTAAGGCTGAATTTATTAGGCCATGCAGGTACGCAGAATGGGTTGCTAACATTGTGCCTGTAGAGAAGAAAGGGAGCGGCAAGATACGAGTATGCATTGATTTCAGGGATCTGAACAGAGCCACTCCAAAAGACGAGTATCCGATGCCAATAGCTGACATGCTGATCAACAACGCCTCGGAACATAAGGTAATAAGTTTTCTAGATGGCAATGCTGGTTATAATCAAATCTTTATGGCCGAAGAGGATGGATGTCTATAAGACTGCCTTTCGATGCCCTGGTTTTGTCGGTTTGTTCGAGTGGCTCGTCATGACTTTTGGTTTGAAAAATGCCGGCACCACGTATCAGCGCGCTATGAACTTGATCTTTCATGACTTGTTAGGAGTCATGTTAGAAGTTTACATCGATGATGTCGTGGTCAAATCAGACACTATGGGAAATCATTTAGCTGATTTGAAAGTTGCTTTCGATAGGATGCGGTAGTATGGATGAAAATGAACCCACTCAAGTGTGCTTTTGGTGTGTCGGCAGGTAAGTTCTTAGGTTTCATGATTCATGAGAGAGGTATAGAAATTGATCCTAAGAGACTTGAGAAGATTAGAAACGTTGCAGCGCTGGCATGCAAGAAGGATGTGCAAAAGTTGCTAGGCAAGTTGAACTATTTGCGTCGCTTTATATCCAACTTGTCCGGCAAGATTGATGCCTTTGTCCCCATACTCCGGCTAAAAAATGAAGCCGAGTTCTCTTGGGGGGCAAGCCAGCAAAGTGCTTTTGAGAAGATCAAGGAGTGCTTGTCATCACCACCCGTGGTGAGAGCACCCAAGGCCGGGATTCTGTTTCGGCTATACATCACCGCTGAAGATGGCGTAATTGGGGCCGTGCTAACCCAAGAGGTAGAGGGAAAGGAGTACATCATCACATTCTTGAGCCGCCGCCTGCTGGACACCAAAACTAGGTACACGTTTGTGGAACGATTATGTTTATCACTTTATTACGCGTGCACCAAGTTACACCATTATCTTCTCCCCACCACATGTGTTGTCGTTTGTCAAACCGATGTTATAAAGCACATGTTACGGAAACCGATTCTAAGTGGAAGAATTGGAAAGTGGGCTTACGCGTTGATTGAGTACGATTTGGCCTACGAGCCTCTAAGAGCGATGAAAGGCCAAGTCGTAGCCAACTTTATAGTTGATCATCACATAGATGCTGGATGGAGTGATGCTATTACTCTAGTTGAGGTAGTGCCATGGAAAATCTATTTTGATGGTTCGGCTTGCAAGAATGGCCAAGGTATTGGAGTGGTTCTCATATCACCCAATGGTATGCGCTTTGAAACCTCGGCCCGACTAGAGTTTTCTTCCACTAATAACCAAGCCGAATACGAAGCTTTATTGTTAGGTCTTGAACTACTAGAGTCTGTAGGTGCTAAACATGTTCACGCGTATGGTGATTCATTATTAGTAGTACAACAAATAGCCAAGAATGCTCAATGTTTTAATGGCTTGCTGAATAGCTACTTGGACAAATGCCTGGGCATAGTTGCTACTTTTGATGATTTCAAAATATCTCACGTGTCAAGAAAAGCCAATTCAATCGCTAATGATTGGGCTCAACAAGCATCTGGCTACCAAGTCAAGAGAGGGAAATTTTCTGTATTGGAAAAGCCGATGTTTAGTCTCATTGCCGAAGCCAGTGATACTGGACAGGCACACCCTTCGGGTCGAACCCCTCGGGTCGCCGAAGGCCACCGCACGCCGGAGCCTCTAGATCGGAGTGCTCTACCCACCAAGGGATCCGGCACGCTGAAGGCCATAGTCTGAAGCCTCTCGGACGGAGAAGGCTCCCTAGGGCCCGAACCCTCCAAAGGGCTTCGGCCCAGCACACTCCGAACGACCACCTCGGCCAGGCTTCGGCAGGAGCTGGAATGGCTCGGGGGGCACCCCGAAGTCAGTATTGTAAGAGTTTCTTTAGAGGGTGAACCAGCGAAGCCCTCTGAAACTTGTAAGGGTGATTGGAGAGTCCCAATCGTCCAATATTTGAGAGACCCCAGCCAAAGGGTCGATCGGAAGGTTCGGTGACAAGCGTTCAAATTCACGTTGTTGGACGACACGTTGTATCGCTGAACCATCGACGGGGTGCTATTGAAGTGTTTAGACCATGCGCAGTCCCAAGTGGCTACAGGAGAAGTCCATGAAGGGCTTTGCGGCACTCATCAGTCGGCCCAAAAAATGAGTTGGATGCTCAAAAGAGCAGGGTTTTATTGGCCGACTATGACCGAAGACTGTTTCAAGTACTATAGAGGATGTGAAGCATGCCAAAAGTTTGGCAATATTCAGTTGGCTCCTTCCTCATTACTCAATCCTATTGTCAAGCCATGGCCGTTTCGAGGTTGGGGTCTAGACTTCATCGGCCAGATCCATCCTCCTTCCTCAAAAGGACATCGATTCGTGTTGATGGCAATGGATTACTTCACTAAGTGGACCGAGGCCGTACCTCTCAAGAACATGACTCACAATGAGGTACGAGATTTTATTTTGAAGCACATCATACATAGATTTGGCATTCCCCAAACTCTCACTACGGATCAGGGTAGTTCATTTGTTTTTGGAGAAGTAAGGGACTTCGCCGAATATTATGGTATTAAGTTGATAAACTCTTCACCTTACTATGCTCAGGCCAATGGCCAAACCGAGTCTAGTAATAAAACCGTGATTAAGCTCATAAAGAAGAAAATTGAGGATTTTCCTAAAAAGTGGCATGAAGTGCTTTCCGAGGTGTTATGGGCTTGTAGGATTGCAAAGCACGGTGCCACCAAGGTCAGTCCATATGAATTGGTGTATGGACAAGAGGCCGTTCTGCCTGTAGAGGTAGATCTTGGCTCCTTAAGAGTGTTGAAGCAAGACGACTTATCGGTCGATGAATATGAAGCTCTTCTGAAGGATAATCTGGAGGAAGTGACCGATAAGAGACTAAGAGCTTTAGAAGCCATAGAAGTAGACAAGAAGAGAGTAGCTAGAGCCTACAATAAGAAGGTTAAACCAAAATCGTTTCAAATAGGAGACTTGGTATGGAAGACGATTTTTCCTTTAGGCATCAAGAGTCCCAAATTTGGCAAATGGTCACCTAGTTGGGAAGGTCCTTTTAAGATAGTCGAAATCGCTCCCAACAACGCATACGTGTTGGAATCCCTGCAGGGAGGGCGGTTTCGAAGAGCTTTGAATGGTAGATACTTGAAAAGGTATTTCCCAAGTGTGTGGCAAATGTCATAAAGTGTCGGAAAGCCGATACGAATGGTATCGTCTTCAGCTCGTTGTGCTTTTAGTTCACTAGTTCACTAAAAGGCAAGGGGGCATGTGTTGATAGCAAAAAATGGCAGTAATGGCTAAATTATTAAAATATCAATTTTTGGTGATTTGGGCCAAAAGTACACATGTCCAGGGTCTGTCCGAAGCCCTACAGGGCCGAAGCCCACCGTGCTATGGGCTCCGAAAGCCTCTAGCCAGCCCATGGGCTTCGGCCAGGAAGTCTTCAGAGGCCCACGCTGCCGAAGCTTCGGCCCGAGGAGCCAGCCTTGACGGGCCTGGCCGAAGCCCACACTACCAAAGCTTCGGCCCGAGAAGCAGGCCTCGACGGGCTTGGCCGAAGCCCACCTCGGTAGAGATAGAGCTGTTTGCATCGCCAGCTCAATCTCTATCTCTATCCGGCCAGATTAATAGCATATTAGATTAGGAGTTAAACCCCTATAAATAGAGAGGCATGGCCGGTGTGGAGAGCCCCCCAACTTAAACCAAACCAAAGCCATGCTTTGATCGTACCTTTACTTTTACCTTTACTTTTTTGTACATCTTCGTGGGTTTGCCTGGAAGTCCTCCGTCCACCGCTACAGAACAGTGGTAAGGGTTGGTACTTTGCCTGTGAAGTCCCCGTTAATCTACGTAACAGATTGCTATCGCCTTGTTACTTCGCCTGTGAAGTATCCGCTAATCTGCGTAATAGATTGCTACCTTCGCCACCCGTGCAACACCTCTCAAAATTCGGTCCTAAGGCCGAATTGGTACTTTGCATCATCTCTATTGCAGGTTCGCACGTTCGGAGCCCCTTCGCCGGAGGTGTCTGGAGCTGAGAGATCGGTTCCGGAGGTCCCAGGACACCCTTCGACAGGACCGCAGACTTCGACAAACAGGCTCCGCTAGCATACTTCGTCGTGACAGACTTCGCCACGAACATACTCCGCACCAGATGAAGTTGCACCCGCGTGTGGCCTTCGCGTCACTACTCTGTAATTTGCTGCATCGGAGATCGCACGCCGAACCCCGCTGTTCGGAGTGATCACCGTGTTCAGATCCGTTCGGAGTCTACCTTCGGCCGGATCAGTCCGAACGCTGAAGCACCCTTCGGCGGAGCACTTCGCACCAGACGCCGAAGGTACCCTTAGGCGCACCCTTCGCATCAGACTTCAAACCAGGAGGACTCGGACTAGTTTGCTGATTTTAACCTGTTTAACCTATTTCTTTTGGCTAATTGGATTATTTTGTGTAATCTGGTTGCCTGGCGACTCCACCCCCTTATCACTATTAAGGATAGTCGGAACGCGGCGTCGGTGCTACGTCACGCTTAGGTCTGTCCCTAAGTATCCGTGCACTTTTGGATCGCCGAACTAACCCAAGTGCGGGGGCACGTTTCCGTGTCAACAAGTACGAATGTGAAGCTCAAACAGAGTTAAATTCACAAAACCGATTCAATTCGAGTTCCTCGACAACACCTATCTGAAACACTCACTCTGAAGAACACTTCTCAAATAAAAGAACAGCTCAGATAGTTTCAAATCAATCTCAAATCAGTTTCATTTAAATCTGAAATTTATCGGACGATGAATAGTAAATAACAACTTTATCAAAGTGCCTTTGTCCAAAGAGGTTAAAATTGCAGCACTTGGTTTCATTGATGATTCAGATTAGCATATAAACTTTTAACACTCAACAAGAAGGAACTGAACCTTCAATTATATGTTCATGAAAAACTGAATTCAATTCTAGACCTTTTGACAAAAACTTAATGATGAATAGTAATGAGTAAAATCAGCAAGGCACATTTGTTCTATTGATATTCAAAAATCAATTTCAGAACCACTTCTTCAGAGATCATGAATATTTATCAATTGCCTATACTATTCACAATACGGCACACACATTGCAGATCAGAATAACCGATCAGTTCAGAGTAAACAGAACTCAATTGAACCTGATATACAATCAGAAATCAGATAGCTATCCAGATTTAATTTGCAAAACAGAAATGTTTCAACACTTTCAGCACTTGAAAACAGAACACAACCTTACTACAGTTCTGAAGGCAGAAATCAGAGCTAGGAACAAACATCCTTGTCAAACCTTCAAAATTATGATTCTGAATGAAAACTTTTCTATCACTCAAAGATCAAGTTCAGTATGTAAGATGCACTAAAAATCATGAAGGTTCATCCAGGTAAACAATTTATATCAGAGATCATGAAAACACAAATCAATGTCTTCACTGTTCACAAACCGGCACGTACAACTCAATTCAGAAACACTATTTTAGTTCAGAGAAAAGAACCAGAACTCAACCATTAGTTCAAAGATTAATCTGAAATCAGATCTCTATTCAAAAGATATTACCAAATCAAAACTGGTTTAAATCTTTCTTCAACTTACAACAGAACTGAACCTCTCTTCAGTTTTGTATTCACACTTTCCTGTAGGTAATCTGTTTTCAGCAAATTTGTCATATAGCTTGCACCTTGATACAACAAATGTTCATCAGAGTTATTTGGCTCAACAGACAACTCTATTCATCATTATGAAATCAACAATACTTCAAAATCATAATACAACATGTACTTGTAAAAATAATTAATCATATGACAGAAGCTTATGCAGTAATACACAACTCTCCCTCAAAATATGCTAAAAAATCTTGAGTGCTCAATGTTAGGAAGAGTGAAAAACTGTTTAGGAATCCAACATTGTAAAACTCGAGAGCCAGGCAAAGTAGTAGACTTTTTATGCACAGGGTATGAATCATGATAAAAAGTGTGCGGTCTACCTACAAAGTGTGAAATTGAAAAACGACGAGGTATCCTAATCTGTCGAGAATCAAAGTATCTTACATGCGGTCTAGCACCATATGAAGCATGGTGTACACCACGATAGGGAAAATCTCTCATAGGACCATGGGGCGCCTCAAAATCAGAATAAGAGTGAAAAACGGACTCATGCATACCTGAAGATGGATAATACATGTCCTGAAAGCTCATCGCATGAGAACGTCGTTCATCCTTGATACGACGAAAGCAAAACCCAACCAAATGACCCACCCGATGACAATAAGAACAATGATACACTCTCTTGGGGGTATAAGCATGGGTCTCAGGCGCAAATTTCACAGTTTTCTTGGGTTTTTGCTGAAGAGTTTCCTTTGGTGGAGGTAGAGCTTTCTTTGTGGGTTGAACAAGATTCTCAGATTTTTGTGTGGTGTCTAACTGGGCTCTTTCTTTCTCAAGGGTAGTGGGTGGAGTGAACACAGTTTCACTCAAAGTGTTTGGAGTGGTTTTCTCATATCCCAACCCTAGAGCTAACCCTACCCTATCAGCACACATTTTTGTTTTAGCTAAAATAAAATCTATCCTACCCTTTCCTTCAATGCATTTTTCAACCACGGAGAGGAGATAATCATTTTCACATTTTAATTTTTCTACTTGCTCTCTAGCAAAGTTGAGTTGGTCCTTAAGGGTGATGTAGGTGGGACACACCGGCTGCACATCCTTAGAACACTCAACACTCTCCAATCTAGCCTTAAGTTTATCAACATGCCTATCTCTCAAATTAATGCTTTCAACAAGTAAAGGACAATTCATACATTCGTTGATGACAATAGAACTAGACTCCACCTCCAAAAGCTGCTTCTCAGCAATTTCAAGTTTTTTCAACAATTTGAGCATATGTAGAACACAGTTGAGCAAGTTCACTCAAACAACAAGAAAAGACTCACATTCAGCATCATCAGATTTAGACTTTAGAATTGCAAGTTTAGTGAAAATAGATTCAAGTCTGAATTTTAGTTCTTTTTATTCGTTAGTAGCAAGTTTAAGTAATCTATCCTAAGAACAAACAACATCATGTAATTCATCATTTTTAACAAGAAGCTGATCACGGCACACATGAGACAAGAAAATACAAGAAACGTGACGCACACCGATCCCCTCGGCATACAATCTCCACTCACACATCGATCACATCGATGCAAGCAAACCACTATTCACTCATCACTCTAGATCGAGCAAACTTGTCAATCACTCATCACCAAGATAAAAACCACAATGCAACCCCACTTGGTTCCATAAGGTGACAACTGGATCTGCTTCTCTCTAAGCAATAGGTCGAATATTCTATCAGCCTTCTTGATGTCGAAGTCGTACTGTTCTTCTTTATCGGTCGGTTTCACCCAAGGTGGTGAGGACATCCCTACAACCGATACACCAACACCTGAGTATTAAGGACTAAGGACTCGTGCTCGAGTTCATCAACTTAATGATCAAGTGAATTCGCTCCTTGTTACTTAGGCCGATACGCCAATGAATGGGTTACTAAGTTTCGGTTATGATTGTATTATACTCAGTAACATGGAAGAAGAAATGCTGGATCGACCAATTGTCGACTGCGGCCCCCATTGGTCGATTGCCGACTGTGACCCCCAACGACATCGATCACCATTTGGATCACCATCGGCATCGGCCTCCATCGGCATAAGCCATTAGGATGATTGCCACCACCATCGGCATGATGATCTCCATTAACCATCGGGCCAATCGACTGACCATCGACTGCCGACTATTCCCAATATACAACTGCCACTTGGCTCATAGTCGAAAACCGACTGCTACCTCTATTGGCATCATCCACAACTCAGATGATGGACTCCTTCCGTCATCAGTCTGATAAGCATACGAAGTCATCGATCAGGAGCTAGGCATCCGACTAAGCTAAGTCTGAGTTCTGCTAGGATCATGAGTCTGTTGGGATTGAGTCCCCCATAGGGCATGGCCCATGCCTTGGGTCCTATAAACCCTATAAATAGTTGGCAGCCGCCATAGTTAGGGTTCGGGTTTTCCTTAGATTATTCTTCCATCGTAGTTTCACCGTATACCGGTTTGTAAAATCCAAAACCTTGAATCTTTAGATTATCATCTGCAATTTTATATTGTGTTTACCTAGTTCTTGCAAAGTTATATGATTGATATAAGGATCAAAACCTTCGTGGTGAGGTTAGCTGCGTGAAAGATCTGGCCATCCTTTTACACGGCCCCGTGCTCATCAAGTGGTATCAGAGCAAAGGTTGCTCGTTAGGTATCAATCTATCCTTGTGATTTCATTTACTTGGAGTTCAGAAAAAGCCACACAAAACATATTTCATTGTTTTGTGTTGGTTTATTTTTCCGCTGTTTCCAAACCCTCTTAAGCCTTTTTTGCCGGATTGATTTCAGTCTTGCTTTGTTGAGTTTGAGTCCTTGTTCGAGTCTTGTTGCTGGTTTATAGTTGCGTTCTTGAGTCTAGTTTGAGTTTTGTGTTGTGGCGAGAGCCTTTCCTTGAGAGATCGAGTTTGTCTCAGTTTCAGATTGCAACCGCCTTTGTGTTTCTTTTCTGCGTCACAAGCCTGTAGCTAGGTTGCAAACCGCCTTGTGTTAATCGCTCGACAATGCTAGCCTCCTTGTGTTCTATCGCGAAAACCTATTTGCGGAGTTCATCAAGGGTCAAACAAGCAAGAAGTGCAGACACTCTGTTCTTCACACCTTACCAAAAATTTTGGCCACTATCTTTACATACGGATTCAAGATCAAGAAATAGAGCTCTTCCTAGATCCATATAAGAAAAGTTTCTTCTGTTCAAAGATCAAAAGGGAAAACTGCTCCCAAGAGAAGAAATATCAGAAAAGAAAGAAAGAGAAGAAGACAAAAATTTACATGTCCCATAGTCCTTGCACCCCTCTCTCGCTTGCTTAGACTAGACTGTAAGGACCAATCTTACCCAGCAACTCTGACAAGTATTGGGACTTTTATTCAACATTGTTAATTCTATTATCAATTTGTGCTAATCCTATCTATTGAGCCAGAGCTCATGAATATGGGACATGTGTGTTCATGCCACTTTCACTATGTTTCCGGCTATTGAGCGTACTACCCCTGAGATTATCGCACAACATGACATAAACAACAAGGCAGTGAACATTCTGTTTTCTAGTTTGGGTACTAGTGAGTTTGAGCGTGTTAGCCATCTTGACACTACTCAAGAGATCTGGGTTACCCTCCAGGCACACCATGAGGGAACAACTCAGGTCAAGGCTAGGCTCTATCAGACCTACCGGCGAGAATAAGAAAATTTCACACAGAAGACGGGCAAGACTGTTGAGGCTTTTTTGGTCGGTTTCAACCGATCATTAACAAGCTTCGAGCCAACAAGGCCGATAGAGATCACCTAGTCTCAGATCATGAATAGGCGCTCAAGGTTCTTCATGCCTTGGACCCTAAGATCTAGGAGATCAAGGTATCATCTATTGTTGAGAGTGCTTCTTATGATACCTTGACTGTCGTAGAGCTTTTAGGTAAGCTCAAGGCCTCAGAGGTTGATATCCAGTTGAGATCAAATCTCACTGGTTCTGGCTCAAAAACCCTGGCCCTTGCGACACACTCTGCTAATCCTTCTTTTCTGAGTTGTGCTTTGTCCTCTTTGATGTCTATCACTGAGGACCAGTTTGATCTTTAAGGAGACGATGATCTTTGTTTGTTCAACAATAGGGTTCGCCGTGTTTTTGATAGATACATGCTTAAACATCATGGCATCAAACTAGGTTGTTTTGAGTGTGGTGATCCAATTCATTTCATCGCTGACTCCCTAAGCGCAACACATACAAGAAGGGCACCGGCGGTGGCTCCTATGACTCCAACAAGCACGATAGCTCCACCTTCACCAAGGGCAAGCCCAAGACGAAGTTCTTTCGAAAGACCCTAATGGACTACTAGTGCGAGAACAAGAAGCGAGATAAGGCCTTCTTCGCCGATGTTGGGGGAGATAATCCCGACAGAGGTTGGGAGCGTAAAGGATGGGAGCGCTGTTCGAAGGAAGGGCTTCGTTAGCCGAAGGCCGGATGCCCCCTGCCGGAGGCATCGGAGGACCTGAAGATCGGAGGCCCGAAGTCTCCAGAGGTTGCAAAGCAGGCAAGAGGGGCCTCATAGTTGCGAGGCAGGTAGGAGGCCGGAGCCAAGTCTCCGGAAGGTGCGAAGGGTCTGACACCAGGACAAAAGACTAGGGACCAGCTTGGTCAAAGTGGTCTGGGGACGGGATCGTGATTGTGTGCACAGCATCTGGAGCTGCACAATGCCAGGAACGGCTGATACACTGTCAAGGTTACACTTTTTGTCTGTACTATGGGCTTCCATTCTTGTTTGTATTATAGGTCTGTTCTAGGAAGTGCTACTACAAAAGGGATTTTGGAAGTATTGGACCCCCAGCCGGGCTCCTCTATAAATACTTCCCTTCCCCCTGTTGTAAGGGCTCTTCGGGCTGCATCTTCCAAGCGGCCCCCCAGCCATGGCCCTCCGGACCGATTACGTCCGCTCGCAAGACCCGAAGACTGCCTACGGAGGTAGTGGGAGTCAAGCCGATGCCCTAGCCGCCGAGAATGCAAGGTTGAAGGCTGAGCTAGCCCAATGGTGAAAGGAGGCATCACTTCACCCCCTTGAGCCTTCCAGGGTGCTAGGGGTTGTGGCCGTCGCATTAAGCGATGATGAAGACCAAGGAGAGGAGGAGAATGCGTCCTACGATGAGGAGTCTTCGTTGCACCCCGACCTGCAGAGGGTGTGGTTCGACTCCAAGTTCCGTGCCGCAAAGCTCCCAAAGTACTCCAGAGAATCTGACCCCGGAGAGTTCTCTCGCTCGCACGCCTTGGCAATAGAAGCTTGCGGAGGGAGCCATGATACTGGTGGAGGGCGTCCTACCGAAGCTAAAACACCTGCAAGGGCGCTTCCAGGGGGAACGATCTTCTACTGCAGCGTTCATGGCGAGAACCGGAGCCACGACAACGACTCCTATCGTACTATCCTCGCCCTCCGGAATGACTACCTCGAGCGAAGTTCCGGCCGCGGCTCTTCTGACAAAGCGCCTCCGATGTCCCGCGTCGACGCTGTCCAGGTGGTTGGGCACCGAGACGGGCGGGGAGCTTCGGGGCTTATTCCGGAGGTCGGTAGGTTCCCATCCCCCAAACTCGAAGACGAGGCAGACCGAGGGAAGTGGGTGGTCCTACCTATTTCTGTAGGCGGTGTTTTAGGGGCTATGTCTAAGCGGAAGCAAAGAGAATATGTCGGGGAGGTTGGGCATATTGGGACTTCCAGTTTCACTGTGCTTCCCGAGTGGTCCCATGTCCCAATCTCCTTCACCACTGACGATGCTGTCGGAGTCAAGTTTTCGCATGCTGATCCCCTCGTCATCTCGGCGCACATTGCTGGCGTCGAGGTGCGTCACATTCTAGTTGACGGAGGATGTTCTGCTGACATCATTTTCGTGCAGGCCTTCGATCAGCTATGCCTCTCTCGAAAGCATCTGCTGCCGGCCTCCTAGCCGCTCCAGGGCTTCGCAGGGCCACCCCTTGACGTCCTCGGCCAGATTGGGCTGGAGGTGAGCTTCGGAGAAGCCCCCCTGACCCGCAGTGAAGAAATCATCTTCGACGTCGTCGACGCCCCGTACGCCTATAATGCCATTTTTGGGAGGGGGATGCTCAACCGCTTCGGGGCCATTGCTCACCACAATTATCTGTGCCTCAAGATGCCGACCCCCAGAGGGGTGCTTTCGGTCTTAGATTAGGCCGTAGCTCGACGAGTGGAGTACGACCACTCGGCCCCCGTGGAACCGAGGCAAGTCCATAGTGTTCGCGGGAACCCGGGGGGGGGGGGTTGAACAGCCGGGTCTCGAAGACATCCCCCTACTCGGCGACGCCCCCCAAAAGGGGCACACTATCAAGCCTATTCCAGAGGGAGAAGTCATCACGAAGATCCTGATCCAGGATGGGAAAGAGTACCCTATCCGGTTCGGAGGAAGCCTAGAACTAGAGGTGCTAAAACAGCTCGAAGAAATCATTCGGAGCAATTTGGACATCTTCGCGTGGTCCAAAGAATACATACTCGGCGTTGACCGCTCCATCATTGAGCACTCCCTAGCGGTCAACCCGAAGGCTCGCCCGGTGCGCCAGGGGCTCCGCAAGTTATCCTCCGAATGAGCTGATCTCGCTAAGTCTAAGGTGGAGAAATTGCTCCGAGCGGGGGTCATTCGGGAAGTTAGTCATACGACGTGGTTGTCCAACCCTGTGTTTGTCCAGAAGAAAACATCTGGCAAGTGGCGCATGTGTATCGATTTTACATCTCTAAATAAAGCGTGCCCCCGTGACCCCTACCCCATGCCTCGCATAGACCAATTGGTTGATTCTACTGTGGGTTCTGAGCTCCTCAGCTTCCTTGATGCATATTCTGGGTACCATCAGATTTGGCTAAAGCAAGAAGATCAAGTGAAGACGAGCTTCGTTACACCCTCAGGAGTATTCTGCTATGTTCGGATGCCTTTCAGCCTCCGTAATGCTGGGGCCACCTTCTCTAGATTGATATCAAAGGCTTTGGGTCACCAAGATCGGTCAGAATATTGAGGCTTATATGGACGATATCATCATTAAGAGCACGAATAAAAATTGCCATATCACGGATATAGCTGAAACATTTGACAGCCTCCAGAAATGCAGAATTCGTCTCAATACAGAGAAGTGCATCTTCGGAGCCTGGGCCAGGAAGCTGCTTGGTTATCTGGTTTCCAGTTGGGACATCGAAGCCAGTCCAACCCAAGTCAGCGCACTATAGAACATGTCTCCTCCTCAGAACTTGAAGCATGCCCAATAGTTGGTTGGGCGCCTCGCAGCTCTTAGCCGCTTTTTGGCAAGATCGGCTAAGCAAAGTCTGCCCATTTTCAAGGCGCTACGCGGATCCAAGTACTTCAAGTGGACTCCCGAATGCCAAGATTGTTTTGACAGGATAAAGGAATACCTCGTCAACCTTATTACCCTCGCTACACTCTGGAGTGGTGATCCTCTTCTCGTTTATCTCGCTTTTATGAATAGCGCGGTGAGTGCGACATTGATTCAAGAAGAAGAAACTGGTGGGAAGCTGATACAACGCCTGATGTACTTTGTATCCTAATCCCTCTCCGGGGCAAAGACCCGGTATACCGAGCTCGAGAAAGTAGCATATGTTCTCGTAATGGCCTCCTGGAAGCTTCAACACTACTTTTTGGCCCACGACATAGTCATCCCAACCGCTTATCCTCTGGGTGACATGTTCCGGAACAAGGATGCTACCGGGCGAATTGGCAAGTGGGCAGTCGAGCTTGCTCCATTTGGTATCATCTTCGTGGCCCGGACAGCCATTAAGTCTCAGATCCTAGCAGATTTTGTCGCCGAATGTACACCGGCGGCCGACCACACCACTAACGAAACCGGCGAAGGAGTATGGACTGTTTATTCAGATGGTGCTTACCAAGCCTCTGGAGCAGGTGCGGGGGCAGTGATTGTTTCTCCCTCTGGCCAACAAGCATTATACTCCGCTCGGTTGAATTTTAAAGCTACAAAAAACGTCGCTGAGTATGAAGGAGTATTGTTGGGCCTCCGCAAGGCGCATGCGCTCGGGGCTGCTCGAGTGATTGTTAAGACCAACTCTCAAGTCGTGGTTGGGCACGTGGATAAGAGTTTTCAAGCCTGGCACCCTGATCTTGCCGCATACCTCGAAGCCGTTCGGAAACTTGAGGCATGTTTCAAAGGAATCTCCGTCCAAAGCATCCCAAGGAGTGAAAATTGCCAAGCTGATGTCCTCGCTAAGGCTGGAGTAGGAGGTCAAGCCCTTCCTCCCACTGCCTTCTTCGAAGAGTTGGCCAAGCCATCGGCGTATCTCCGAGGAGACGCACTGACCCAAGTGTCGGCAGGATCTCCGGTGTCCCCTAAGCCAGCCGAGGTCCTTTGTACGGTCGATGAAGATTGGTGTGAGCCCATCCTATGGCTACTCAAAGGTGAAGTGGAAATCAAGCCTAGTACGGAGCTGGCATGGCTTTAGCACCGTGCAAGATCTTATTAGGTCATTGACGGAATTCTCTATAAGTCAGGTGTCTGTTCCCCGCTGCTTCGGTGCATCTCTCATACCGACGGGCAGTAGATACTACGAGAGATACATGAGGGCCTATGTGGTAGCCACTTAGCCCCTCGAGCCCTCGCCGGAAAGACTCTCCGTCAGGCCGTGTATTGGCCCACTGTCGTCACTGATGCCGAAGATCTGGTGCGCACCTATCAAGGATGCCAATGGATGGGACGACGGAGCCATCGACCCCTAGCCAACCTGCAAATCATCGCACCTGTTTGGCCTCTAGCTCGATGGGGCATGGACCTCATCGGGCCATTTCCCAGGGCAAAGGACAACCCGCGCTTCGCTATTGTCGCTGTCGAGTACTTCTCTAAGTGTGTCGAAGCTGAGCCACTGACCGCCATCACCTCCCGAAGCATTTAGAAGTTCTTCTAGCAAAACATCATCTGTTGTTTTGGAGTGCCCAAGCAGCTCACGTTGGATAATGGCACTCAGTTCGACACTAGTTCTTTCAAGGCATTCTACGAAGAGCTGGGGGTACAGCTATGCTTCGCAGCAGTCTGGCATCCGCAGTCCAACGGAGCTGTCGAGAGAGCCAATAGACATATACTATACGGCCTCAACAAACGCATCGTGGGTTTGGCCAAGGGTCTATGGCCCGAGGAGTTGCCCAAGATTTTGTGGTCCATTCGGACCACCCCTTCCCACGCAACCGGTTTTACCCAGTTCCGACTACTGTTCGGAGATGAGGCAATGACGCCAATGGAGCTCCGAGCCAGTTCCCTGCGGGTCACAACTCTGGAAGCTGATCAAGAGCGTGCCATCTACCTCGACCTCATGGAGGAATCAAGACTTCGAGCCGTTGCCAATCTCTCTAAGTATCAAAAGCAGACGAAGGCATGGTATGACCACAAAGTTAAGCAAAACGAGTTTCAGCCAGGACATCTTGTCCTTCGGGCGGTTGCCGCTCCCATGAAGTTGGGCAATAAGTGGGAAGGTCCGTACATCGTAGTCGGCTCCAGGCGACCAGGGTCCTATCGTCTAGCTACCCTGGAAGGCAAGGATCTGAAGCACACTTGGCATGCGGAGCATCTAAAGCGCTATTTTGCGTAGCTTGATGTAATATATTCTGCCCTTGCTACTTTTCATTGTATTGGACTTCTCGGTTTTAGTAATAAAGTGCAATGAATGTTCTACCGAAGTGGATGCACTACGGTACTAAGCGTAATCTCGATAGACTCGAAGGGTTCCGAGCTCCGGCTCGAAGCACCCCAGCTCAGGGTTTCGAGCTCCAGCTCGACGCACCCCCTCTTCGGGTTACGAGCTCCGGCTCGAAGCACCCCAGCTCAGGGTTCCAAGCTCCAGCTCGACGCACCCCCTCTTCAGGTTCCGAGCTCCGACTCGAAGCACCCCAGCTCAGGGTTCCGAGCTCCGGCTCGACGCACCTCCTCTTTGGGTTCCAAGCTCCGGCTTGAAGCACCCCAGCTTTGGGTTCCAAGCTCCGTCTCGAAGCATCCCAATTTAGGGTTCCGAGCTCCGGCTTGACGCACCCCAGCTTCGGGTTCTGAGCTCCGGCTCGAAGCACCCCATTTTGGGTTCCGAGCTCCAGCTCAAAGCATCCTAATTCAAGGTCTCGAGTTCCGGCTCGACACACCCCCTCTTTGGGTTCCAAGTTCTAGCTCGACGCACTCCACCTCAGGGTCCCGAGCTTCGGCCCAAGGTGTCATACGAGAGTGTCCCGCATTCAAGTCCCGAATGCCAGGTCTGGCGTGCCGCGCTTTGTGCTAAGCAGGTGTAGTATTTCCTAGCTTCCGGTACTAGGCCCGAATGCATTGCGCCCAGCCGACAAGTCGCCTACCCGCAAAGAAGGGGGGAGAGGAGTGGACAGGAAAGCAATTGGAATCCATATGTGGCACAAGCAAGGCTTTGTTAGATACATAGAATGTAGATGATACCTATTACAAAGTCAAGCTGGAAAGTAAAACTAAGAGAACTCGTCGTCCAAGCCAAGCAGGAATCAGAAGCCTTTCCGATCTTAGAGGTTGCCCGGGCCCCTCGTGCTCCCTTCAGTCCGTGCCTCCGGAGCCGCACGGCTGGACTCCTTCTCTTTCTTCTTCCGCTTCGTCTCTTCTTTCTTTTGAGCCCAAAAGGCCTTGATCTCCGAGCCCTGGTTCGTCACGGCCAGTCTCCACATCGGACCAATTTACTGGCTCGGGTGATGAGGACGGAGCTCGTGTCTTCCCTTCCTCTTCTTTGATAAAACCCAAGACCTCATGAAGGACCTTGGAGACAACGTGCCCGTTGTCATCCCGAGACTGGTAGTTTGGTCTGGGCAGGCCGGGGTTCACTAGGGAGTCATCCCGCTCCACTCCTGCTCCCCCGCTAGAGGATCCCCCTTCAGAGTTAGAAGCGAAGGAGCGAGTTGGAGAGAGTCGTGTGGGACCCTTCACGGTCTTCTTCTTCTTCGGAGGGCGCCTCGGAGACTCCCCGGCGTCGAGATCCGCCGCCCTCTTCTTCGAAGTCGGGCGTAGGGCTTCCTTCTCCGGGAGAGGTGGCGGGGGGAGGTCGAGTGCGTCCCATACGCAGTTGAATCGCTCCCAGGACCCGATAAGCTCCATCCTTCGCTTGTATTCGGCTAGAGTAGGAGCCTCGAGTATCTTCTCAGCGATCCGGGCTACATCGTCTGGGGTCTTGGTGACAAGTGACCCTGCAGTCAAGTTAGATGTTTTAGCACTCTTGAAACCTGCAGTCGAAGCAACGAGGAGTTCGATTGGAGGAAAAGAAAGTGGTCGAACCTAGCCGATTAGAAAGCTCCATCGAGGAGGACTCATCTTGGGTGCTCCGAAGCGACGCTGGCCACTCCTCCTTCAAAGGTAGGATCTCGAGCGCGATGAACTCCTCCATCAGGTCCCGCATGCTCATCCGGCGGGCGAAGATTTGGAGGAGCCGGATGCGAGCGGAAATCAAGCTGGTGTTGGATTCGATGGTCGACTCCCTCTGGAACCAGATGTGGCGTGGAGGTCCGGCGAGTCCAGAGCTCAGCCTGACCTGGACATAGAACCAGTGGTGTATCCACTTGGAGTACCACCGCTCGTTGATGGCTTTCGCGGGAAAAGAGTCGGCATACCTCTTCCGAAGCTGGAAGTTGATGCTGCCGTAGGCCTGCACTAAACCCTCTTTATTCTTTGGTTGACAGAGAGCCTCATGCATTTGAGCGAAGATCTCTGCTCATCCCTCGTAGCCCTCCGCACGCATGGCCCATTCAAAGATGAAAAGGCGCACCATGGCGTTTGGAGATAGTTGGGGCAGCTCGAGGTGGAAGAAGTCTAGGACCCCCGCTAGGAGCTCCGAAGCTGGGAACCCTAGCCCCGCGTCGAAGAATGCCTCAAAGACGATGACCTCTCCTTCGCGCGGCTCAGGGATGGTCTCCGGGCCTGGCTTCCTAGCCTCCGCGCCGGGGCCGAGGCGGTGTCGGGTCGCTATCTCTATGGATCTTGCCAAGCACGCCGGCGTCCCCAGCTCTATGGTTTGCTCCCTAAACCTCTCCGATGCCGGGTGAAGCTCACGAGGATCGTGAGTTTCTGATGAGCTGGGGGCCATTGCTGCAGCTGCTGCCGCCGCCACTTGGCGCTGCAGGAATCATGGATCGACCGCGGCTGCAGGAGCGCTCCCCTCCTACATGTTTGAAGGCAGCGGAGAAGAGAGGAGGCAGGAAGCTTGGAATATGGAGGTGGCGATTGTGACTCTTTGAGGTTTGAATCAGCTAAGCGAGAAGAGGTCAGTTTGCCAGCAACGGGTATTTATGCGTGCGCGGCGGTCGCTTGGTCTATTCGGTGCCCCGCCCGTTCGCATTCCCCCACGCGCCCGCGCACGCCGGGCGTGTATCCGCCGCATTAAAGTCTCATCGGCCCACCTCTCCCACGCACCGGTGCGCGACGGCCAAAGTTGAGTGCGCATTAAATTCAGCCGGTCCAACTCTTCCCATTGGCTGGCATGCGGCAGTCACCCAGGGGTCGCTTTGAGGCCGTCAGCCAGGTCTTCAGCCACGCCGACACGCATCGAGTGGATCAGAGCCATCCAAGGCCGACCCCGGGCTCCGAAGCTTCGGAGCGCCCCTGAGGCTTTAGAGTACTTCTGAAGCATTCGCAGCGGATAGCTGATTCATAGCAAGCGCCTGGGACTCACCGTGAGTTGATTTCCTATGAGGTTAAGCATCGGTATTATCTCGTGCGCTTCCTTCCTTTTCTCCCGTGTAGGGCCTTCGACTAGAAAGAAGCGAGGGGCTACTATTGGGGGAGATAATCCCGACATAGGTTAGGAGCGTAAAGGATGTGAGCGCTGTTCGAAGGAAGGGCTTCATTAGCCGGAGGCCGGACGCCCCCTCCCGGAGGCATTAGAGGACCTGAAGATCGGAGGCCCGAAGTCTCCAGAGGTTGCGAAGCAGGCAAGAGGGGCCTCATAGTTGTGAGGCAGGCAGGAGCCTGGAGCCAAGTCTCCGGAAGGTGCGAAGGGTCCAACACCAGGACAAAAGACCAGGGACCAGCTTGGTCAAAGTGGTCTGGGGATAGGATCGTGATCGTGTGCGCAGCGTCTGGAGCTGTGCAATGCCAGGAACGGCTAATACGCTGTCAGGGTTACACTTTTTGTCTGTACTATGGGCTACCATTCTTGTCTGTATTATAGGTCTATGCTAGGCAGTGCTTTTGCAAAAGGGATTTTGGAAGTATCGGACCCCCAGCCAGGCTCCTCTATAAATACTTCCCTTCCCCCTATTTTAAGGGACACGATATCCCAGAATACAACTTTGAGCTTAGTTTCTCATTACACACATGTTCTCAAACCTGTTGGTTTAGTCCGCTGCGCCAACAGCTGAGATGGAGAGAATCTACTCCAAGAAATCATCCTCTTCTTCCTCTTCATCAAACTCAAGCGATGAGGTGATCATGATCAAGAAGGGGAAGGACAAGGACAAGGATGATCTGATGGGCCTCTGCTTCATGGCCTTTAGAGACAAGCTGAACACTTGCTCGCACCACAACTGAAGGTCTCGCAAGAGCTACTTCTCAATGGATCTTAGGGATAAAGAATACAAAGGCTCCTCTGACAACTCCTACGATGACGATGATAAGAAGGTATCTTCCTATGAACATGAAGTCGTTGAATTAATTGAAGAAAATCATCACGAGTTGAAATATCAGGAGAAACTATTTACAAGGTTAAGAAGAGGGTAGATGAGCTTGAGTGACCTTGCTATGGCCAATAGCAAGATTGAGAGTCTATCTTATTTCCCTTGCTTGGGTGAGACTAGTGAGTGCCCTAACTGCGAGGTGTTGCTCTGTGACTTGACTACTCTGAAGACCAGATAGACCAAGAGGGTTGATGACTGAGACGCTTTGGCCACTGAGCTTGAAAGTGCTCAGCTGGAGCTAAAATATGCTCATGCCACTACTGTCGTTCCCTATAGAGACTACCTGATGGAGGCGGGGGTGCCCGATCTTCTGTCAGGTGAGGGATAAACAACGATTTGTGGAGAACTCGACGTGGACGATCCGGCTTCCGATCCACGAGATCGACCCTTGCAATCGCTACACCACTACTCCATTAGTTATCAACCAAGCACATCCTGATTGACCTCACCAAGAAGGCTAATCCTTGCCTGTGAATCGAAGAACACAAGCAAGAACGCAGAAAACACAATCGAACTGAAAATTCTATTGGAATATGCGAATTGGGTTCACTTACAAATCCGGCGAAGCGGTGGCTATCAAAGCAACGTGAAAACTAAACCCAAAAACCCTATATGGCTTTATAAACACATTATATAGTAGTTTGGGATGCACCCCTAATGGGCTCAACTGGATACACGACCCAAAGGCCCAATAACGCAGAACACAACATATTGGTAGATTCTGGACTCTATCTTGTTTTGATGATTCCCCTTGATCTAGAATGAATTTTGAGATGAAACTTGTGGCATTGGAAAGGTTATGAAGTAATCTTTCCGTGGATTGGTGGAACGTCAAAAACGGAGTTCGTATGATGTCCGGGAGATGATTTTAGTGCATGCTGCTCCTGGAATCCGAGTTGGACACGAATTGCAGTTGGATTGGACTCTCAAATTGGCTTGGACGTCCTTCCTGGTTCTTCTCCAACTCTTTGTTTATCTCCAAGTGATTTTCATCATCTCCATGGTTCCTAACAATAATAATAATATTAGGTAGTAATTTATTCCCAAGATAATATACTAAGATATATAGAAACGAGTTAACCTAGAGATTTAATCGTCGTGCTCGAACTTGAATAATCGGATCTTGGTATTCATGTATGGTTGTATCATTGGTAGGGATGTCCTCATTATCCTCCCCTTCTTGATTTGGAGTCAACCTCAACTCAACGTCTATCGGTCCCCAATCAACTTCCATGATAATAGAAGAGTTCCATATACATACATCTCTTCTATTGATCCAAGAAAGTATTTCTAAAATTGAAAATGAACGCATCTCATGGTGTAGCATCTGAGGTTCAAATATATAAAAATTAAATCTAACATAGGAAGCATGCATCTTAACTTGTTTCCTCACAATCATTATTCTATCCCAACTGGTGATGTTCTCATCATTCTCCCCCTCTTGAAATAGAGTCATCCTCGACTCATACTCATCATTTGCTCCCATGGTTGGTTTCAATTCTACAACGTTAAATGTGGAACTATCCCAAGACTGGGGAGGCAAGACATGTTTATAGTTATGTAACTCAACGGAAGATAAAAACTCGGGACGTATATCAAATTTACACTTATGTAGCTCAATATGAGATAAATACTTAGTGATAACTGGAGGCAAAGTATAAACTATATTAGTAAGAGAATAATAAGTAGTTTCACAAATCACAACATAGCACACATCTTGACTATGAATTTCAGTTTGATCAGTTTTATGTGCAAGGATAGAAGAATGTTTTAATTTGATTTCATGCTGAATTTCAGATCTAATATCAAGTTGTTTGCTCTAATTAGTTGTCGTCTCGATATCATCTT
Organism: Zizania palustris; assembly: GCA_019279435.1. Lineage (NCBI taxonomy): Eukaryota > Viridiplantae > Streptophyta > Magnoliopsida > Poales > Poaceae > Zizania > Zizania palustris. The sequence goes on along the minus strand of JAAALK010000287.1, from coordinate 91,516,318 downwards.
TAACAATTTCATCAGAAGTTGAAAGTAACAAAGTAGATTTCACATCCTCATGCACAACGGTATAGTTATTAGTCCTCTCATGGTGAAGTGCATCATTATCAAATTGCAAAGGGTGTTCTATTATTTCAGCTAATGAAGCAACCTCAACGGGTACCTGTAAGGACTTTTTACCTGACACCTCAACTCGTGTATAGATGGAAGGTCATATGCTTGCTGATGTTGGTATAGGTACATGTGCAGGTGCATGACGAACACTTAAAGAAGAGAAAGGCTTGGTTAGTGTCGGTGTGCTCGTCACTCGTGGTGGATAGGAGTCTCTTGCCTTGCATTGTCATTCCTGCAATTCTTTCTATGCAATGATGGTAAGATGGAACAAATGACTAAGATTATTAAATTCTGTATAATAAATGATATCTTGAATCTCATGCCTCAATCTATCATAGAAGCGCCACATCGTGTCCTCTGAGTACTCCACAACACTACAACAGGTCATGATCTCTCAAAGCTCAGCATAATACTCTCTCACAGACATGTTACCTTGAACTAAGCATTGTAGTTTCTTACACAATTCACGATGATAAGGAGAGACAAATTTACTACACATAGCTCTTTTTAAATGACCCAATGTATTAGGTTGTAATTGAAGTTCACTTATATCTTCCCACCAGATTAAAGCACAATTTTTAAACATACCAGTTGCTTGTTTAACTCTATGTTGTTCAGGAACTAGATATAAGTTAAATTTATGCTCTACGGTCATCTCCCAATCTAGGTATTCTGCAGCATCATATTCACCATAAAAAGATGGGATGGTAAACTTACTTTTGATAGAAAAAACATTGTTACCATGATTATGATTTGATGTGCCTCTCATACCTGCCATGGTTAGTAGAAAAGGAAAGGTGCTCTCGCTCACACTCAAGTGTCTTACCACAATCTTACAAGGTTCTTACCATCACAGGGCAGTGGATGGCACAATCTTGGGCATGGCACAATTCTTGACTGGTTGGTTACTTCCAAAGAGAGTGGTATACGATTGCAAAGACTCAAGCTTCACCGATCAGAAGTATATATGTGGAGTCTAGGAAGTTAAACAAGAGTAATCTACATGGTGGAACATGATTCAGAAACAGATAGTAATATTAAATAAGTGTCCAGAATACTCGTACTAATTGCTGGTCTGAATGTGATCCCTACGACAATAAGGCTTATATGAGAGAGTGGTTTAGGCTCAAAGGATGGCTTATAGATTGGTAAAATTAGCACAAAATAGTACCGAAAATAGCATCGCACAAAACTAATATCTTCCAAGCTCATCCCTAAGTGCTCCTTTTTTCGATATTCTTCTTTTTTCGATATTTTTTAACTCTTTTTTTGAACTCGTTTTTTTGAACTTTTTTACACTTCTTTTTTCTGATTAGGACCACAAAGAAGACAAACCAAGAAGATGTGATACAATTTTGCTGCAAAGAAGTGCTATGTAGGTAAATAAAGATGAGCTGAAAAATCTACGCAAGAAACTTCGGGACTGGAAAAATCGATCTTTCTAGCCAAATTTGGAAACACTAAAATTGGCAAACCTAGCTAGCTAGGAAAACTTAGATATAACCTTTTCTGTAGATTTCGAAAATGTATTTATTTGCCTTATTTGGAGTCCGTATGCAAAAGATCTGACTATTTTATCAGAGGCAGTCTAAATCAGGCTTTTGAGGTTCTAGTTCGGACGTGAATTGCAAATCAAAGGGGATTTATGGGTGGTAGCTAGTATAAGGGATTTAAAAAAAGGATCACAATACTAACCAGCAACCGAAATTCACCAAGGACACAAACTCAATACTACGAACTCTGAAACCAAAACGTGCAAAGGCTAGGGATGGTCTTGGATCGAGGAAAACTTTACGACTATAAATTTTTTGTTGGCTTTTTTGTGGACTATGGGATGAATATGAAATCAATCTAATCTAAGATACATGAACTGATGGTAAACCAAGCTCTGATACCACTTGATGGAGGAGGGGGTTCCCGATCTTCCGTCAGGTGGGGGATAAACAACGATTTGTGGAGAACTCGACGTTGATGATCCGGCTTCCGATCCACGAGATCGACCCTTGCAATCGCTACACCACTGTTCTGTTGGTTATTGTAGGACCGAAAGTAGTGACCAGAGGGGGGGGGGTGAATGAGCGCCTAAAAAATTCTTGCGAATTAATGGCCTTCTCCCAACACTCAACGCACCTCAAAAATTGTCAGCGGAAACAAAACAAAACTCGAACAGCGAAAATAATTTATCCTAAAAACGACCGGTGTCCTAAATGAAAAGACACCAACACAGTGCATAAAGGCAAACTAAAATAACTCACAACATCACTGACATCCCCACAAAACTTTCATCAAATCATAGCAAAAGTATCTGGCGCATAAAAACTATCCATGGCATATTGACATTTCATCCCATACAAGATCAACAAGAATCTACTCAAAAATAAACAGTAAGATTTAAAGCCTAATGAGTAGCGCAACTTTTAATACATCTAATCAGGACAAGGAATAAATCACTAAACAAGCAGTGTATTTATCTCATATTAGATGACAAACAATACTGAAATAGATGAATTAAAGAGCTCTAATATTCTGGTCAAAATACTACAGATGCTAGACAATAAAAACGTGAAAGAGAAACATGCTACAGTGTCTTCGTACCTCGATTTGCATGCGCTTGGATGTCCTTGTGGATGATGCGCTCGGTCACACCATGGCTTCAAGCGCTGCAGCATGCCTGCTGTTGACTTCCTCGTGATCCGTGCCCTTGCACAAACCAACCGGCGCCTTCTGGTTTCTTCGTCGTGCCGCAACACGCAAGCGCTAGCAACAAGCTTGGTGCTGCATCGCTCAGAAAACCGCATCGTGTGCACAGTCCTAGCCGATAGACTGCACGACTATTGTTGCGCTTCTGTTGCAGGCTTCCTGCCGCGCATGCTGCTGCCGCTTGTAACTCCTGTGCGCTAGGTGCTAGCTGCAGCTCTAGATGCTAGAATATAGCTGTTGGCTATCGGAGAAACAAAATGCACGGAGGGAAAAAGAAACGCATGCGGTGGCGGTGATTTCAGAACAGAAGAAGAACACCGGTGGCAGAGAAGAAAAGAACGCGGGAAAAAGTGACCAACAAATTTCTGGAATTGGGAAAGTGTTTTTCAAAAATGGGTAACCCTAACCCTAGGGTATTGGGCCCTTTTATAGGCAGCCCAATAAATGAGAAAATGTAAAAATACCTCTAGGGTTTTTACAGACGCTGAAATAAAAATGGAAAAGACAGAAATGCCCTTAGGGTTTTTTAAGACTCGACTAACAGACTGTGGGCCTAAAGGCAAAATAGTAAAAAGATAAATAAAGATAATTTATCCTGATGCGGAGCTTTCGTAGCAGCTATGGATTCGCCTCAGAATGGTCATATCCGAGATCAGCGGTCAGTTTTGCATCGAAACTGACAAAACATCCACCGTCTTCGCACCAGGTACCCGGATTGGGCCGGCCCGATTCCGTAGCTCCCTTAGCTCGGCAATCGCTCGCCGCCCGTGTACCTGAGTCAATCCCGATCAACATACCAGTGGATCCTTTACTGCTCCTAGCCCATGTACTCGGATTGGGCCAGCCCGACTTCGCGGCCACTCTGCCCGACAGTCGCTCGCTGCCCGTGTACCTGAGTCACATGCGGCCCAGACACAGCAGGTCTTCTCTCCTCTTCATGTCCTCTTTGACTTCCGTTGATAATCACTCATCACATCTGGAGCCATGAGGCCCATGCTCTTTAACATGGCTCCTCAATCTCCCCCTTGATGAGTGCATTGTCAACACTCTCTTCATCAGCTCTTCAGAACCTACAAGCACATGTGGAAACACAAAAAACAAAAACATAAGAAGAAAGAAAGAAGAAAATAAAATAAAAACGTTTAACCCTAATGACCAAAAGCAAAACAAACACCAGAAAACGGTCATTATGGTTAACCAAAACTCAAAAACGAGTGCAATCTCAGAATTATCAACAAGGATATTCAAAGAGTAAGGGCAAACGAGACTAAAACTCCCCCTAAAACAAATCTCAGAGAAAGCCAAAAACTCCCCCTAAACTCATATAAAAGGTCGAGTAACCCAAAATTTCTCTCCCTTGTTGACAATTGGACTCATCAAGTGAGACTAAAAATGCACTCTAAAAAGACACAAACTCAAACTCCCCCTGAAATGCAACTCCCCCTCAAAATATTCAATGAATGCAACTCAGGTGCAAATGGAGTGTAAAAAACATGCTTCTCAGATATGATTGACTGCAATTACAACATCTAGCAGGTATAGCAGAAGACATATTGTCTAAGACACATGGTATGATTAGTGCAGCAGATGATATCTAAAGAAAGTCATTGGCACACATTTTCAATTTTTGCAAACAAAAGCATCACCACATTTCCTAGTCGACAAGCAAGATAAAGCATGAGATGCAAAAGCTAACTGATATCTACCAAGATAAGCATTTTCCAGAACAAAGTGCTTCAGCAAACTTGTTATCCTTTTAAATTTCAGGCTTTTTCTTTTCCTTTTTCATTTTTGCCAGGGGTTATTTGCATGTCAAACCTTATGCTAACCGACCAAGTCAAGCCTAGGCCAGAACTGGACCATCAGAAGCTTAAGACATTGGTCTTGGCCTACATTACACTATCCTAGTTCATACCAAAGTGCTATGGTAAGCAGTCCAGAACAATACAATGCGACAAAGCAAACCCACCTGGATCTTTTCAAATTATGCATAAAAAGGCATGGATTTTTTTTTTATTTTTATCATTTTATAGCACATTTTCCATGTTAAAGCATATAGATGTCCAAGTTGCATATCTGCATCTAAGTGAGGAACTAGCTACCAGGCATGTAAAAGATAGCAAAAGCATTCAATCTACACATGCTAGTTACCAAAAGCAATGGTGATTATTTTTCAATTTTAAAGCATAAAAGACATGCATACGATAGATATCAGACATATCATGTGAACTGAAGCAAAGCATGATCATCGACAAGTAATCTAAAGCATGTACCAACTAGAATAAGTAAAGCAGATCAATCATATAACAGAAGCAGGCTCAAAGTGTGATATGTGAATATGCATGATATGAACACATACAAAAAGACTCAAGAAAAGAGTAAAGAAGAAAGAAAACTGACTCAAAATATCCTAAAAAGGATACACAACTCTCAAATCTACTCGCAAACGCTCAAAAGTAGACTGATCTAGGGGTTTGGTGAAAATGTCAGCCAACTGATGATGGGTATCAACATGAACAAGGTCAATGACACCTTTCTCATATTGATCCCTCAGAAAGTGAAAGCACACATCAATATGTTTGGTTTTTGAATGGAGACAAGGGTTTTTCCCTACACTAATCGCGCTGGTACTGTCACAGAACAAAGGAACTCTGGTAGGAAAGAACAACCTAAAATCTCGCAAAGTGGAAATCATCCAAACCAACTCCAGCCTCAGTGGTAGAAAGCGCAACTCAGACTGCTTTCGAGAAGACCAAGAAACAAGCGAAGAACCAAGAAACTGGCAAGTACCGGAAGTCTACTTGCGATCCAGCTAGCACCCACCAAAATCAGCGTCGGAAAAGCCAGATAAATCTAGAGATGATGATGCTGAATAATAAAAACCTAGATCGGGTGCATAGCTAAGGTACCTGAAAATGCGCTTGACAGCCTGCCGATGAGACGCGTGTGGTGAAGACTGGAAGCGCGCGCACAGTTCTACGGCAAACTGAATGTCTGGCCTCATCGCCGTCAATTACAACAGCGATCCGATCATCCCTCAAAACTCTCTCTTATTGACCTTGACGTCTCTCTCATCCTTGTCCAGGCCTCTAGATGTACCCATTGGGGTCATCTGAGGCTTCAGCTCTCCACCAAAGTCAAATTTCTTCGGCATGTCCCGCGTGTACTTACTCTAGTGGATGAAGATGTCGTCCTTGGTCTGCTTGATCTAGAGCCCTAGGAAATACTTGAGCTCACCCATGAGACTCATCTCAAACTCACTGTGCATCTGCTCAGAAAACTTGGACACAAGCGCACCAGTAGAACCACTAAAAATAATATCGTCCACATAAATCTGAGCAATCAAGAAGTCTGAGCCATCTCTGAGCGAGAAAAGAATTTTGTCCATAGAACCCATCACAAAGCCCTTCCCTAACAAAAACTGCTTCAACCGGTCATACCAAGCCCTAGGGGCTTGCTTCAGACCACATAAAGCTTTCTGTAGCTTAAAAACACGTCGAGAAAATTTAGGGTTCTCAAAACCGGGGGCTGCCTAACATAGACCTCCTCCTCTAGTATAAGGGATTTAAAAAAAGGATCGCAATACTAACCAGTAACCGAAATTGACCAAGGATACAAACTCAATACTACGGACTCTGAAACCAAAACGTGCAAAGGCTAGGGATGGTCTTGGATCGAGGAAAACTTTACGACTATAAATTTTTTGTTGGATTTTTTGTGGACTATGGGATGAATATGAAATCAATCTAATCTAAGATACACGAACCTGATGGTATACCAAGCCCTGATACCACTTAATGGAGGAGGGGTGCCCGATCTTCCGTCAGGTGGGAGATAAACAACGATTTGTGGAGAACTCGACGTTGACGATCCGGCTTCCGATCCACGAGATCGACCCTTGCAATCGCTACACCACTACTCCGTTGGTTATCAACCAAGCATTGCCTGATTGACCTCGCCAAGAAGGCTAATCCTTGCCTGCGAATCAAAGAACACAAGCAAGAACACAGAAAACACAATTGAACTGAAAATTCTATTGGAATCTGCGAATTGGGGTTCACTTACAAATCCGGCAAAGCGGCGACTATCAAAGCAACATGTAAACTAAACCCAAAAACCCTAGATGACTGTAGAAACACCTTATATAGTAGTTTGGGATGCACCCCTAATGGGCTCAACTAGTTTCACGGCCCAAAGGCCCAATAACACAGAAAACAACATGTTGGTAGATTCTGGACTCTATCTTGTTTTGATGATTCCCGTTGATCTAGAAGGAATTTTGAGATGAAATCGGTGGCATTAGAAAGGTTATGAAGTTATCTGATGCTCAAAATGAGAACTCTTACCTCTGTCAGATCCTAAGTTGGGTGAGTGCCAAAGAGGCTCAGCTCGGCATGATGATCTAGCAGTTCAAGAGACAGGATGGTTTTGGAGTAGGTTACACCTACACTCAGGCTGATTTTGAGAGTACCGTTAGTAGGGCTTTAGAGTTGATTAAGATGACCCCGAAGCAGATATATCCCAATACCCACTTCACTGAGTCCTTTTAGGCCAGTCAGCCTAAGGATGGTGTCTTCCAAGAGAAACCTAAAGCTCCACCAAAAAAACCTCTCTAGATCCCAAAACCCAAACACCAAATACCTTCACACTTCTCTTGACTCTCTACCTGGACCCTCTCACACCAAAGAGCCAACACCCAACACCACTAAGCCCAAGAAACCCAAGACTCAACCACATCCCAAGAAGCCTACCTATAATTGTGAGTTCTATTAGAGAGAGGGGCATCTTGCGGAGTTCTGCTTCAGGAGGAAGCGGGTTGAGAGAGTAGAGAGAGCTTTAGGTGGGCAGGAGTAGTTCTACCAGCAGGGTGGTAGATAGAGAGTCTCTCGATGCGGAGAGAGGCTAGATGCTAGGGCACGTCGTGTAGGGGGTGGTAGAGGAGACGACTTTCGTGCCCATGCTCCGGAGGGTGGATTTTACTTTGGCAGAGATTGGTCATGCTATCGATACAATGCACGTTGAGAAAAATGTCTTCGAAAGCACCATCGTTATTTTGTTAGACATACCGGGAAAGTTAAAAGATGGACTCAAAGTATGAAGGGACCTTCAAACTCTCAGAATTAGACCCGAGCTTCACCCATAGGAAAGGGCCAATGGAAAATTTTTCTTTACGGCTGCTAGCTATAACCTCACAATTGACGAGAAAAGATCAATATGCATGTGTCTACATGGAATCAGAGTTCCAACATGATTCTCAACAAACATAAAGAATATTGTCTCCGTAGCAGATCTGCGGATGAGTGGCTACAACACTCAACGCAGTAAGAGGAATCAAACATTCATTTCTGAAGATGGTGATCACACGCATGTGTCACTTCTTCAACGTCATATCAAAGAAGGTGATCGACCCTGAAGAGTTAAATGAATTACGTAAAAAATGAGGGAGACTATGTGTCAGCTTGAGATGTGCTTTCCTCCTTCATACTTTGATATTATGGAGCACTATATGATACATATAGCAGACTATATCTTTTTTCTCGGTCCAACATACCTGCACAATATGTATGCATACGAGCATCTCATGGTTATCTTCAAGGGTTACGTATGAAATCATGCTTATCCATAGGGTTCCATGATAGAGGGCTACACGACTGAGGAAGTCATTGAGTGCTACGCATATTACATAAGAGATGGAAAACCAATAGGTGTTCCCATGTCCTAGCATCATGGAAGACTCATCGGTAAAGGAACTAAAGGCAAGAAAATCATACGAGACAATAGCTACCAAACAGTAAGAGAATCACATTATAGTGTCATACATCAGTTGGCGATTATGAGACCATATGTTGAACAACACATGCAAGAGCTTCGTGAAAATAATGAAGATCATGATGAACAATGAATTATGAAAGAGCACAAAATTCATTTCACATCATGGCTGAGGGATTTAAACCTTTCGATTGGAGAAACCAACGAAGAGATGATGATAAATAAATTGTTTTACGGTTCATTGAGCATGATTAAAACATGGCAAGCATATGACATCAATGGTTTCACATTCTATACCAAAGCAAAGGATCAAAAGAGTCAGCACCAAAATAGTGGTGTCAAAGCAGATGCAGAATACAACACTGGACAAAAGAATGCTTACTATGGATACATCGAAGAAATATGGGAACTTAACTACGGGAACTATAGAAATCCTCGTATTTAAGTGCTAGTGGGTTGGACATCTAGAAGGTATGGAGATGGATGATTACGAGTTTACGGTAGTTGACCTTAATAAGGTGGGTTATAAAGATGACCCTTGGATACTCGCTCAATCTATGGCACAGGTATTTTACATACTTCATCCTAAAGACGAGAAGAAATACATCGTTGCTCCAGGAAAATAAAGAATTGTTGGAGTTGATGGAGTCAAGGACGAAGAAGAATTCAATCAGTTTGATGATGTGTTGTTCTTCGTTGACATAACAAGGATCAATGTGGTTGAAGCAAAATTGTTATTTGGCTATGTCATTCCTTATCTATGTATAGATGACGATGGAAAATTAGTGTAAGGCTAGATCATTTATGTTTAGCTTAAGAGATTGTGCGTATTTGTAAAATCAATTATGTCATTTGGTAGTGCCATTTATGTTTAAGATATTAGTAATATATGTTTTTAATTATTTATGTCATTAATGTGTATAGCACTAGAAAGCCACCAGTGTCATTATGTTATTATTTAATTATTGGTAATATATGTCTAATCTAATCAAAAAAATTCCTTAAGAAAAAAAATAATAATAATCAAGTTGAAAATATATATTTAAACCTTTTATTTATTTATTGGTAATATATGATTTTACTAAATAAAAATACTACTCAGAGTTAGCAATGGCAGGCACGTGCTTAATCAGTGGCAGTCAAGATGACGTCACCTGCCCTCCACTTCTATTCCTCTTAGCAGTGGCGATCGGGTGACGTCAGCGGCCCGCCACTACTAAATCGAACATCAGCGGCGACTAGCTTAGAAGTGGCAGGCCAGTGATGTCACCGCCCGCCACTTCTAAGAGAAATAACAGTGGTGGGCAAGATGACGTCATCTTGCCCGCAACTACTAATACACCTATATATAGTTTTTTCGCTCCCGCTCTAAAAACCTAATTTCATTTGGAAACTAAACTCCCATGCCGTCAAACTCTGCCTGTCTCCGCCGTCTCGGAGCACATCGTCGTTGTCCCTGGAGCCCGTCGCCACTGCCCCCGGAGCCCATCGCCACCCATGGAGCATGCTGCCACCATATCGGAGCCCGTCGCCGCCCTTGGAGCCCATCACTGCTCGGATCCCATCGTCATCCCCGAGCACATCGCTGTCCCCGGTGTTACCTCCATCGTGTTCACCGCTTAGGGTTTGGTATGTTCCCCTTCTCTGATGTGTCCGGTATAGTTTGGACTAGATGAGGTTATGGGATGGTGGTGGATGCTTGTTAAATTTACTATGGATGCAGCCAACCAAGTATAAGTATAAAGGCTTTGATAAATTCATTTTGTATGAATTTGCAAGTATTATAAGTGTAAAGGCTTTGATGGATTCATTTTGTATAGAATGCTCTCAGCATTATTTTTGTATGAATTTTTTACTATGGACACATGTCTATTGCCTTCAGTAGTTTTATCAATTAACAGTAGAGAGTATTTTTATTACGTTCATGATTAAGGAACATATTGTTTTTCTTGCCATTCATTTCATCTATTGTTTATTATGTCGTCCTATACCAAGAATTGCTCTTATTTGTCTTGCATGATGAGTAGCTTGTTATGAAAGTACTACAGATGAGTAGTTGTAATGTTTTATACATGCTTCTACCTAAACAGATATCTAGATCCATAGTGGATGCTAGTTATGAAAAATTAAGCAACTCATCCCATGTTTATATGTATGTATATATAGTCCGGCAGAACTGTACTCAACACTTGTTATATATCTAGTTCCTGCAAAACTGTTGTTATATATAGTTTTTCATATATTCAACCTCTTCTAATTTAACTGTAATAGTTGTAGAGGACTACATGAGTGCTTTAGTATGTCATACATGGATAAAAAATACCAGTTCAAGCACTATACTTTTTTGTGAAAGCACTATACTTGAGAACTAGTATATTAGCTTTAGAAGTAATAGCTGACTACTGATGCATGAGGCCACTGCCTAGTCCGAATCATACATAACACAACCAACATGAAAGTTGTAGCCAAAAAGAGTTTTCATCAATTTCCCACCTTTGTCACTGTTGATTAGTTTACAACTGCTATTACTTCTGAAGTTACTATACTAATCCTCAAGTGCATCCGGCATATGGAGTCATGTGATGATTTTGTAAATAAGCTTAGAGATTTGAAATAGCTGAAGACCAACATTGGATTCTGCACTCCAAAGGAAACTTTCTTTGTGGATCCTAAATGGGAATGCCTTACAAAGGTCTTCAGCAAGATTCTCATAATAGATTTTGGATTTTATGAGAGTGAGATCAACTTTATCTCTTTTCTCTCTCCCTACTATCAAAGAGGCTACAAAAGCTATCTAGATTGCAAAGCTCATGGACGACATGCATGTGATTGCAGTAGGAAAAGCCACCCTTTCCCACATCTGGAGAGGTCTTTTTTTCTTTATTGCAATTCTATGCCTTTTTCCTATTTTGCAATTCCTTTTAGAGGCCTCTGATGAAAATTGTTATTGAGTTATCTCATGTATGTCATCAAAGCCATGAGACACATCCATACCCTTGCAACAACTTCTTCTTTCTTGTGCTGCTGGCAAGGTATGGATGTGTCCATGGGTTCCATGGTAGCCATGAACATATTTAAAAAACAACACAAAATATGTTGAGGCCTCAACAACTTTGTGCATTGTTTCGTATATGAAAATATGATTGAGGACCTTTTTTGCATAACCAAAATTAGACTGTTAGCCTAATCGGGCTCTATAGACCGACCAGGGTGAGGTTCGACTAGCATCTAGGCAACGATTAGTCAAGATACATTAGCTCTTTATTAAATTCCTTGCCTGCCTTATTTACGAGTCAAATGATTCATTTGTTTATGAATAGTTCATCTATGGCGGAAAAAGGATGTCCCATCGAGGAGTTTATCTATAAGTCTCCTACAAAAACAAATAAAGAGGGTTCGTCTAAAGGATCCTCCGATAGCGAATCTTCGTACCACTCTCCGGAGGATCCACATCTAGTGGAGCCTAGGAAGAAGCGAACGAGAGAAGACGCCGATGAGGATTACATTCCTGAAGCTCAAGCAGAGGTAATTATTACGTTAGTAACAAGTTAGAGCAGCTTCTAACCGAGGATTACATTCCTAAAGTTCACATTGTCTATTGTCGTAGGATCGTCCAAAGCGACGAAGGAAGCATCGATTATTCCATGTCGAGGAAAGAATAGCTATTGTTCCAGCTATTGAGTCCTCTGAGCCAACAGCTGTTGAGCCCGCTGCCACTAGATCCTCTACAAATGCGAAGAGGAGAGGAAAACGGGAGAACAAGCTACATATAGCTATCTATGAGGTTTAAGATGTGTATGTTGATGGGGCTCCAAAGAAGCCAAAATAAATCACAGCTAAGTGGCGCAATGACTGTGGATGTCTCACTAGGGAGCGATGTAAGATAGTTTGGAAAAACTGGAAGAGTGTCCTTGAAACTACAAAGAACGAATTGTGGGAGCATATAAAAGCACATTATAAATTCCCGGAAGATCGCTTAGAAGACGCTAAAGCTGCCACATTGAAGACTATCGGGAAATCTCTTCATACATTTAGGACTAATTTGAACACACAATACCTTTAGAAAGGAGAGTCACCGCTCAACGACTACATGTTTATCACGCCAAATGAATGGAACGAATTCAAATTGCAGTATTGCTTGGAAGAGGCCAAACAAGAGAGCATCATGTTCAAAGAACTTAATAAGAAGAATAAGTTCCCACATAAACTTGGCCCAGGTGGATATAAGGCTAAGGAGGATGAGTGGAGTAGAAAGGAAGAGGAGGACCGTGCGGCTAGGTTATCTGAATAGTTTTTAGTTGCTGATCAGCGCACTAAGAGATGACTCCTAAGTCGGGCTAAAAAACACCTGATGGCCAATATATCCTCTCTGACTCATAGACTAGTGGGGTATTTCATAAAGCGAAGGAAATTGCTGAGTTGGATAAGGTTGGGAAGTTCAAGCCCAAGGGATGTAATGACCAGCTAACATTTGCTTTCGGAAACGAGGAACATAGAGGGCACACCCGAGGTGTCTCTTTTATAGCACTCTGGAAGAATACTTTCAAGAAGAAGGATGGTGCCATATAAAAGAATCATCAAGCATGCACATACGACGCCGCAGAACGCCGTGCAGAGTGGGAGAGACACTTTTTTGAATTTATTAGTGAGGATCCAAACATCATGTAGGCTGCAGCAAGACAGATGGTTGTGCTAGAGGTACAACTTGATGTACCAAGCAGTGTTGGATCAGTACAAGAGAAATTTTCTGTAAATTATATGATGTAAACTAGGGTTCCCAATCTTCCGAAAGGTTCTGATAACTCTCGATTTATTGGAGTCGCTACACAAATCGATCAGGCTTCTCGACGACATGTCTTGAGCCTGCAATCGCAGCACAACGTCTCCTCTGGTTATCGACTGAACGGTGCTTAGTCGACCTCACCAAGAAGGCTAATCCTTGCCTGCGAATCGAAGAACACAAGCAAGAACCAAGAAGAATGCAACCGAATTGCAGATGTATGATTAAACTCACAAATTGGGGTTCTACAAACCGATATGACAATGAAACTATTCTTCACAGAACAATCGAAGCAAAAATCCCCGAGAGACAGTGGTAGGTGCTGTTTATATAGGCTAAGGAACATGGTTTAACCCTAAAACACATACTTAAGGGACTCCAACTTGGTACATGGGCCAAATGCCTGAACTGGTGATGCAGCACCGAAATGGTTCTGGAAATCAGTACTATTTTGACAATTGCTGACGACTTCGATTTTATCTGGATGTGCAGTTGGTCCCATTGGAAAGGTTATCTTCTCATCTTTCCAACCATATGTGGAGCGTCCAAATCGGAGGTCGTATGCATCATGGGCATCCATTTTACTGTTAGGTGGTCCTGGAGCACGAATTGGACTCGAAGTCGACTAGGATCGGATCTCCAACTTGGCTTGCACTCCCTTGCTATACCTCCACGCCTCCAAGTCCTTCTTCATGAATCTCCTGGTCCTCTCCTTGGTTCCTAATCACAATATAATCATTAGGTAGCAATCTATTCTCAAAATCATAATTTGAAATGCTTAGGAATGAGATCACCTCTAAATTCAAGTGTCGTGCACGAGCTCTAGTGACCGGACCTTGAATGTCTAGTGGAGGAGTGATGTCCTCATCATCCCCCCCTCTTGAATTGGATTCATCCTCGACTATAACGTATCCTCTTCCCCCAAGTAAGGCTTCAAATTTGAAATGTTAAAGGTAGGACTGACCCCGAACTCAGGAGGCAACTCAAGTTTATATGTATTATCATTAATCTTCTCAAGTATTTTGAAAGGACCATCAGCTCTAGGCATCAACTTAGACTTTCTTAAATCTGGAAATCTATCCTTCCTCAAGTGCAACTAAACTAAATCGCTCGGTTCAATCTTAACTTCCTTTCTACCTTTACTGCTAGCAAGCCTATATTTTTCAGTCATCTTTTCAATCTTTTCCTTAGTTATTTCATGTAGTTTCAAAATAAATTCAGCACACTCTTTAGCATTATTTTGTATTCTTTCACTAGTAGGTAAAGGCAAAATATCGATAGGAGCACGAGGGTTAAAACCATACACTACCTGGAAAGGACTTACCTTGGTGGTCGAATGTATTGCTCTGTTGTATGCAAACTCCACATGAAGCAAACATTCTTCCCACATCTTCAAATTTTTCTTTAAAACAACCCTCAACATGGAGCCTAAAGTGCCGACCGACCACCTCCGTTTGGCCATCAGTTTGTGGGTGACAAGTGGTAGAAAATAATAATTTGGTACCCAACATGTTCCACAAAGTACGCCAAAAGTGACTCAAAAATTTTGCATCACGATCTGAAACAATAGTAGAAGGCATACCATGCAAACGTACAATCTCTTTGAAAAAGAGATCAGCAATATGGACAGCATCATCACTTTTATGATATGGTATAAAATGTGACATCTTAGAAAATCGATCCACAACAACAAAAATGCTATCCCTCCCCTTCTTTGTTCGAGGCAATCCCAACACAAAATCCATAGAAATATCCGCCCATGGAATAAAAGGAATAGGGAGAGGTATGTATAAACCATGTGGATTCAATCGAGACTTAGCTTTTTGACATGTATTGCAGTGACCGACGAACCGCTCGACGTCTCTCCTCATTCTTGGCCAAAAGAAATGTGAGGCCAAAACATCTTCTGTCTTTTTAGCACCAAAGTGCCCATCAAGCCTCCCCCATGTGCTTCCTGCATCAACAAAAGGTGAACAAAACCAACTGGAATGCACAAGCAGTTAGCCCTAAACACAAACCCATCATTTATCACAAATTTGTTCCATGTATTTCCCTCTTTACAATTCAGCAACACATCTTTAAAATCAGGATCATTTGCATATTGTTCTTTTATTGATTCAAGTCCAAAAATCTGACAATCAAGTTGGGACAACAAAGTATAGCGCCTAGACAAAGCATCAACAATGACATTATCCTTCCCTTTCTTATGCTTCATGACGTAATGAAAGGACTCAATAAATTCAACCCATTTAGCATGTCTATGATTCAGATTTGTTTGAGAGCGAAGATACTTAAGCGATTCAAGATCAGAATGTATAATAAATTCCTTAGGCCACAAATAATGACGCCGTGTCTCTAAAGAACGTACAAGAGCATACAATTCCTTATCATACGTAGAGTAGTTTAGAACAAGACCATGTAATTTTTCGTTAAACTATGCAACAGGCTTACCTTCTTGCATCAACACACCACCAATGCCAATTCCACTAGCATCACATTCAAGCTGAAAAGTCTTACCAAAATTTGGAAGTTGTAGCAGTGGCACATGTGTTGGTGTGTCCTTCAAAGTGCTTGTCCCCAATGAAACACCACACCCTTCTTTGTCAACTCATGCAGCGGCACAGCGATGGTGCCAAAATCCGGAACAAAGTGGCGATAGAAACCTGCAATACCAAGAAAACTCATCACCTGTGTGATGGATTTGGGGGTCGGCCAGCTCTTTATGGCTTCAATTTTTGTATCATCCACCTCAATTCCCTAAGGAGTGACAAGATATCCAAGAAAAGATACTCGATCCGTGCAAAATATGCACTTATCAAGGTTAGCGAATAAACGTGCATTGCGTAAAACATTTAAAATAGCATGTAAGTGATCCATATGTTCATCCAAAGACTTGCTATAAATCAAGATATCATCAAAGTAAACCACCACAAATCGACCAATAAAAGCCCTCAAAACCTCATTCATTAAGCGCATGAAGGTACTAGGTGCATTAGTTAAACCAAAAGGCATTACTAACCACTCATACAACCCGAATTTGGTTTTA
Source organism: Zizania palustris (assembly GCA_019279435.1). Lineage (NCBI taxonomy): Eukaryota > Viridiplantae > Streptophyta > Magnoliopsida > Poales > Poaceae > Zizania > Zizania palustris. The sequence continues at coordinate 91,499,918 of JAAALK010000287.1, read as the reverse complement.
AAAGCTGTTTTCCACTCATCACCAAGTTTCATTCGAATCTGGTGGTAACCTCTATGCAAGTCAATTTTTGTGAAAATTATAGAGCCACATAATTCATCAAGCATGTCGTCAAGTCTAGGAATAGGATGACGATACCGAATAGTAATATTATTGATAGCCCTACAATCAACACACATACGCCAAGTACCATCTTTCTTAGGAATCAAAAGTACAGGAACGACACAAGGGCTAAGGCTTTCACGTACATACTTGCAGTCCAAAAGGTCTTGGACTTGTCGCTGAATTTCCTTAGTCTCCTCGGGGTTGGTTCTATAAGCAGCATAGTTTGGCAATGTTGCACCCGGAATCAAATCAATTTGATGCTCTATTCCTCTGATAGGTGGTAACCCCGGTGGTATATCAGATGGAAAAATGTCCTCATATTCCTGCAAAAGGTTAGTGACAGTAGGAGGTATCGAACTAGCAATATTATCAAGTGAGAACAAGGTCTGCGTGCAAGCCAAAGCATAGAAAACATCATCATTAGAAATTTCAGCAAGGTCACATTTTCTAGCAAGCATGACAGCACCCTTTAGTTTAATTTGATTATCTAGTATTGGTGGGTAAAGAAACTTAGAAACTTGTTGATTTTCAGAATAAGCACCATTCAAACTAGCAGCACGGTCTTTATCAGCTTGTATAATTTCAGCAGGGGTCAAATGTAGCAAAGTAATTTTCTTTCCTTTATGCATAAAAGTGTATGCATTACTTCTACCATGGTGTATAGCATTATTATGAAATTACCAAGGACGACCCAATAAAAGTGAACAAGCTTCCATAGGTACCACATCACAATCAACATGACTAGCATAAGAACCAATGGAAAAAGAAACTTTGCATGTATGTGTTACCTTAGCTTTTCCAGCATCATTAAACCACATAATATGGTATGGATGGGGGTGGTGATGGGTGGGAAAGTCAAGCTTCTTTACCAAATCTAAACTCACCAAATTATTGCAGCTACCTCCATCAATGATGACATGAGCTCGTCGATTGTGGATGACGAAAAGGTTTGGAATAGGTTGTGGCGTTGAAGCTTCTCTGGTTGTTGCAACTGTGTGCTGAGCACGCGGTGCACAATGATGCTCCGAAAAGCCGTCATTTCCGCGCTACCAAGGACATCGCCGTCGTCCGCTATCGCATCTTCTGTCGCATCATCTTCGATGTCGGAGGTGCTGATGTACCCGTCGTCCGTAGCAATGTATGTCTGCTAACTTGGTCAATCCTTCTGCATGTGGCCAAATCCTAGGAAGCGATGGCACTGAATGCCAGGCGTGCGTCCTATAGAAGCCATGGAGGAGGCACTTGCTACTGGGACCTGCAAGTTTTTTTACCTAAATCCGAAGGTTTAGGTGGTGCAGCCACTCAAGCATCTGTTGGTCGTTTGCTCGATGGAGGGGGCACCCGAAAGGAGGAGGGCTTGGTCAGGACAGAAGATGTCGTCGAACGCTGTGTGTATGTGGTGCCGACCTTGCTCTTGTCCTGCAAAGCACGTCCTTGCAACCCTTTTTTCTGCAAACATAGCCAAATGAAACAATTGGTTGACAGTGTTAAACTCCTTATAATTCCTTATAATGCACTATGTCCTGAATTTCACGCCGCAAACCCAAGTAAAAATGACAAATAGAATCCTCGAGGCCCTCTACTATGCCACAACGCATCAAACCCTTTTGAAGCTCACCATAATAAGTCTGCATAGAATTATCACCCTCTTCTAAGTGCATCAAGCGATTATGCAGATCTCAATTATAAGAAGGGGGAACAAATCTATCGCGCATAGCAAGCTTAAGTTCATCCCATGTAGTAGGTGCAAGCCCCGCGGAAGTTAAACCAGTCCACCAAATGATAGCAAAATCCTTAAATTCGCTAGTGGCTTGTCTAACTCTATGTTGGTCAGGTACAAGATGGGCACTAAATTTCCGCTCGACAGTCATCTCCCAATCAAGATATCCCTCAGCATCATAATGTCTGGAAAATGAAGGTATACTGAATTTAATTTTGGCATAAGGGTCATCGTGTTGGTGCGTAGACGATGTCGAAGTCGCACATCTCTGGTTGTTATGTCCACGTCCTCACCTCTATCGGGTGGGGGATGATTTTCCAATGCAACCACCCTATCGGCTAGAGTGGATATCCGTTTATCCAAGCGCTCAAGGGACTCTTGGAGTCTGAGGTCCTTGATGGTAGTGGTGATTATTTGGGTGAGAGCTTTTGTCATCGCCTTCTGCCCTTGCTCAAGGGCCTCACGTAATTGACCCTGGCTCACACACTCGTTGAAGTCCTTCGGGGTGGCACCTCCATCATCACCTGCCATTGTAGACACAAAAAACAGGAACAAACAGTGAAGGTTATCCCTAATAAGATACTACCAGGACCGGTGGTGCCTCTCTCTCAATCAACACCACAAAAGGAAACACCTTACCAAGCTCTTACAAGGTTCTTACCAGCAAGACAAAGGATACCTGGGAGGCGTGCTCTACGATTGCAAGGATCAAAAACCTGCTGTCCAGAAGGTATATGTGGAGCTATAGGAAGGTCAGCTATGTGAGTGGGACACAATTCAATAATAGATAGTAATGCTGAATAAATGTTCAAACTATTAGTCTTAATTGCTGGTCTCCTCGTGTCCTAAGAACAGTAGTGTCAACAAGAAAGAAACAAGGATGGACAGGATGAAAAGCAAGGACAATATCAGCACGACACAAGCAACACTATGAAACAAGAAGTGCAAGGCCTCCTGTGGTATCTCTTTTTTGTTTTTTCTTTTTTTGTTTTTGTTTTTTTTGTTTTTTTTGCAACCAAGTACCAGCAACACTATGAACCAATATTAAGAATATCACCAAGTATCAGCTCAAATCGATGTAAGATGTTATCGGTACAGAATTTGGATCATTTGGAAAAACAGGTGCTGAAACTTCGGAGCCCGGAACGAAGGCCTTCCTGAATTTTTTTTATTTTTTTTGAAATTGCCGATACTAGCAAATCAGTTTCACCAAAATCAACTTTTTGAGATATTTCCGTGGTAAAAATTTCAGCTCAATCAGAGTTTCGAGCGAAAAGTTATGCCCGTTTCAATGAGGACCCTCTAAAATCAGATTTGTTAGTGGTGGAATCTGCAGCGGATGTGAATCAGTGGGGGTGGAAAAATTGTGCAGCGGAAAAGGGAAAAACACAAACTGATCTAAAACACAAATTGACCAGCAATAAAGACACAAACTCAACACTACGAACTCTGAAAGAGAATTGTGCAAAAGGCTAACAATGTCTAGGACGGAAAAAAAGTTTTTGGCTTTTCTGTGGACTCTAGGATGAAGGCGAAATTAATTCGAACAAAGGGAAGGCGAACCTGATGGTAAACCTGTCTCTGGATACCACTTGATGTAAACTAGGGTTCCCAATTTTCCGACAGGTTCTGATAACCCTCGATTTGGTGGAGTTGCTACACAAATCGATCTGGCTTCTGGACAACACGTCTTGAGCCCGCAATCGCAACACAATGACTCCTCTGGTTATCGACCAAATGGTGCTCAGTCGACCTCGCCGAGAAGGCTAATCCTTGCCTGCGAATCGAAGAACACAAGCAAGAACCAAGAAGAATGCAACCGAATTGCAGATGTATGATTAAACTCACAAATTGGGGTTCTACAAACCGATATGACAATGAAACTGTTCTTGACAGAATAATCTAAGAAAAAATCCCCGAGAGACAGCGGTAGGTGCTGTTTATATAGGCTAAGGAATGTGGTTTAACCCTAAAATGCATCCTTAAGGGACTCCAACTCGATACATGGGCCAAAGGCCCGAACTGGTGATGCAGCACCGAAACGGTTCTGGAAATTGGTACTGTTTTGACAATTGCCGCCGACTTCGATTTTATCTGGATGTGCAGTTGGTCCCATTGGAAAGGTTATCTTCTCATCTTTCCAACCATATGTGGAGCGACCAAATCGGAGGTCGTATGCATCCTGGGCGTCCATTTTACTGTCAAGTGGTCCTGTAGCACGAATTGGACTCGAAGTCGACTTGGATCGGATCTCCAACTTGACTTGCACTCCCTTGCTGTACCTCCACACCTGCAAGTCCTTCTTCATGAATCTCCTAGTCCTTTCCTTGGTTCCTAATCACAATATAATCATTAGGTAGCAATCTATTCTCAAAATCATAATTTGAAATGCTTAGGAACAAGCTCACCTCTAAATTCAAGTGTCGTGCACGAGCTCTAGTGACCGGACCTTGAATATCCAGCGGAGGAGTGATGTCCTCAACATTATATCAAAGAGGACACACCATGCAGTCTGCATGTACCGATTGGACACAAAGGGCATTCCCAAGAGACTGCACGAGGCACTTCTATGACTGGAGATCTATTTCACAATCGGCCTATTCCCGCGGAGTGTACCAAGGTTCAGGTCAATGAGATCACAAACGATAGATTTATAAATGACCCCCTAGATATTCTAATGCCTGATAAGGGGATGGAGACAATCGAAGATGCACTGAATAACTTTGTCTTATGGATGAGCCGAGATATCAAATTACTCCAGAGGCAGTCTCCGACAAGTTCTCAGAGTAAATCACCTATTTTCTCGTCGCAATCCCCCACATATCTTTCATCTCATGATATGCAAAATATAGGATATTTATCACCTATTGATGAGCGTGAGATGGAGGAAGAGGAAGAGAAGGAGCCAGTGTCCGATAAAGTGGCAGATCGTCAAATGGCTCAACAACTCGAGGAACACGTGCCCGAAAAAGTGGCAGATCCACAAATAGCTCAATAACACTTGTCAGAGGAAGTGACAGAACCTAAAGTGGCCGAGCCTCAAGTGACAGAGCGAGTGGCCGAGCCTGATCAAGTGAAAGAGTCAGTTCCAGCGGCTGAGCCTCAAGTGAAAAAGCCAGTGGCCGAGCCTGATCAAGTGAAAGAATCAGTTCCAGCGGCCGAGTCTCAAGTGATAGAGCCTCTACCAGTGCTAGTGCCCGAGCCCGAGAAACAAGAGGCACACCCAAAGCCCACTGTGGGATCGGAATGGCGACTAGAGGGGGGTGAATAGGCGCCTCAACAATTTCTCGCGAATATGATGGCCTGTTCAAAACACCCCAACGCACCTCTACAAAATTCAAATTTCAAGTCTGAATCAAATAGTGCAAATCAGAGCAAAAATGTGTTTCAAAACTCAATTCAGACTAAATCGGAAGTAGAAGTGCCGAACTATCTCAGTTGGACTTTGAAATGCCAACTGCCTCATAATTTCGGAATCTTAAACTCCGACTTGGTCAGTCGATCACTGAGGTGCCGACTTAGAGTAAAAACTCACAAATCAGAATCCAAACTTTGATTGATCAATTGAGTGTGTTCTGATTAATTTCACACACTTTGAAGTGTGGACAAGTCTCAAAACAGTACTCAGTACACCACTTTCAGAAATTTAAAACTTCAGTTTATAAAGGGTCAAATACACATTCACTTTTCTAGGTTCAACAGTTGAGTTTGATTAATGTGCTTCAACCAGAGATGTATTGCTGTATCAAATAGATTTGAAGCAATTTTCAATTTGAAGTAATCAATTTTTTAGTCAACTTTAGCAATCTAGCTTTGTTCTGATATATATGAAACACACCATCAAAATAGTGCTGAAAATTGATGCTGACTCAAACTGAAAGTTCATCTCAAGGGACAAAACAGGACAGGAGAACTTTCTCTCAAGGTTGAATACAGATTTCAATTAAACACACAATTTCAGAACTGAAAAATGAGTTCAACCAAAAATCTGAGACATTATACTCCAAAATTTGACACTAAACAGTGTTTTCAGACCAAGCTATTTCAGACACAACAGAAATAATCTCCCAATTGATTTGAGTCAAAATCTGAAACCAGTGGATCAGTTTATCTCAACACAAAACACACTTTCAATCAATTTTCAACTGATTTGAGCACTGAACTAATAGATCTTTGATTGACTAATTAATTCAGAGAATTCATGAAACAATCTGACTGAAACAAAATGATTGAACCAGGAGACAGAACAGATTTTACACCTCAATACAACTGAATCTGATTTATTTCTGAATATAGAACAAAGTGCTTTTTTGAATTTGATATACACAATAAAACTGAATGAAATCACTGCATTTTGAATACCTGACTTGCTGATGCACAACACAAACTACATTAAACTTGAAATGTGAAAACAACACAGATCAGGAAACAATAGAAGCAAGAAAATGAATTTAGTTCAATTCTGTCAAAACTGAAAAACAGAATCTGAAAATCTGGCACAAATCTGATGATGAATAGTGAACATATTTTCAAAACAAGATCAGATTTAAATTTCTCAAAAATGCTTCACTCTAGATTTTTCAGACACTATTCCAGACTTAACCAAACAATCTTGCTCACCAGAATCACACCCTGAAAAATTGATATATACTCTGAACAAACTAATGAGGACCAGGGAAAAACAGAAAACAGACAGTTCATAGAGTGATAACACTGAAACTAATACCCAGCCAATATATTCAGAAATACTCACTGAACATGTACCTCTAAATAAACTAAAGATTTCAGGTTAAGTTTAACAAGAACATTACATTTTAGAATAAAATGTTGAAAGTACAACAGATATATCATATCAGATATTTAAGAGATTCAGGGTACAACCATTTAAAACAGAATCTCAGATTTCAGTACATTCAAAGTTTTGATTAAAACAGGATGTATCCAATCAAATACTGTTGAGGATCTAATTTGACAGATCATAAAAATCAGCAACCATGCTTTCCTAGATGATGAACATAGGTAGCAACATTTCAACAAACATGTTACATGCTACCCAAATCTGAAACAGACTTCATTTTCAGAACTGAGGTGTCAACTTTGATCAGCAAAATAAATCAGAGATACTTACAGAAACATGTTGCAACTTTCAAAAATGGAACATTCAAATCATGCTCAACAAAAGATATATAAACATCAATATCAACTTCTGCACTAGATTCACCAGAAAACGCAGCACAAAATCGATCTCAGCCAAAATAATACTCCGCTGGAAACAGGATTCTTACCATGAACAGATATTACTGTATCGCATCAATAAAATTTCATCATAGCACTGTTCCTCATCAAAACTTCCTTCAAACTCAGTTTTTCTCATAAATTTTCATTGGAAAAATTTGTCGCTAATGTCCTGATCGGCTGAGAGGTCCCAACTCATGTTCTAGAAGCCCTCTTTTTACACATAGCCCCTTAGCAATTTCAGAAATAGCAATTCTGAAAATTACCCTATAAAACTTAAAAGTAAAATTACAAATTGACTCTCCTTTTAATATGATTTCAGAGTAGAACCACTCTAAAAATTATACCAAAAGGTTACACTATAAAACTGAAATATTTAAACTAACACTAGACTCCTATTTATTTGAATTTAACAAAAACATTTAAACTTCCGACGGTTTTCAGCAAAAACCGACAAAGCCTCTCCTTTTGTCTTCATCTCGTACGCCTGAGATCGCTTTTCGATTCCAACTGGTATCCTTGACCATCCGGCTCTTGACTCCCTTTCTCAGCCTAGTCACCCACCATCGACAGTCAACAAAGCATCTCCTCCGGTACACATAAGACAACTCCACGCAAACCGTCCATCCGTTCTTGCTCGATCTTTTCGTGCACTCTTGCGATCTTCTCCAACTTCGCTCGGCCTCCCTGATCCTCTGGCATCAAGCTCCCCGCTCGACCCTCGATCACCCGCCATCGACAATTGATCAGCATCTCCTCCTTGCACATACAAGACAAGCCAAGACACGAACGCGACACACCACCGAAACCCTCGGCACACACTCCACTTTACATCAAAACCCTCGATGCACTCAACCAACCTCAACCACTCAAACGTTCATCCTTGTCAATCACTCATCATCCAGACTGAAACCACCCTTGGTTTCACACCCACAATCGACAAGACAATTATTCAAGTTGGGCAGTGTTCTGAGCCAAAGTCTAAAATGCACAAATTTTTTACTACTATGGGGAAACACGTTCTATGCCCGTAGAGGCTCCCGTAAAGGTTCCAGTATAGAAGCAGGGGTCACTTTCTGTGGATCAATGGACCTACGGAGATGATGATTATATCGATTACGAACCAGACAAACCATTCTTACCCCAACGGGTACTTAAGAGTATGAACTGGGAGATGCAAACATTTCATGAATGGTACCTTGAAGCGTCTTCATTAGGAGTTATGCAAATAGAAATTAAGGTTCCAAGAGAAGTATTCAATTGCCCAGAGTTTAATCTTGCACTATTTTTCGACAACTTCCACCAGATGATCCGTCTAAAGCGAACCGACATCACAAGCATGATGCTCTGGTGCTTGTAAGTAGTTTTTGTTTTGTCAATACAAAGCAAAAAATCAATCATGTCTTATATTGACTAGTGTTTCATAACATATGTAGTTTGAATTCATTTAGTGATAAGTCTAAACAATATGGGTACTTGAACCCATCATTGATAAGTCAAAGTACACTGAACCCAATACTGAACTAGAACGATGCAAAGTACTGGAGTGTGGATCGGAAAAAGTTTCAAAAGAAGATGTTCAATAAAGACCAAAACACACCTAAGAAGAACAAAAGGAATTGTGCTGCGTTGTATATTGCGCGGTGCATGTTTCAATGGAAAGATAGAGAAATTATAACCAGGGCATATAACTTTAAGTAAGTATACCCACTATATCCACTTAATCACGTTTTATTGATTATGAAACTAACATAATCACATATTACTTCTTTTGATAGTGATCATTGGATTTCACTTTTGATATACCCAAAGAACTCCAGGGTTTTGGTGCTCGACTCTCTCTCTTGACAAACCCAGAAAAGAATATCAAGATATAATAAATGTTCTTTAGAGTGCATAAAAATATTACGTGGAAAAGTTAGGTGGCCCACATGATCCACAATGGCCGAAAGAAATGCATATCAGAACTAACTATCCGGTAAGATTATATTTTTAAATTTATTAATTCTAATAATAAAGCCAAACTATATATCGTTCTAACTTTTTCTATTTTGAAGTGTCACAAACAACTTCTCAGTTCAGTGCATTGCGGTTATTACACTTGTGATTTCATGAGCAATGATTTACGAAAGTTTACGCGGACAGTCTCTGAGGATACTAATGAAGTTGATTTATTGTGTGTTAATATAATATAACCTGCAACATTGTACTTATATGTTACGTATGCAGACGTCACGTCCATCAACCATTGCCGAGAAGAACCAACTCTTTGATTAAAAAATGTATGGAATCATATCAATGATGTGCCACTTCACGATGCATGAAATTATTCATGAGCATGGAGTATTCTTCAATCCTAAGGGTGAAGTGGCCGAGCATCCAACTCTGAGAGGTTGGGCCGGAAGACCTAAAAGGCTAGCACAACAAATTTCCAACAATTTTGAAGCTCAGAAGCAAAAACAAGATGCGCAAGATAGGAGTTTGCCGTCCGAGAAGAAACATGAAACAAAATGAGCATGTATTTGTGAACAATTGTTAATTTTGAAGTCTTGATAGATGTAAACTTTGTAAACGTGATGTCTCATAAAATGTAAACTTTGTAAATTTGTAAATTGATGAGACCTGTTGTTGTTGTGTGATTGTGTTGTTGCTGTGGATGGCTATGTGGAGCTGTGAATATAATGTGGTTTTGTTATGTTGTGTTGCTGCTGTGGAGCTATGAATTTCTGTATATATATTTTGGGGGTTGTTTGAATTAAGGCGTATATAACATTTCTGTGAAATGGGGATAACATAGTAGTAGCGGGCATGCTGATGTCATCTGCCCGGCACTACTGTTAGCCATAGCAGTGGCAGGCGCGTTGATGTCATCCACCCACCACTGCTATTGCTAATAGTAGTGGCGGGCAGATGACATCAGCACGCCCACCACTACTGTTGACATAGTGGTGGCGGGCACTCTTCCCGCCTCTACTAACAAGGTTAGCAGTGCGGTTAGAGCAGTGGCGGACTGGTTGCTCACCGCTACTGTACGTTTTTGCCAACCGCTACAGTGGGTGTTTGTAGTAGTGAAAGATGACATCTTCATCCACTAGAGCAAGTACATGCAGGACATGCTGAAGAAGTTTGACTTCAGTGGAGATCTGAAGTCTCAGATGACCCCCATGGGCACATCTAGGGGTCTGGACAAGGACGAGAGCGGTGTCAAGGTCAACGAGAGAGAGTATCGAGGGATGATCGGATTGCTTTTGTACCCGACGGTGATGAGACCAGACATACAGTTCACCATGGAATTATGCGCGCGCTTCCAATCTTCACCACATGCATCTCATCGGCAGGCCATCAAGCGCATTTTCAGGTACCTTACCTATGTGCGTGATCTCAATCTTTACTATTCTGCATCATCATCTCTTGAGTTATCTGGCTTTTCTGATGGTGATTTTGGTGGGTGCCGGCTAGATCGCAAGTCGACTTTCAGAACTTGCCAGTTTCTCAATTATTCACTTGTTTCTTGGTTTTAGTGTAAGCAATATGAAGTTGTGCTTTCCACTATTGAGGCTGAGTATGTAGCTGCTGCTAGTTGCTTCTCACAGTTGGTTTGGATGATTTCCAGTTTGAAAAATTTTGGGTTGTCTTTCCCTGTCAGAGTGCCTTTGTTTTGTGACAGCACCAGCGCGATTAGTGTAGGGAAAAACCCATGCCTTTGTTTTTGGGTTTTGCTTAGATTAATCTGTCATCGCAGTTTTGTCGTACATCGGTTTGTGAGACCCCAAACTTTGAATCCTTCAAACTATTATCCACAATTTCAGATTATGTTTCCGTGTTTTTTTTTGTGCTCTCGATTCACATGTAGGGATAAGACTTCTTGAGGAGGTCAATCGCATTCACATGTGGTTGATAACCAACAGAGCCATGGTGTAGTGATTGCAGGGTTTGGATCAGTTCTGATCAGAAGCCAGATCGTCAACATCGAGATATCCACAAATCGTGTTTACCCTCCTGACGGAAGATCGGGCACCCCTGTGCGCTATCAAGTTGTTTCTGAGCCCAAGGTCCCCATCAGGTATGTTTGTATCCATTAGGTTGTTTTTCGCCTTTGTCTGAGAACTCCAGAAAAAGCTACAAAAAATAGTCATCTAGGCCACATTACCGTCATCGTCTAAGTGTTTCTAGCCTTTGCAATTTCTTCACTGTGTCGTATTGCTGAGTTTTGATCCATAGTCAACATCAGGTTGCTTGTTTAGAGTTGTGTTCTTGGTACCAAGTCTTAGCCCTAATCTTGCTTAGTCCTGGGTTATCCAAATCCAACCCTAAATCCTATTCGGAGTCAGTTTGACCTTGCTTTGGTAAAACGACAATAAATTTTGCATACGAACTCCGTTTGAGCTCTACCTCCCATCAAAATGACCACGACGAAAATACGCATTCAGCCGTGAGTGGAGCAGACACTTTCAATAGTTTTATGTTTCCAAAATTCGGTCAGGAAAATAGAGTTCTATAGAGTTTTTGTCTATCTGCTACTCTATTGTCTTTCTTTCTGTTGCCTCCTTGAGTAATTTCAGTTTGAGAAAATCTCAGTGAGTTTAAAAAGAGAAGAAAAGAAGAAATTAGGTTAAAAAAAATAAGGCTAAAAGGAAGAAGAATTCAAAAAAAGAAATGATGAGAAAACAGTAAGGAAAAAGAAAAGAAAGTTGTCCTGGTTTGAGTCGGTTTCTGTTCTTAAACTAGTTTCTAGGAGCACGTTTAGACTAGCAACCAAGGCAAGTATTGTGGATTATTATTGAGGTTTATTAACTATTGTCAATCTATGCTAATCCTTGCTACCAATGATTTAGCCTTCCAAGCTCCACCTTTCTTTGGATCAGTATAGATTCCAGCCGGCAGTCGCTACACCCACTAATTCAATGGTATCATCCGCAAGCCAACCGGTTGTACCACCTACTACAAATGATAAGAACCTTGCAAGAGCTTGGTTAAATGCTTGAGTGTGAGCGACTCTACATCCTAGTAGTTCATAGGGAACTAATGCACTTGTGAGCTTCTTAGTTTTTGTGTATTTCCACTAACCATGGCAGGATCACCACACCAAGGCATTGTAAATGAATGTGTATCCAAGAACGAGCTTTGATAGTTGCTACAAGAACTCAATGCAAACATCATCAAGAGCAATTAGGACAATGAGCATAGACTAGAGCGGATAGAGAGGAACATTGCCACCCTCATCGGCAGGATGCAGAACCAAGAAAGGCAGTCACAACCATCGAACGATAGAGCTAAGGATCTCAAGACAGATGGCATGAATCAAGATGAGTATGTCTATCCCCTTGCTTGAGACCCTTCTCCTCGTCCACAAAATCCACGTCATCAAGGTATGGGAGGTAATAATGACAATAATCCTCGTACTGATAATTCATTTTCCAAGGTTAATTTCAGCTTACCATCTTTCTTTGTCTTATGATGTTGAGGTTTATTTGAATTGAGAGATGATAGTAGAACAAAAAATTTAACTCCCATCTTGTTCTAGAAATTCATAGAGTCAGTGTTGACACTAAAACGTGCCCCCGCACTTGGGTCAGTTCGACGATCCAAAATCATGTGGATACTTAGGGATGAGCCTAAGCGTAACACAACATTGAAATCATGTTCCGACTACCCTCAACAATGGCAAGGGGGTGGAGTCGCCAGGTAATTAGATTTACAAGTAAACAATCCAATTAACCAAAATATATAGATAAAATAATCCAATCGGCCGAACGGAGCCTGATTGATTCAGAGTGTACCGTGCGAAGGGTCACCGAAAGGGGGCCTTTGGCGTCTGGTGCGAAGGGTGTGCCGAAGGAAGCCTTTGTCATTTAGATCGATCTGGCCAAAGACAGACTCCGAACATATCGCGACGCAAAATCACCTTTGAACAACAGGGTTCGGTGTGAAGCCTCTTGACACAACAAAATCCAACGCGGAGCACTGGCACAACGAAGTCCGATGCGGAGCGCTGGCGCGAGGAAGTCCGATGTGAAATGCTATGGTGTGACTCCTGCGTGAAGCAACTCCGAATGTGAAGTCTCTCCGGTGCACGGGACAAGACCAGACCGACAACAGCGTGATGAATCTGGCACGAACAGTCGAAGCGAGGGCTCAGTGAGGGGTGTTCTGGTAGCCTTTGAAACCAGCTTCCTAGCACCAGAAACCTTCGGCAAAGGGGCTCCGAACATAAAATCTACAGCAAACGAAGATCAAGTGCCAATTCGGCCTGGAGACCGAATTACTAAGTGCTGCAGTATACAAAACGAAGGTAGCAATCTATTACGTAGATTAACGAAGGGTTCATAAGCGAGCCAACAATGTGATAGTAATCTGTTACGTATATTAACAGATGATTCACAGGCCAACCAACAAGGCTTACCCCTATTATGATGTGGCCGACGGAGGGCTTCCAGCGCAAACCTACGAAGGTGTACTAATACTAATGCGGAAAGTAAAGAATAAAAGTACGGTTCAAAGCTAGGGCCTTGTGATTGATTTGTGTTGGGCGCTCCTATGAACTGGCCTCACCCCTATATTTATAGGGGCTAGTCTTCTTATATCTAATTCTAATCTGATAAGATTCGGCCTAATCAAGATTAGAGATAAAAACAACCTAAATCTGTATCGTACACCTTATCCGGAGTCTACCCGAAGTGGGCCTTTGGCAGGCCCACCGAAGGGTGCTTCCTCGGGCCGAAGCTTCGGCGAAGCAGGCTATCGAAGGGCCTCCGGGCCAAGGCCAGGCCTACAGAGCAGGCTGCTAACAAGCCCCCGAGGCCCCATGCAGATGGGCCTTCGGCACTTTATGGCTTCGGCCTGTACCAAGACTTGTATATTTTCGGCCCAAATTACCAAAATTGATATTTTGACAATCTTGATCATTAATGTCATTATTTGCTATCAACACATGCCCCCTACCTTTTAGCAAACTAAGCGAGGTAAAAGCACAACGGGCTAAGGATGATATATCTCATATCAACCTTTTGACACTTTAAGCACTTTGTCACACACTTGGGAAGTACATTTTCAAATACCTACCGTTTAAAGCTCTTCGAAATCGCTCTCCTTGTAGAGATTCCAACAAGTATGCATTACATGGAGCGATCTCAGCCACCTTAAAATGACCTTCCCAACTAGGTGATCATTTACCAAATTTGGCACTCTTAGTGCCTAAGGGCAAAATCGTCTTCCACACCAAGTCACCAACTTGAAACGATTTTGGTTTGACTCTTTTGTTGTAGGCTCTATCGACTCTAATTTTATCTTTCTCTATAGCTTCTAGAGCCCTCAACCTCTTATTGATCACTTCTTCCAAGTTATCGTTCAAAATAGTTTCATATTCATCGACTGATAAGCCATCTTGCTTAAGAAATCTTAAAGAGACAAGATCCACCTCTACTGGTAGAACGGCTTCTTGTCCATACACTAATTCATATGGACTAACTTTGGTAGCACCATGCTTTGCAACTCTACAAGCCCATAATGCCTCAGAAAGCACTTCATGTCACCTTTTAGGGAACTCTTCAATTTTCTTCTTAATTAGTTTAATTACAGTTTTATTACTAGACTCGGCCTGACCATTGGCCTGAGCATAGTATGGTGAAGAGTTTATCAACTTAATACCATAAAATTCGGCAAAGTCTCTCACTTCTTTAGCAATGAATGAAGTACCCTGATCTGTAGTGAGAGTTTGGGGAATACAGAATCTATGTATAATATGTTTCAAGATGAAGTCAGTTACATCATTGTGAGTCTTGTTCATGAGAGGCACAACTTCGGTCCATTCGATGAAGTAATCCGTTGCCATTAATACAAATCGATGCCCTTTTGAAGAGGGAGGATGAATTTGGTCGATGAAGTCTAAACCCCAACCTCGGAACATCCATGGTTTGATAATAGGGTTAAGTAGCGATGCAGGAGCCAACTGAATGTTACCAAACTTTTGACATGCTTCACACCCTCTGTAATACTTAAAACAATCCTTAGTCATAGTCGGCCAATAAATGCCCGCTCTTTTGTAGGCTGACTGATGAGTGCCACAAAGTCTTTCATGGACTTATCCTATAGCCACTCTAGACTAATCGGCATCTAAGCACTTTAGAAGTACTCCATCAATAGTTTTGCGATACAACATATCATCATGAAATACAAACATAAATGACTGTCGCCGAATTTTCCGATCAACCCTTTGACTGAGATCTTTTAAATACTGGACGATTGGAATCCTCCAATCATCCTCCTGGATCTTCGGTGGGTTCTCCAATTCTTCCCCCGAAGTGGCGTATAAATTGTGAATTTCGGAGTGCCCCCCGGGCCTTTCCTGTTTCTGCCGAAGGCTAGCCAGATCAGCTATGCGGAGCCGATCGGACCAAAGCCCTATGACGGAGGAGCACGGCGTGCGAAGGCCTCCGTCGCTTGGAAGGCTTCGGCATGAGGGGCCCAGTGTGTAGGGTCCTTCGGTGGATGAAGGGCTCTGGCACGAGGGCTCCGGCACGCAACACCCTTCGGTGGGCTAAGGGGTCCGGTCCGGAGGGTCCAATGGACCTCACATCCGTCCAAAGCCTCTGGCTTTGGCAAGGAGTTCAAGCATCGACTTTTCCTGTAAAGAAAATTTTCCCCTCCTGACTTGGTAGCCAGATGCTTGCTGAGCCAAATAATTTGAAATTGAATTGGCTTCTCTTGACACGTGAGAAATTTTGAAGTCATCAAAGGCAGCAATTATGTCTAAACATTTATCCAAATAGCTATTTAGCAAACCATTAAAACACTGAGCAATCTTAGCTACTTGTTGGACCACAAATAGAGAATCACCATATGCATGAACATGTTTAATACCCATGGAATCTATCAATTCAAGTCCTAATAATAGAGCTTCATATTCGACTTGATTATTAGTAGAAGGAAATTCTAAACGGGTCGAGGTCTCAAAGCGCATGCCACTAGGTGATATGAGAACCACCCCAATACCTTGGCCACTCTTGCAAGCCGAACCATCAAAATAAAGTTTCCATGGCACCACTTCAATTACAACAATAATGTTACCCCAATTGACATCTATGTGGTGATCAACTATAAAATTAGCGATGACTTGGCCTTTCATAGCTCTCAAAGGTTCATATGCCAAATCATATTCAATCAAAGCATAAGCCCACTTCCCGATTCTCCCACTTAGAATCGGCTTTTGTAACATGTATTTTACGACATCGGTTTGACAAGCAACAATACATGTGCTAGGGAGAAGATAATGACGTAATTTGGAACATGCATAATAAAGTGATAAACACAAACTCTCCAAAAACACGTACCTTGTCTCGGCGTCCAGCAAGCGGCGACTCAAGAATGTGATGATGTACTCTTTCCCCTCCACCTCCTGAGTTAGCACGACTCCTATCACGCTATCTTCTGCAGCAATGTACAACCGAAATGGAATCCCGACTTTTGGTGCTCTTACCACGGGAGGTGATGACAAGCACTCTTTAATCTTCTCAAAGACGCTTTGCTAAATTGGCCCCCAACTGAACTCGGCCTCATTCTTTAGCCAGAGTATGGGGACAAAAGCATCGATCTTGCCGGATAAGTTAGATATAAAGCGACACATATAATTCATCTTGCCTAGCAAATTTTTCACATCTCTTTTGCATGTCGGTGCTTAAAAATTCCTAATCTTTTCAAGCCTCTTAGGATCAATCTCAATACCTCTTTCATGAATCATGAATCCTAAGAACTTGCCTGCCAACATGAAAAAAGCACATTTGAGCGGGTTCATTTTTAAGCCATACTGATGCATTCTATCAAAAGCGACCCTCAAATCAGCCAAATGGTTTCCCATAGCATCTGATTTGACTACAACGTCATCTATGTAGACTTCTAGCATAACTCCTAGCAAGTCGTTAAAGATCAAGTTCATAGCACGTTGATAAGTAGCGCCAACATTCTTTAAACCAAAATTCATAACAACCCACTCAAACAAGCCGACAAAACCAAGGCATCAAAAGGCTGTCTTATAGACATCCTTTTCGGCCATAAAAATTTGATTATAACCAGCGTTGCCATCAAGAAAAATTAGTACCTTGTGTCCCGAAGCATCGTTGATCAACATGTCGGCTAATGGCATGGGATATTCATCTTTCGGAGTGGCCTTGTTCAAATCCCTGAAATCAATACAAACTCATATCTTGCCGCTCTCCTTCTTCTCTATAGGCATGATGTTAGCAGCCCATTCAGCATACCTGCATGGCCTAATAAATTCAGCCTTGAGCAGTCGTTCTATCTTTTCTTTAACTCGGTCATACACGGACGAATTAAAGTGACGAGGGGGCTTCTTATAAGGCCTAAACCTGGGTTTGATAGGTAGCCGATGCTCTACGAGCTCGCGGCTTAGTCTGGGCATTTCACTATATTCCCACGTGAAACAATCAACATATGACTGAAGCAACTTTATTACTTTGGCCTTCTCACTGGCTCGTAGATTTTTGTTTACAAAAGTTGGCCTTGGAACACTACCATTGCCTATATCGACCTCTTCTAAAGGATCGGCTGATGCAAAACCCTGACCTAATTTTTCTACTTCGCTAAAATCTTCAATGGCTTCGGCAATACCATCTTTAGAAGACTGATATTGCTCCACTCGAGACTTTAGCCAATTAAGATTGCTCTTACTAGGCATGACTACTAGTTTAGAAATAGTTGTGCTACACTAGCCCACTTTACAGAGACGGGTACAAAATGTCCCCCGGACACGCTAACGAAGTCGTAATCTGAGAGGTCTCTCCCTGATAGACACTCTACTTTATCATGAACGACATCGATAGATACATCGGCCAATGCTACATGGGCCGAAGTATCTACAGGTATAACCTCCACATCATCGTCGTCCCACTGCAATAGGCATTGGTGCAAAGTAGAAGGAATACAACAATTCAAGTGAATCCAATCACGCCCAAGTAGCACACTGTAGTTACCTTGCACATCAACGATGAAGAATGATGTTGGCAACGTCTTGTTGCCCACTGTCAACTCTAGGGAGAGTACGCCTTTTGCTTCGGAGCTTTCACCATTGAAGTCGTTGAGCATTAGGTTGGTTTTCTTTAGGTCCTCCTCGGCCCTACCGAGCTTCTTCAAAAGAGAGTATGGCATTAAGTTGATAGTGGTGCCACCATCAATAAGCATCCTGGAGATCGGCTTTCCATCAATGTGCCCCTTGACGTAGAGAGGTTTCAGGTGATGAGCCATATCCTCGGGCTTCTCAAAAATATCGTCTCATGGGCCGAGGTTCAATTGAGCGACCTCGGCCTCATCTCATGGTAGAGTGAACTCAGCGAGAAGCAGGACGACATTTATGTCCATTGCCTGAGGTGCGGGCCCCTCAGAGACGAGCGTGTAGTCGTTGTCGAGCATTTTGTCGTCATCATTGTCGCTCGGAACAGGAGCCGAGTTGTTTGTCTCCACCGGTTTGGGATTCCATACTTGCTTCACGACTGTCCGAGGGCAGATTTCCTCGAATATGGCGTCTCGCTCATCCTCGGCCTTCCTCTCGTGCATCTCCTATGATCGCAGGCATTGTAGGTTCCTTTTCTATGATTTGGACATTCCTGGAGTTGCCCAAGATGGCCGTGGCTTTGTACTAGGTGCCACCAATTTGTTTCTGTGATTTCTAGCCAAATGGGTATTGTTGACATAAAAGATTACGCTAACAGGTTCTCTAAGATTAAGAACTAACAAACAAAGAGTTTGTGAAGCGGACTCTCTCAAGCCTCTATATTGGATAATAGCTCGAAGTAGTTCGAAGTTGTGTATTGAATATCTAAATATTTGATGCCTATTACAGGGTGAGAAGGCGGGTATTTATACGTAAAAATATAAGGAAAAGACCTTTTTACCCCTCAATTACAACCTACATAGTAGAAACTATTCGGTACCCCGAATAGGGCTAAAATTGTAAAATATGTCCAAAGAAGATAGATAAGCCAAACGTCCCGTCAGTCTTGTTGTTTACCACTGTGGAGATGGAGCCTTCGAAGGGTATCTTCGAACTGGGATTCGGACGAACCTTTCGGCTTTAAACCTTCATCAATTCGGAGACATGTCTTTGTCTTAGAACTTTATGAGTTGTCTTTATCTCTTAATCTTGAAATTCCTGGGGATGAAGTATTTCCCCCCAACATGTATCATCCGGGCCGGCCTCGTATTTTTTGCGCTTTGTAGGAACCTCTCTGCGGACCCCGTCGGTCGGACCGGGCTTTGGCAATGGCCTTGACCGGACTAGGGACATACCTCCATCGAGCTTCGGTGAGGGAGCCTTTGGGATTGGGACCTCCTAAGACCCCACCTTGACTATGATGGCTTTAGACTCCCTCTCCTTTGCCTCTTCACACCTAGCTCCCTTGGCTTTGTCCTGCGTGAGTCAATTCGGAGGTACCACGGATAGCCTATGGAAGACGTCCCCCTTCACCGTGTCTACTTGTCCTTGCCAATCATAACACTCCAAAGAAAAATAGGGGGCAACATTATACTGCAAATGGTACTCCGGCAGCGAGGTGTAATTCGGAGTCCACGGGGATCTTGCCTAGTAGTATGGTGGAGACATCAGCGGCTCTAGCGGCTTCGCCCACTATGAGCCGAACCCATTGCCTAGAGGGGGGTTCGGTCACATCAAAGGTATTTCGAAGCATATCAGCAAAGGGTCTTGCTAGGCCAGAGGTATGTTCGGCCATTACGGGCCGAACTCTCCCGCCGGGGGCTTCGCACAGAGCGGAGATTGGTTCGGCCACTGGGGTCCAAATTCATTAGGTGGAGGGTTCGACCATTGGGGTCCGAACTCACCATTCAGAGGGTTCATCCCTTGGGGTCCGAACTCACTATGTGGAGGGTTCGACCATTGGGGTATGAACTCACCCTTCGGGGGGGTCAGCTGTTGGGGTCCGAATCCTGTCCCCAAAGGGTTTGGCTGTCTTGGCATTTTTGGCCGGGAGCCTACTTTCTCGGCTTTCCTCTAGTCTTTGTTCAACAACAATTGGTATGTTACCTTTGGCTTATTGTGAGCTCTAGCCGAAGGAGACATGTTGATGTTCTTTTTCCACACCCCTACATCAGGGTTCTTTGGTACGAGTGTGCGTGTGCGTGACTCTCCAATAATGACTGCTTTCCCCTTAGATGACTCATCCTATTCTGGCCAAATCAGCACCTTCTTCTTGTCAAGGTCGATGGTGTTCACGGGAAAGGGGTCTTTGTCCAGCTTCATCTTTGGACTAGAATCTATTTTCAATCATCCTTCTTCTATGGCCGATTGAACCTGCCGATGAAAAATGTTGCAGTCATTAGTATAATTTGAATGCAAATCATGCCACTTACAGTAGGGATGTTTCTTTAGTTCGTCGGTGGTCAGAATGACCTGGCCCTTGGGCAACCTGAGAAGCTGGCTCTTCAAGAGGAAATCAAATATTTTATCGCATTTAGTCACAACAAAGGAGTACTTAACTTCGCTGGACCGACTCCTAGTGGGAGATGGCCGCAGTTCAGAGCAAGTGACGGGTTTGCTCATAGTGTTCCAAGCCCATTTGGTTGCATACATATCGACCGAATAGTCTTATTCCTCTGACTCTTCTTCGTTGGAGTGTTCTATGATGTGAACTTCAGCCCTAGGCTTGTTGAACATTTTAATGAATTTTTTGTCCTTAGCTCGGCATTCTTGAAACAGAGCCTACTGTAGAACTTGATTGACCTCTAAAAAGTTCTAGTTGTCTAGCCTCTCTTTAATCTCAGAACTCAACCCGCTAAAAGCTAGATCGGCCAAATCCCTTTCTAAAATATTGAGACTAAAACATCGGTTTCTAGTATCTCTAAAGCGCTTGATGTACTCAGAGACACTCTCGCTATACTTCTGTTTGATCGATGTCAAGTGTGAAAGCATGAGTTCTGTCTCGCCCGTATAAAAAATAGTCATGGAACTTTTGTTCTAATTGGGCCCATGCCTGGACATAGTTCAGCGGGAGTGCCAAAAACCAAGTGAAAGCGGTGCCGGATAGTAAAAGAGAAAACAGTATAAGTTTTAATGCATCCGACCCACTAGCTTCTCCACACTGTGCTAAGAATTGGCTGATATGCTATAGTGTGGTCTTGTTACCCTCGCCGTCGAATTTGGTGAATTCAGGGACTCTATAGCCATGAGGGTAGGGTATGGTATCGAAGTGATCGGGGTACGGCTTTCGGTAAACTCTAGCCCGATCCCGAGGCACGAAGCTGGTACACTCCCTAAACAGCGTGCGGATCCACTCCTCAATGTCGTCTTGGCCTTCTCAATGTCAATTACCGACGTAGCAGATCCTATATGTGAACCTCGGTATCCTTAACAAATAATCTTTGATCGCTTCCAAACTTCGCAGAGATATTTATGAGGGCAATAGATATGCGAAAACAACCAAAGATCAAATACAATTTGACCAAGGGGCCGAATTACCAAGTATGGCGATAAAAACCGATAAAAAGGATAGCAATCCATTACATGGATTAGCGGGAGATTCACAATCGAACCAGCAAGGGTTACTGTGATTACGGACGTGGAAGACGGAGGGCTTTCAAGCAAACCCACGAAGATGCGAAAAGTAAAGAAAAGTAAATGTGATTCAAAGCTAGGGCTTTGGATTTTTTAGATTGGAGAGAGCTTGAATTGGCCTTGCCCCTAGTATTTATAGGGGGTGGGCTGGTGGTCCCTAGCTAAAAATACAATAGGATTTGGCCAAAATTCAGTTGAGATAACGTTTGAACAAACACAATTCGAATCCACTTCGGATTCACATTCTAAATCCCTGGCCGGTCTGACCGAGCCCATGGGTCCGGTCTGACTGGGCCTGGCCGGTTGGACCGGCCTACTATAGCCGGTTAGACCGGCCTTTGCCATGTTTGGCATATTTTCGGTCAAAAATACCATTTTCAGTATTTTGCTTAGCTTGACCATTAATGCCATTTTTCGCTATAAACATCTAGATTAGACCTAGCCACCCAAGAGTCCTCTCCTCTCTCTTTTGATCTCAACCATTGAGATCGAGAATTTCCAATCTCTCACGCGCATCTTTCATTCAGGGGCACGACACACAGTGGTATGTCGATGTGTCAGCCGTGGGGGTCTTCCTAACATGCTGGCTCAAGGTATGTGACGTGCTTAGGCCTATGCGTTTGTTTCGGAGCATGCGGTGCAGGCAGCGGGGGAAATGTGACTTGGCCATAAGTGTAGTGACTTGTCTTGGCCGTAGATGTCGAGGCCGGATACGTGATAGCTTTGCCAGTACTACCATCAGTTCTGCTATTAATGCGATTTACCGGGGGTATACTAGCGATCGGAGTTGGAGGAACAGCCTCGGTAAAGTCGAACCTTCTAAATGTTGCCTCTACCTGAGAGCTAACCGTCGAATCTAGATGGCTGGCTAGCGAAGCGCTAATAGCTTGATCCACGGATGCGGCTAGTTTCTGCTCAATCTCTAAGGAAGATAAAGGAGGCGAAATAGGTGTTACTTGAGTTCGGGTGAGGTCGGGGACGTTGACGTCGCGCTTGATGAAGCCCGCGTGTGTCTTGACGTTGCTCCCAAGCATGAGATCTTGGAGCTTTTTCATCTTTGCTTCAATCTCTGCCCCCGACCTTCCTCGAGGATATCTTCAACAGTGGGTGTCATGATGTTGCGGTTGTCGATCTCTATGCCCTCATGGGATCCATCAGTGTTGTCGATGTAGCATTCATCGTGGAGGTACTTGCAGCCGATGTAGATGTACTTGTCATGTTGGTGTAGTCTTCCCCAGCAGAGTCACCAAAAAGTGTGTTGACACTAAAATGTGCCCCTGCACTTGGGTCAGTTCGACGATCCAAAAGAGTGTGGATACTTAGGGATGAGCCTAAACGTAACACAACACTGACGTCACGTTCCGACTACCCTCAACAGTGGCAAGGGGGTGGAGTCGTCAGGTAATCAGATTTACAAGTAAATAATCCAATTAGTCGAAATATATAGATAAAATAATCCAATCGGCCGAACGAAGCCTGATTGGTTCAGAGTGTACCATGTGAAGGGTCACCAAAAGGGGGCCTTCGGTGTCTGGTGCGAAGGGTGCACCGAAGGTAGCCTTCAACATTTGGTTCGATCTGGCCGAAGACAGACTCCGAACAGATCGCGACGCGAAATCACCTCCGAACAACAGGGTTCGGTGCGAAGCCTCTTGACATAACAAAATCCTACGCGGAGCGCTGGCGCGATGAAGTCCGATGCAGAGTGCTGGCGCGATGAAGTCTAGTGCGGAATGCTCTGGTGTGACTCCTGCGCGAAGCAACTCCGAATGTGAAGTATCTCCGGACCGACAACCCCGTGATGAATCTGGCACGGATGGTCGAAGCGAGGGCTCGCTGAGGGGTGTTCTGGAAGCCTCCTAAACCAGCTTCCTAGCTCCAGAAAACTTCGGCGAAGGGGCTCCGAACGTAAAACCTACAGCAAACAAAGATCATGTGCCAATTCGGCGTAAAGACCGAATTACTAAGTGTTGCAGTGTTGGCGTAAAAGATTACGGTAATAGGTTTAGGAAACTAAGTGTCTAACAAACGAAGTGTTTGTTTGAATAAACTATTCCAAGCCTCTGAGGTGGATAATAGCTTGAGATAGTTCGAAGTGTGTATTGAATATCTCCATATTCGATATCCTTTACAAAGTGAAGAGGGGTATTTATAGACTAAATAAATAGGAAAAGACTTCTTTACCCTCTAATTACAACCGACTAAGAAGAGATTGTTTAATATTCTTCATAGGCGTAGAAGAGTAAAAGACTAGTCTAATTAGATAGAAGATAAATCTCCTGTCCTCGCTGGCAACCCCCCTTCGGGTGAAGAGGCTTTGAGAGGCTCAATTGCGCCGAAGCCTTGACGGAGGCCTCCACTGTTTAGGACTTCGAATCTGATGGAGCCTTGTTGCTTTTAGGATCTTTGGTGATCAAAGTTCTTGACTTCATTTCTTCTGCTTGTACCGACATGAAAATGTCCTTCGCTTTTGGAGGATGAAATATTTCCCCCCAATAGTAGCCCCTTGAATACTTCTCTCTGAATTGTCTATGGAATGAAGAGGGCAGTATACGCAAGAAATAATTTCATGTTTAGAATTTAGATAGGAACTTGAAAAACTTTACCATTCTTAGAAACATTCAGGAATTGAGGGTCTTCAGACCAACTTTTGTGCGGAGATATTCACTGAAATGGATTCGGAGATGGATCTTTGACGGAGCTAATATAGCCGTTAGTATTCAAAGCTGTTTGACTTCAGAGCCATTAGACTCATAAATAGAGTCGTTACTCCTTGAGGAGGCTAACAGTCGATTCATCTCCATAGGCTGTAACTTCTCATGAAACGTTTCTGCAAATTATGATGGTATCGGGGACATAACATGGAAACCAAACGGCGCACCGTAATGTCCAGTACAAGGAATCCATGCTATAAATAAGAAAGTAAACGTAAATTTTGGATACTTTTCTGTCTGCTTTCACATTTCACCTTCCTTCTTCCCGAGCTCCTCTTCTCAAACTCTCCTTTCCTCCGATGGTGAAGACAAGCCACAAAGCTCCCATCCCTGCTTCATCTTTGGCCCGGTAGCAAGCGATGGCGGCAGTGGAGCCTTCAGATAATCCTCGTCCAACCGGCTCCCATGACCTCCGTTCGGCATCTACCAAGTATACAGATCAATCGTATAGCTTGGGGGCATCATCATGCTCGAAGAAGTTGATTGTTGCGGCAATCATCGGGAAGATGGGACCTGGAGTCAAAGTGCGTCAGCCTGGGGGTGAAGTGATCCTGACACCATGCGCTAGAGAGGTGGTGGTGTTCGAGGCGCTCTTCAAAGCCGGATTGGGACTTCCTAAAGTGGATTTCCTCTCCGAGGTACTAGGTTGTTCCATGTCACCTTGCCCCAACTCTCTCCAAATGCAATTGGTCGTCTAGCCATCTTCGAATGAGCGATGCGGGCCAAAGGATGCACTGGGAGAGCGGAGATCTTCGTGGCTCTTCATAAAGCTTTGTGCCAGCCGAAGACCTTCACCAGAGCCAGAGGGGAGAAGATGGTGATCACCTTCGGGAGCATCAACTTCTAACTTCGCGATGAGTTCCAGGACTAGTTCCTAGTGAAGGCTATCAATGACAGATGGTACTTAGACTAGATCCTTCGCTGGTTCTATGCTAAGGTAGGGACGTACTGCCCCTTGGCCGGACCTTTGGAGGACATCTTTTATTGGAGGGAGGCGGAGGTCCAATCGAACCCAAGCCAGCTTGAAGTTATCCTTAGGTTGTTGCACTCCGTGAGTCGTCGCATGAGCATGTGCGACTTGGTGGAGGAGTTCATCGGACTCTAGATCCCTCCTCTGATGGCTGCTTGTCCGATCAACTTTGAGGAAAACCTGGAGGGGGGACTTCAGGAGGTCCCTTCAAGCTCCGTAGGTAAGCTTTTCATATATCTTGTATCAAAGTGTTTTGCGTACAATATCAATTTTACAGAAATGACTTAATCAAAATTACATCTTATCTTTTAGCTCCGCGCGTGACCTTTACTCTAGAACAAATCGTCTAGGTTGCAGAGAAGGTTCTTGGAGCCCCTATGCCCATTGAAAAGGAGTAGAGGGTGAAGTTGGTCGGGACTAGAGAGCGGTTCAATCGAGTATGGAGTATGCTCATAGTTGAATCCCCGACCCTTCCAGACTGGTCTTCCCTAGACCAGGCTCCGAAGAAGAGGAAAGCGGAGGTCGGGTTTTCGGGTCTGGTGAAGACTCCAGCAAAGAAGGTGGTCCGAAAGCCGAAGGCCCTTACTCATTCGAAGTCTCCTGTCTCATCGCCCGAACAATCCGAAGATGAAGAGGATGTAGACATGGCGATGACGGAGGAGTTCGAGGCCCTTCTTGTTAGGGACGAAGAGTCTCGAATGGGAGCTGAGGTCTCCGTTCGAGATGGCACGATGGTGGTGCCTACCGTTGAAAGTAACCCTAAGTAGGCGGAGACTGTAAATGTCCCATTCCTTCGGTTCGAAGATATCTCTACAACCATTCCTTCGGTTCGAAGTCCAGAGTCCGAAGAGGATTTCGGTCAGATGTTCGAGCCCCCAAGTAGTCTGGTGCTCGCCTGGCAACAAGATGCCAGAGGTAAGCTTCAACTGAATAACTTTTCTTCTTCTTTTTATCTACACAATTTAAGCAATGTTATTTACCTTTGGTCTTTACAGGATCGGCTCTGGTGGAGGTGGCTTCTGCTACGGAAGTAGTCCCGGAGCCTGCGGTGGCTTCGATGCCATCACCCACTGTAGAACAAAAGGTGCCTCCAATTTTGGAGGTAGCTCCGAAGGAGGTGGTAGGCCCTAGGAAGGGTAAGGGTAAAGGTTGGCCCATGCCTGCTCCCCTTCCAAGGTGCACCCCATCGGAGTCTAAAGACGGAGGCCAATCCACAGAGGCCTCCGAGGGTGCTTCATTATGCTCCGGTCCTTCTCCTAGCGATGATGATTGGAGTGCCTTGTCAAGGCTCCCTCTCCTAGCCCCCTTCCTTGAATGGAGGACAGGGCTTCGGACTTTGTTAGAGCCTCTGGCTCGAGCTAGTTGCAAAGTTGGGGAGATTTACTTGGTCTCCATCCTTGGAGAGGTCGAAGGGTTGGAGCTTGATGCTGCTCTCGAATGGGTGGCTTACTAAGAAACCATGTTGAAGAGCATGGTTCTTATGCTCCAGATGTGATGAGTGATTGTCAACGGAAGTCAAGAAGAGACATGAAGACCTATCGTGTCTGAGGCGCATGTGACTCAGGTACACGGGCAGCGAACGACAGCCGGGCAGAGGAGCCACGGAGTCGGGCTGGCCCAATCCGAGTACATGGGCTAGGAGCAGCAGAGGATCCATTGGTCTGTTGACTGGGTTTGACTCAGGTATACGGGCGCCGAGCGATTGCTGGGCTGAGGAAGCTGCGGGGTCAGGTCGGCCCAATCCGGGTACCCGGTGCGAAGACGGTGGATGCTTTGTCAGTTTCGGCGCAAAACTAACAACCGATGTGTTGGCGTAAAAGATTACGCTAACAGGTTTCTAAAGATTAGAAACTAACAAATGAAGTGTTTGCGAAGGAAACTATTCCAAGCCTCCGAAAGGATAATAACTTAGAATAGTTTGAATGTGTGTATTGAATAACTTGTATTCGGTCCTCATTACAGGGTAAAACGGGGGGTATTTATAGGCCCAAACATTAAGGAAAAGACCTTTTTACCCCTCTATTACAACCGACATAGTGGAAACTATTCGGTACCCTTAATAGGGCTAAAACGATAAAAGACTAATCTAGTTAGAAAGAAGATAAGTCTTCCATCTTAGCTGGCAAAGAAGTTCCTGGAAAAGTCAAAGTTCGAAGATGTACTCCGAACTAGAGCCCGTCATCATACTTCGAACTTGACTGGATGCATCTCCGAAATTATATATCAGATATCTTCATCTTAATCACCAGTCTTTATCTTGTTGCTACGATAATCTTGAAGATTGAATATTTTCCCCCAACACGATGATTATTTTGTTTTTAGGATATTAATATTTAGTTTTTAAGTCTAGAATATTTTTATTTGAGTCAGTTGATTTTTCTAAGATATTTTCGTAATTTCGAATTTTATTTTAGAGTCAGTGTAATTTACCCTAGAGGTAAATTAGTATTTTCCATGTATTAGTGGGTCGCCTAAAAATAGGCACCTACCCCCCTAGGGATAGAGTGATTGTTATTTTATTTTTTAGGAGATCAATCTACAGTCCAACTTTTCCTGTTCGGTTTTTTTTGTCTTCCTCCGAAAATATTTCACCGGCGTCTGTTTCTTTGCGTCGGAACCTCCGCCCATCGTGTCACGGCTTCAACGGTGAGGAGCCATGCTGAATAGCGTGGGCCTCATGGCTCCAGAAGTGATGAGTCAGTATCAACGATAGTCAAAGAGGATAGAAGAAGAAGAGATCTGTTGTTTCATGGGCCGCGTGTGACTCAGGTACACGGGCAGCAAGCGACTGTCAGGCAAAGGAGGCTGCGAAGTCGGGCTAGCCCAATCCGGGTACATGGGCCAGAAGCAGTAGAAGACCCACTGGGCTGTTGACCAGGGTTGACTCAGGTACACGGGCGGTGAGTGATTGCCGGGCTGAGAGAGCTGCGGAATCGGGCCGGCCCAATCCGGGTACCTGGTGCAAAGACTTGGAGGCTTTGTTAGTTTCGGCGCAAAACTGACAACCGTTGATCTTGTATCTGACTGTCCAGAAGAGAAGCCGTAGTCGCTACGAAAACTTAGCTTCCGGATAAGTCATCTGTATCTCTAGGCCCACAGTCAGTCAGTTGTGTCTGTAAAAATACCTAAGGGCAGTAGAGTCTTTTCCTTTATTCTTGCGTCTGTAAAAAACCCTAAGGGGCTGGTGGAATATTCCTAGCATTGGGCAGCCTATAAATAGGACCCCAATCCCTAGGTTGGACTACCCCTTTTGCTGAAATCAATACTACTCCTTTGGGTCACTTTTTTCTCTCTTCTTTCTCTTGTTGTGCGCAGCCAGGCTGTTGTTCATGGGATTTTAGCTTGCATTTATTTCATTTCGTTTGATGCTTTCAAGCTTCTATTCTGTTGAACGTGCACAGCAAATCTGCAGCAACATTTGTTGCTTCGTTTCACGTGCACAGGCATTTTCCTGAGTGTGTTTGTGCTTCGGTTTGCTTTTGTTCTTCGCGAGCAGAGTACTAGTTCTTGCTGTTTGCAAGTAGTACCCCTCCACTGTAGCAACAGTACTCTAGTGTCAGCTTTTTTCTTTCTACTGCACAACTTTTTGATCGAAGTTGACAGGCCCAAGTAACTTTTCTGTCTGTTTTCTGGCGAAGCCACCTTCTCTATTCGAAGCCCCTCAGTTCCGTGAGGCAGGCTTCGATCTAACATCTTCGAAGGCTTCGCTTGAACTTCGACTTCATTTTTGTGCTGTGTCTCTAGCTTCGCATAACACTTTGCACTCTGTCAGCTTCACATACTTCGATAGTCCTTGCGAAGGTGTTCTCTGTCACTAGCTGTTTGAAGTCAATACTTCGTCAGGCTTCGGAGTTAGCTTCGAAGCTAATCTCACTGATAGACTTCGTTTTTTGGTCTCTCTGTCGCATGTCAGCCTTCTCTTCTCTTTTCGAAGTTAGCTCCTTTCGAAGGTAGAGTGTAGGCTTCGAATTTGGTTTCTCTGTCGTGTGACAGGCTTCGCTTCTTTGTTCAAAGGTTGTCCGTCTGTTGTGTTCGAAGTTTTCTGTTCGAAGGTTTGGCTTCGAAGCCCTCGGTTCGAAGCTGTGTTCGAAGCCTTGCCTTCGAAGTACACACTTCGAAGCAGGCTCCGACTTTGTCATACTTCGCTTCCTGCCACTTTGAACTAGGCTAGACCAAAACACCTTCGGCATTTTCACAACAACCTTCGGCAGGCTTCGCAACTAACCTCCGAAGTAGGCTTCGACCGGTGAAGCAGGCTTCGACCAGTGAAGCAGGCTTCGACCACCGAAGCAGCCCTCGACGGCGCGAAGCAGGCTTCGCCAAGTTCCGAAGAGGAGACAAATCTGAACAGTAACTTCTCATCTTACTTTATATATACTTAGATCATTTCATTGAGAAGTTTGGCCTGTCATGTCTAGTATACTTTGTTTATCTGCCTAGTTGCACTGCTTTGGTAATTCTCTGTTTAACATCAGTTTCTTCTAGGCTAGATACCTTTAGACTTAGGCTATCTGTTCATTCTCTGCTGCTAAGGCTTTTGAGGTGCGTTGGGTGTTGGGAACAGGCCATATATTCGAAAGAATTTTTAAGGCGCCCATTCACCTCCCCTCTGGTCGCTACTTTCGGTCCTACAAGTGGTATCAGAGCAAGGTTAGGGTTTTTCCATACCTTAACCGGTTCTAAACCCCAGTAGTGACTATGACGTCTCCTGGCAAGGTCCCGTCCTTGGAAGCCTATGGCTATAACTATTGGAAGACTCGCATGCGAGCCTATCTCATGAGCCAGGGTTCGGACATTTGGGACATTTGCGTTCACACCACGTTTGTCATATTGCCAGTCACTGAGCAGGGTATTGCTGGTATCATTGCTCAGCATCTGAGCAACAGTAAGGCTGTGAACATTCTTTTCTCTGGTTTAGGTCCCACTGAGTTTGAGCGTGTGAGCCATCTCTCCACTGCGAGAGAGATCTGGGCTACCCTCAAGGCACACCATGAGGGAACAACTCAGGTCAAGGCTCGGCTCTATCATACCTACCGGCGTGAGTATGAGAACTTCACACAAAAGCCAGGTGAATCTGTTGAAGCTTTGTTTGGTCGCTTTCAATCGATCATTAACAAGCTTCGGGACAACAAGGCTGAGGGTGCTCAGTTAGTCTCAGATCATGAGCAGGCGCTCAAGGTTCTCCATACCTTGGACCCAAAGATCTGGGAGATCAAGGTATCCTCTATCGTTGAGAGCACTTCTTACGATACCTTGACCATTTCTGAGTTATTTAGCAAGCTGAAGGCCACTGAGGTAGATATCCAGTTGAGATCAAATCTCACTGGTTCTGGATCAAAGTCCCTGGCCCTTGCTACACCTTCTGTTGATCCTTCTGCTGTGAGCTGTGCTGGGTTCTCCTTGATGTCTATCACTGAGGACCAGCTTGAGTCTTTGGGAGATGATGATTTGTGTCTCTTTAACAACCGGGTGCGTTGTGTCTATGACAAGAGTGTGGTGATCCAGGACACTTCATCGCCGACTGCCCCAAGCGCAATGGACACAAGAAGGGCACCGGTGGGAGCTTCCACGACTCCGGCAAGCATGAGAGCTCATCCTTCAACAAGGGCAAGCCGAAGACTCGATTCTTCAAGAAGGCCCTGAAGGACTACGTGCGAGAGAACAAGAAGCGCGACAAGGCCTTCTTCGCCGAGATGGAGAAGAGCTACTCCAAGCGGTCCACGTCTTCTTCCTCTTCATCGAGCTCAAGCGATGAGGAGATCGCCATCAGGAAGGGGAAGGACAAGGACGATCCGGCGGGCCTCTGCTTCATGGCCATCGGAGAGAAGCCGAAGAGCCGCTCTCACCAGCGCCGAAGATCCCGCAAGAGCTTCTGTTCAATGGCTCTTGGGGATAAGGAAGAAAAGAGCTCCTCCAACGACTCCGATGACGACGACAACAAGGTATCATCCTACGAGCGCGAAATCGTTGATTTACTTGAGAGCAATCGTCAGGAGTTGAAATATCGGGAAAAACTGCTTAGGGGGGCTAAGAAGAGGATAGATGAGTTAGAGAGTGAGCTTGCCGTGGCCAACAGCAGAATTGAGAGTCTATCTTCTTCCCCTTGCTTGGGTGATAGCAGTGAGTGCCCGAAGTGTGAGGTGCTTCTGTGTGACCTATTGACTCTGAAGTCTAGGTACACAGAAAGGGTTGATGAGAGGGACGCTTTGGCCACTGAGCTTGAAAGCGCTCAGCTGGAGCTGAAAGATGCTCAAGCCACTTTCGTCGCACCCTGTGTTGATTGCCCATCTCATCTAGCTGCCTTAGCTGAGCTGAAATCCAAGAGCGATGAACATTTGGGTGATTTGGAGAGGTTTAGAGCTGAGCTTGCCCAGACTAGGCTAGAGCTTGAGACACTGTCAGTTCCACCGACTGTCTGTGAGAACTGTTTGTCTCTTAGAATGGAGTTGATTAAGCTAAAAGCCGAAAAGTCTGTCCAAGTAGAGAGTGAGTGTGAGACCTGCTTGTCTCAGGTGGAGGTTCTAGCTTCCTTGAGAGAGGAGCTAGCAGATTCTCAGAATGAGAACTTTTACCTCCGTTCTATCCTGAGTTGGATCAGTGCCAGAGAGCCACAGCTTGGCATGATGATCCAGCAGTTCAAGAGGCAGGATGGGTTTGGGGTAGGTTACACCTACACCAAGGCTGACTTTGAGAGTGCCATTAGCTGGGCAGTGGAGTGGAGTAAAATGACTCCTGAGCAGAGATACCCTAAGACTCACTCCACTGAGTCTTCCCAGGCTTGTCAGCCCAAGGATGGAGTAATCCAAGAACCACCAAAAGCTCCACCCAAGAAGCCTATCAGGGTTCCAAAGCCCAAACACCTCCACTCTTCTCTGGACTCTCTTCCTGGACCCTCTCAACCCAAGAAGACCACACCAAACACTACCAAGCCCAAACATCCCAAGCCTCAACCACATCCCAAGAAGCCCACCTATCATTGTGAGTACTGTCAGAGAGACGGGCATCTTGCGGAGTTTTGCTTAAGGAGGAAGCGGGTTGAGAGAGCAAAGAGGGCTCATGGTGGTCAGGAGCAGCTCTACCAGCAGGGTGGTAGACTGCGTGTTCCTCGACGCGAGGAGAGGCTGGAGGCCAGGCCGCGTCGTGTAGGTGGTGGTAGAGGAGATGACTTTCTTGGCCGTGCTCTAGTTGGTGGTGTCCCTTCCGGCAGAGTTCCAGACCGTGTTGGCTACGGTCCTGGACCTCGTGGCCGTAGGTTTAGGCAGAACCATGGACCGTGCTTTGAGCCGCGTTTTGGTCCAAACTCTTTTGATGGTTTTCGCTTTCCATCTTTTGAGCAGATGGCTCGACACTGGTTTAGCTCTTTTGCTAAACCTGGTGCCGGACCATTTGCTCCCACTTACAGCCATTGATTGTGCAGGATCGGGGACTAGAGGACGTTTGGATTATGGACTCAGGATGCTCTCGCCACATGACGGGACATCGCAGATGGTTCTCCAGTCTCACTCCCCCGAGCTCCAAAGATTACATCACATTCGGGAACAGTGGTCAAGGGAAGGTAAGTGGCATAGGCTCTATTCGCATTTCAGATCATTTCTCTTTGAAGAATGTTGCTTTGGTTAAGAATTTGAACTTCAATTTGATTTCTGTTTCGCAACTTCTTGAGGATGGTTTGGAAGTGCGTTTTAAGAAGGGCAATTCTTCTGTGTTTGATTCTAGAGGGTCTTTGATTTGCTAGATTTTACCATTCGGTAAAGTTTTTCGAATTTACTTCTCTAGTTCTTTTGGCCCTTCTCGCTGTTTGATTGCTGGATCTTCTTCTGAGCTCGGGAAGTGGCATAGGAGGTTAGGTCATTTGAGTTTTGATCTGCTAGTCAGGTTAAGCTCTATGGACCTCATCCGAGGATTGCCCAAGCTTAAGATGGAGAAGGATCTAGTTTGTCATCCCTGTCATCATGGGAAAATGGTTGCCGCTTCTCACTCACCTATGACTCAGGTGATGACTTCGTATTCGGGCGAGCTTTTACACTTGGACACTGTTGGTCCAGCTCGGGTACATTCAGTTGGTGGGAAGTGCTACGCACTTGTGATTGTTGATGACTTCTCTCGATTCTCGTGGGTTTTCTTTTTGGAGTCTAAGGACGAAACTTTTCAATTTGTTCATGACCTGATTTTGAAGCTGAAGAATGAGAACAATGGTCGGATGCGAGCAATTCGCTCCGACAACGGCTCTGAGTTCAAGAACTCTCAGTTCGTCAGCTTTTGTAGTGATCAGGGTCTGGACCATCAGTTTTCTTCTCCTTACACTCCCCCACAGAACGACGTTGTGGAACGAAAGAACCGCACGCTAGTCGAGATGGCCAGGACGATGCTCGATGAGCACAGGACTCCTAGGCGTTTTTGGGCTGAAGCCATGAACACGGCTTGCTATCTGGCCAACCGCATCTTTCTTAGAGCTTACCTTGGTAAGACATCATATGAACTGTGGTTTGGCAGACAGCCTAAGGTGAGCCACTTGCGAGCATTTGGCTGCAAGTGCTTTGTGCTCAAGAAGGGAGGGCATTTGGACAAGTTTGAGTCTCGTTGCTGGGATGGTGTTTTTCTTGGTTATGCATTGCATTCACGAGGCTTCCGTGTTTGGAACCTCGAATCCCAGCTGCTTGTCGAGACTTGTGAGGTTTCATTTGATGAGTCCTTGCCTTCTTTGACTCCTTCTTTTGAGCCTTCTGATGGTGAGCTTGGAGAGTCCATCTTCGAGGAAGATGAGGATACTCCAGCCGCTAATGAGGGTGGGCCTTCTGCACCCCCTGCAGAGCCCACACCTTCTGAGACTTCGACTGAGGACGAGGGCGGACCTCTGATCACTTCTTCCACTATGATCGAGCCCCCTCAGTCAAGTCCAGAGGTGCCTACTGCTGACTCCGGTGAGGTGACTTCTGATCACCAGGGAACCCGAGCAGTTCAGCGTGATCACCCCTCAGAGCTCATCATTGGTGATTTGACTGAGAGAACTTTGCGTTCTTCTGCCTCTCTTGCTGTATTTGCTGAATCTGCATTTGTTGCATCTTTTGAGCCCAGAGACGTTTCTCATGCTCTTTCTGATTCTAATTGGATTAATGCTATGTAAGAAGAGCTTGAGAACTTTGTCCGCAATCGGGTTTGGACACTAGTTGAGCCGCCACCAGGATGCAACCCCATAGGCACCAAGTGGGTATTCAAGAACAAACAAGGTGAAGATGGGGTTGTGGTGCACAACAAAGCTCGACTGGTTGCCCAGGGTTTTTGCCAAAAGGAATGTATTGACTTTGAAGAAACCTTCGCTCCTGTTGCCCGTCTTGAGTCCATTCGTATTCTTCTAGCTTTTGCCGTTTCGAAGGGTTTTAAGATTTTTCAAATGGATGTCAAGAGTGCTTTTCTGAACGGGTACATAGAAGAGGAGGTTTATGTTAGGCAACCCCCCGGTTTTGAGAACCCTAAGTTTCCTCGACATGTTTTTAAGTTGCAAAAGGCTTTATACGGGTTGAAGCAAGCCCCCAGAGCTTGGTATGACTGGTTGAAGCAATTTTTGTTGGGGAAGGGCTTTGTGATGGGTTCGGTGGATAAAACTCTTTTCTTGCTCAGAGATGCTTCAGATTTTTTAGTTGCTTAGATTTACGTGGACGATATTATCTTTGGCGGTACTACTGATTCTCTTGTGTCCAAGTTTTCTGAGCAGATGCACAGCGAGTTTGAGATGAGCCTCATGGGTGAGCTCAAGTACTTCTTAGGGCTCCAGATCAAGCAGACCAAGGACGGCACCTTCATCCACCAAGGTAAGTACACTCGTGATATGCTTAAAAAATTTGACTTTGGTGGTGAATTGAAGCCGCAGATGACCCCGATGGGCACATCTGGGGGTCTGGACAAGGACGAGAGTGGCATCAAGGTCAACGAGAGGGAGTTTCGAGGGATGATCGGTACGCTGTTGTACTTGACGGCGACCAGACTGGACATTCAGTTCACCGTGGGACTGTGCGCGCGCTTCCAGTCTTCACCACACGTGTCTCACCGGCAGGCTGTCAAGCGCATCTTCAGGTATCTCACTTATGCGCCCGATCTTGGTCTTTTCTATTCAGCATCATCTTCTCTCGATTTATCTGGCTTTTCGGATGCCGACTTTGGTGGGTGCCCTTTGGATCGCAAGTCGACTTCCGGTACTTGCCAGTTTCTTGGTTCTTCTCTTGTCTCTTGGTCTTCTCGAAAGCAATCTGGAGTTGCTCTTTCGATCATAGAGGCTGAGTACGTAGCTGTTGCTAGCTGCTGCTCACAGTTGGTTTGGATGATTTCCACTCTACGAGATTTTGGGTTGCTCTTTCCTACCAGAGTTCCTTTGTTTTGTGACAGCACCAGTGCAATTAGTGTAGGGAAAAACCCATGTCTCCATTCAAAAACCTAACACATTGATGTGCACTTTCACTTCTTGCGGGATCAATATGAGAAAGGTGTCATTGACCTTGTTCATGTTGATACCCATCATCAGTTGGCTAACATTTTCACCAAACCCCTAGATCAGTCTACATTTGAGCGTTTACGAGGGGATTTGGGTGTTGTGTATCCTTTTTAGGATATTTTGCGTTAGTTTTTTCTTTCTTCTTTACTCTTTTCTTGAGTCTTTTTGTGTGTGTTCATATCTTGCATATTCACATATCACACTTTAGAGCTGCTTCTGTTATATGATTGTACTGCTTTACTTATTCTAGCTAGTACATGCTTTTGATTACTTGTTGATGATCATGCTTTGCTTCAGTTCACTTGATATGTCTGATATCTGTCATAAGCATGGCTTTTACGCTTTAAACTTGAAAAATGATCACCATTGCTTCTGGTAACTAGCATGTGTAGGCTAAGTGCTCTTGCTATCTGTTACATGCCTTGTAGCTAGTTCCTGACTTAGATGCAAACATGCAACTTGGACATCCTTTTGCTTTCAAACATGGATATGTGCTATAAAAATGATGAAAAATCTAGAAAAATGAAATTTCCATGTCTTTTTATGCATAACTTGTAAAGATCCAGGTGGGTTTGCTTTGTCGCATTGCATTGTTCTGGACTGCATACCATAGCACTTTGGTATGAACTGGGACAATGTAGTGTATGCCAAGACCAATGTCTTAAGCTTCTAATGGTCCAGTTCTGGCCTAGGCTTGACTTGGTCGGTCAGCGTAAGGTTTTGACACGCAAATAACCCCTGGCATTAATGAAAAAGAGAAAAGAAAAAGCTTGAACATTGAAATGATAACAAGTTTGCTAAAGCACTTTGTTTTGGACAATGCTTATTTTGGTAAATATTAGTTAGCTTTTGCATCTCATGCTTTACCTCGCTTGTTTACTCGAAAATGTGGTGATGCTTGTGTTTGCAAAAACTGAAAAAATGCGTGCTAATGACTTTCCTTAGATATCATCTGTTGCACTAATCATGCCATGTGTCTTAGACAGTATGTCTTTTGCTATACTTGTTAGATGTAATTGCAGTCAATCATATTTGAGAAGCATGCCTTCTACACTCCACATGCACTCCAGTTGAATTTACTGCATATTTTGAGGGGGAGTTGCATTTCAGGGGGAGTCTGTGTCTCTTTTGAGTGCTTGATGAGTTCACTTGTCAACAAGGGGGAGAAAATTTGGGATCAGAGTTTAAGGGGGAGTTCTTACTCTGTTGATATCCTTGTTCCTTGTTGTTCTGAGATCACACTCATTTGAGCTTCTATGTTTTGGTTAACCATAATGACCACTTCTTGCTTCTGTTCGGCTTTTGGTCATTAGGGTTAAACTGTTTTCTTGTGTTTTGTTTTCGTGTTTCCACATTTGTTCGCATGTGCTGAAGAGCTGAAGAAGAGGAGTGTTAACAATGCACTCATCAAGGGGGAGATTGAGGAGCCATGCTGAATATCGTGGGCCTCATGGCTCCAGAAGTGATGAGTCATTGTCAACGATAGTCAAAGAGGACAGTAGAAGAAGAGATCTGCTGTTTCATGGGCCACGTGTGACTCAGGTACACGGGCAGCAAGCGACTGTCGGGCAAAGGAGGCTGCGAAGTCGGGCTGGCCCAATCCGGGTACATGGGCCAGAAGCAGTAGAAGACCCACTGGGCTGTTGACCAGGGTTGACTCAGGTACACGGGCGGTGAGTGATTGCCGGGCTGAGAGAGCTGCGGAATCGGGCCGGCCCAATCCGGGTACCTGGTGCAAAGACGGTGGAGGATTTGTCAGTTTCGGCGCAAAACTGACAACCGTTGATCTTGTATCCGACTGTCTAGAAGAGAAGTCGTAGTCGCTACAAAAACTTAGCTTCCGGATAAGTCATCTGTATCTCTAGGCCCACAGTCAGTCAGTCATGTCTATAAAAATACCTAAGGGCAGTAGAGTTTTTTCCTTTATTCTTGCGTCTGTAAAAAACCCTAAGGGGCTGGTGGAATATTCCTAGCATTGGGCAGCCTATAAATAGGACCCCAATCCCTAGGGTTGGACTACCCCTTTTGCTGAAATCAATACTACTCCTTTGGGTCACTTTTTCTCTCTTCTCTCTCTTGTTGTGCGCAGCCAGGCTGCTGTTCATGGGATTTTAGCTTGCATTTATTTCATTTCGTTTGATGCTTTCAAGCTTCTATTCTATTGAACGTGCGCAGCAAATCTGCAGCAACATTTGTTGCTTCGTTTCACGTGCACAGGCATTTTCCTGAGTGTGTTTGTGCTTCGGTTTGCTTCTGTTCTTCACGAGCAGAGTACTAGTTCTTGCTGTTTGCAAGTAGTACCCCTCCATTGTAGCAACAGTACTCTAGTGTCAGCTTTTTGCTTTCTACTGCACAACTTTTTGATCGAAGTTGACAGGCCCAAGTAACTTTTCTGTCTGTTTTCTGGCGAAGCCACCTTCTCTGTTCGAAGCCCCTCAGTTCCATGAGGTAGGCTTCGATCTAACATCTTCGAAGGCTTCGCTTGAACTTCGGCTTCATTTTTGTGCTATGTCTCTAGCTTCGCAGAACACTTTGCACTCTGTCAGCTTCATATACTTCGATAGTCCTTGCGAAGGTGTTCTCTGTCACTAGCTGTTCGAAGTCAATACTTCGTCAGGCTTCGGAGTTAGCTTCGAAGCTAATCTCACTGATAGACTTCGTTTTTTGGTCTCTTTGTCGCATGTCAGCTTTCGCTTCTCTTTTCGAAGTTAGCTCCTTTCGAAGGTAGAGTGTAGGCTTCGAATTTGGTTTCTCTGTCGTGTGACAGGCTTCGCTTCTTTGTTCGAAGGTTGTCCGTCTGTTGTGTTCGAAGTTTTCTGTTCGAAGGTTTGGCTTCGAAGCCCTCGGTTCGAAGCTGTGTTCGAAGCCTTGCCTTCGAAGTACACACTTCGAAGCAGGCTCCGACTTTGTCATACTTCGCTTCCTGCCACTTCGAACTAGGCTAGACCAAAACACCTTCGGCATTTTCACAACAACCTTCGGCAGGCTTCGCAACTAACCTCCGAAGCAGGCTTCGACCGGTGAAGCAGGCTTCAACCAGTGAAGCAGGCTTCGACCACCGAAGCAGCCCTCAACGGGCGAAGCAGGCTTCGCCAAGTTCCGAACAGGAGACAAATCTGAACAGTAACTTCTCATCTTACTTTATATATACTTAGATCATTTCATTGAGAAGTTTGGCCTGTCATGTCTAGTATACTTTGTTTATCTGCCTAGTCGCACTGCTTTGGTAATTCTCTGTTTAACATCAGTTTTTTCTAGGCTAGATACCTTTAGACTTAGGCTATCTGTT
Source organism: Zizania palustris (assembly GCA_019279435.1). Lineage (NCBI taxonomy): Eukaryota > Viridiplantae > Streptophyta > Magnoliopsida > Poales > Poaceae > Zizania > Zizania palustris. The sequence goes on along the minus strand of JAAALK010000287.1, from coordinate 91,460,827 downwards.
CATTCTCTGCTGCTAAGGCTTTTGAGGTGCGTTGGGTGTTGGGAACATGCCATATATTCGAAAGAATTTTTAAGGCGCCCATTCACCCCCCTCTGGTCGCTACTTTCGGTCCTACAAACGGCGTCTAGCCAATTTCCTTCGGCAGGAGTTTTTCACGCGCACCGGTGGTCTGGCGCACATTAACCGCATCTACAGTCGGGCCGCAGCTTTCTGCGCAGCAGACGCACGCGCTTCATCACGTTTTGGCTTGCGTGGAGGTGGGAGACAACATATTGCATGAAGACCAGGCGTAATCATGGCTTCGTGCAGCGCACGGCTGATGTGCCTCAGCGTGGCACAACAGGACACTAGCATTAGTTAGTAGCTTCTAGCGCGGGACCCACGCATGCACACGGCGTAGGGCTAGTCTACACGACAGTAGGCTATGGCAAGTTTTTGCGCACGGAGATGACGATCTATGTTTGTTTAACAACCGGGTGCGATGTGTCTATGATAAACGAATGTTTAAAAGACACAACACAAAATCCGGATGCTTTGAGTGTGGTGATCTAGGTCATTTCATCGCCGACTGCCCCAAGCGGAAGAGCTACAAGAAGGGAACTAGCGACAACTCCTACGACTCCGGCAAGTACGACAACGCCACTTCCACAAAGGGCAAGCCCAAGACAAGATTCTTTCGAAAGGCTCTGAAGGATTACAGGCGTGAGAACAAGAAGCGAGACAAGACATTCTTCGCCGAGATGGAGAAAAGCTACTCTAAGAGATCCTCGTCTTCCTCCTCGTCTTTAAGTTCAAGTGATGAAGAGATCATGATCAGGAAGGGGAAGGACAGGGACAATCCAGCAGACCTCTGCTTCATGGCCTTTGGGGACAAGCCGAAGAGTCGCTCATGTCACAGCCGAAGACCCCGCAAGAGCTTCTGTTCAATGGCTTTTGGGGATAAGAAAGAAAATGGCTCCTCCGATGACTCTGACGATGACGACGATGAAAAGGTATCCTCCTATGAACTAGAAGTTGTTAATTTACTAGAACAGAACCGTCAGGAGTTGAAGTATCGGGAGAAACTGCTTAGAGGGGCTAAAAAGAGGATAGATGAGCTTGAGAGTGAGCTTGCCATGGTGAATGGTAAGATTAAGAGTCTGTCTTCTTCTCCTTGCTTGGATGGTAGTAGTGAGTGCCCGAACTGTAAGGTGTTGTTGTATGACCTGACGACTCTGAAGTCCAGGTACACAGAGATAGTAGATGAGAGAGACGCTATGGCCACTGAGCTTGAAAGCGCTTAGCAGGAGCTGAAAGATGCTCATGCCACTGTCGTCGTGCCCTGTGTAGACTGCCCATCCCATTTAGCTAGTATAGCTGAGCTGAGAGCCAAGAGTGATGAGCAGTTGGGCGAGTTAGTTGGAGTGAAAGCTGAGCTGGAGCAGACTAAGCTATAGCTTGAGATCTTGTCAGTTCAACCCACTGTTTGTGAGGATTGCGTGTCCATGAGAATGGAGTTGATCAAGCTAAAAGCTGAGAAGTCTGTCGAAGTTTATAGAGAGTGTGAGATCTGCTTGTCTCAGGTGGAGGTGTTAGCTTCCTTGAGAGAGGAGCTAGCTGATGTTCAGAACGAGAACTTTTAACTCCATCAGATCCTGATTTGGATTAGTGCTAGAGAGGCACAACTCGGCATGATGATCCAGTAGTTCAAGAGACAGGATGGGTTTGGGGTAGGTTACACCTATACCAAGGCTGATTTTGAGAGTGCCATTAGCCGAGCAGTGGAGTGGAGTAAGATGACTCCTGAACAGAGATATCCCAAGACTCACTCCACTGAGTCCTTTAAGGATAGTCAGCCCAAGGATGGAGCGTTTCAAAAACAACCTAAAGCTCCACCTAAGAAGCAAATCTGGGTCCCAAAGCCTAAGCCTCTCCACACTTCTCTTGATTCTTTACCTGGACCCTCTCACACCAAAGATCCTACACCCAACACCACCAAGCCTAAGAACCCTAAGCCTCAACCACATCCCAAGAAGCCTACCTATCACTGTGAGTTTTATCAGAGAGACGGGCATCTTGAGGAGTTTTGCTTCAGGAGGAAGCGGGTTGAGAGAGCAGAGAGAGCTCGAAGTGGGCAGGATCAGTTCTACCAGCAGGGTGGTAGATAGAGAGTTCCTCGACGTAGAGAGATGCTAGAGGCTAGGCCACGTCGTGTAGGTGGTGGTAGAGGAGATGATTTTTATGACTATGCTCCGAAGGGTGGTTTTCGTTCCGGCAGAGCTCCAGATCGTTATGGATACGGTTTTGGACCTCGTGGCCGTGATTTTAGGCAGAACAGAGGACCACGCTTTGTGCCACGTTTTGGTCCAGACTGATATGATTTCTTCTGCTTTCCTACATACGAGCAGATGGCTCGACACTGGTTTAGCACCTTTGCTAGACCTGGCGTTGGACCGTTTGCTCCCACTCATGATCATTGATCTTGTTCATGTTGATACCCATCAGCAGATAGCTGACATTTTTACCAAACCCCTAGATCAGTCTACTTTTGAGCGCTTGCGAGGGGATTTGGGAGTTGTGTATCCTTTTTAGGATACTTTGAGTCAAGTTTTTTTTCTTTCTTCTTTATTTTTTATTGAGTCTTTTTGTGTGCGTTCATATCATGCATAATCATCAATCACATTTTGAGCTTGCTTCTGTTATATGATTAATCTGCTTTACTTATTCTAGCTAGTATATGTTTTTGATTACTTGTCGATGATCATGTTCTGTTTCAGTTCACATGATATATCTGATATTTGTCATATGCATGGCTTTTATGCTTTAAAATTGAAAAATGATCACCATTGCTTCTGGTAACTAGCATGTGTAGGCTGAATGCTTTCGCTATCTTTTACATGCATGGTAGCTAGATCCTTACTTAGATGCAGATATGCAACTTGGACATCTATATGCTTTAAACATGAAATATGTGCTATAAAAATGATAAAAATTCAGAAAAATAAAAATTTATGCATTTTTATGATTATTAGAAAAGATCCAGGTGGGTTTGCTTTGTCGCATTGCATTGTTCTGGACTTCTTACCATATCACTTTGGTATGAACTAGGACGGTGTAATGTATGCCAAGACCAATGTCTTAAGCTTCTGATGGTTCAGTTCTGTCCTAGGCTTGACTTGGTCGGTTAGTATAAGGCTTGACATGCAAATAACCCCTGGCAGAAATGAAAAATAAAAAGGAAAAAGAAAAAAATCTGAAAAATTTAAAAAGATGACAAGTTTGCTGAAGCACTTTGTTCTAGACAATGCTTATCTTGGTAGATATCAGTTAGCTTTTGCATCTCATGCTTTACTTTGCTTGTCAACTAGAAAATGTGGTGATGCTTTTGTTTGCAAAAACAAAAAATGCGTGCTAATGACTCTCTTTAGATATCATCTGTTGCATTGATCATGTCATGTATCTTAGACAATACATCTTTTTGCTATACCTGTTAGATGTTGTAATAGCAGTCAATCATATCTAAGAAGCATGCTTTTTACACTCCACCTGCACCCCATCTACATTCATAGCATATTTTGAGGGGGAGATGCATTTCAGGGGGAGTTTGTGTCTATGTCTCTTTAGAGTGCATTTAGTCTCACTTGATGAGTCCAATTGTCAACAAGGGGGAGAAATTTTGGAGTTTAGGCGATATTTTTGGCTTTCTCTGGGATTTATTTCAGGGGGAGTATTTCAGTCTTTTGCCTTTACTCTGTTATCCTTGTTGGTAGTTCTAAGATTGCACTTGTTTTGAGTCTTTATTTTTGGTTAACCATAATGACCGTTTTCTTGCTTCTGTTTAGCTTTTGGTCATTAGGGTTAAACTTTTATTTTCTTCCTTCTATTTTCTTTTCTTTTTGTTTTCGTGTTTCCACATGTTTTTGCAGGTTCTTAAGAAGTGCTGAAGAGGGTGTTGACAATGCACTCATCAAGGGGGAGATTGAGAAATCATGTTGAAGAGCATGATTCTTATGCTCCAGATGTGATGAGTGATTGTCAACGGAAGTCAGGAAGAGACATGAAGACCTGCCGTGTCTGAGGCGCGTGTGACTCAGGTACACGGGCAGCGAGCGACAGCCGGGCAGAGGAGCCACGAAGTCAGGCTGGCCCAATCCGAGTACATGGGCTAGGAGCGGCAGAGGTTCCACTGGTCTGTTGACTGGGTTTGACTCAGGTATACGGGCGGCGAGCGATTGCTGGGCTGAGGACGCTGCGGGGTCGAGTCGGCCCAATCCGGGTACCCGGTGCGAAGACGATGGATGCTTTGTCAGTTTCGCCGCAAAACTGACAACCGATGATTATTTTGTTTTTAGGATATTAATATTTAGTTTTTAAGTCCAGAATATTTTTATTTGAGTCAGTTGATTTTTCTAAGGTTATTTTAGTAATTTCGAATTTTATTTTAGAGTAGGTGTAATTTACCCTAGAAGTAAATTAATATTTTCCATGTATTAGTGGGTCGCCTATAAATAGGCCCCTACCCCCTAGGGATAGTTAGACTGTTATTTTATTTTTTCCAGAGATCAATCTACAGTCCAACTTTTCCTATTCGGTTTTTTTGTCTTCCTCTGAAAATATTTCGCCGGCGTCTGTTTCTTTGCGTCGGAACCTCTGGCCATCGCGTCACGGCTTCAACGACGTCTAGCCGATTTCCTTCGGCAGGAGTTTTTCGCGCGCACCGGCGGTCTGGCGCACGTCAACCACATCTGTAGCCGGGCCGCAGCTTTCTGCGCAGCAGACGCACGCGCTTCATCGCGTTTTGGCTTGCGTGGAGGCGGGATACAACATATTGCGTGAAGACCAGGCATAATCACAGCTTCGTGCAGCGCACGGCTGACATGCCTCAGCGTGCGGCAGCAGGACACTAGCATCAACTAGTAGCTTCCATCGCGGGACCCACGCATGCACACGGCGCAGGGCTAGTCTACACGGCAGCAGGCTACGGCAAGTTTTTGCGCATGGAGTCCAATTCCATCATCGGCTACATTGCCTAGCAGCACACGGTAATTGCTAGCGCGGGGCCCACAGCATTGCAAGCCAGCCTAGCTGGCAGCCAAAGCAGCAGTGCGGTGGCAGGAAAGCTGGTCTTCCACGCCGTGGTTTGGCACATGATTACAAGGCAAGAACAAGCAGCAATTTCTAGCATCGGAACGCGCGGTCGCCGGTGCAACGCAAGACAACCGTGAGCACGACAGGATCCCGCACGGCGGCGTACGGAACACACGAGGCACGACGAATGTTTTTCCTAGTCGGCGACATCAATAGCATGCAGGTAAGTTTTTGTAATCTAATCTCCTATTTCCTAGGTAGATTAGTTAGATAGACAATCATCTATTTTTAATTAGCCTACGAATTTGATTATTAATTTTGTGGTTAACTTTTATCTGCTAGAATATTATTAGAGCTCGCATATTTTTAATTAAGTATTTTTAATCTGCTTATATAAACAGAAACATTTTATTAGTCGTAGTAATAATTTTATTTAGTTTTACGTGAAATATTTTAGGTTTATTTCTGAATTAATTTTTGAATGATTCATGTTTTATTCATTTGATTAGTATTTAATTTTTAGACTGCTATATAAATATTTCGTGATATATCTAGGTGTTTTTATTTTCTACAGTATTTTTATTTAATTTATTTTAAATATCATTTTAATTAGGACACCGATCATTTTTTTAGGCTAGACAACTTTAGTTACTGTGATTTGCTTTGCTACTTCTGTTTGTTTGGTTAAGTACGTTTCGGTGTTGGGATTAGGTTTTATTGTTTAGCAAGAAATTTTTAGGCGCCCATTCACCCCCCTCTGGTCACTACTTTCGGTCCTACACTTACTAGGTACGAAGAACCTACAAAAATTAGTTTAGTCTAAACATAGACATAATTTACTCACATTGTTCCTCTTCCGTTGTAGCATGTCGTTCTAGCTCGAGCTGCGGCTGTGTCAAATGAGCGAGAATGTAACCGACTCAAAGAGAAGGTGACGACTCTTCAAGGGAGTCTTACTGACTCTGAGAACCGAGATTTCAGCTTGGAAGAGATGGCTTCGGCAGAGCGGAGCGCTAAAGCCAGGTTGGAGGCTGCGAAGGAGGAGCTCGAGGCTGAGCGGGTTGTACTCCGGGCTCAAGTGGAAAGGCTCCGAGAGGAGTAGGCAGCTTTAGGAGCTGAACTTGTCAAGCTCCGTGAAGAGCAGCAAGGTGTGGCTGAGGAGGCGAAGAAGTTGCTTGGACAGAAGACTGTCCTAATGACGGAGTGCGAAACCAACTAAGGTCGCACTATAGTTTCTGTGTTTATGATGAGTGATTGACAAGGTTGAGCGATCTGGTGAGATAAATGAGTGAAGGTTGATTGCATCAATGGGATCGATGTATGGTTATCAAGAGTGGATGCCGAGGGGATCGGTGTGTGTTGCGTCTCTTGTTTTGGCTTGTCTCATGTGTGCAAGGTGGAGATGCTAACCAACTGTCAGCGGCGGGTGATCAAGGGTCGAGCGGGGAGCTCGATGCCAGAGGATCAAGGATGCCGGGTGAAGTTGGAGATGATCTCAGGAGTGCACAAGGAGATAGATCAAGACATGGACGGACAGATGGTCGAGACAGGGTGATGGTCAAATCAGCGAAAGGAGGCTAGTGCAAGTGATCAGGCGGCTCGAGGGGATCGAGAGCGAGAGAGACTTGCTAGCGGTCGAGTTCGCATATTGGTGTCACTTGTCGACGATCGGGGAGGCTTTGTCAGTTTTTGCTGAAAACCGTCGCATCTCTAAATGTTTTAAATTCAATAATTAGGAGTCTTTTGTTTTGAGTAATTTAGAGTAATGTGTAAACTTTTAGTATTTTTTCAGGATTCCCCAATTATGAAATTATATTAAAAGAGTTGAGTCAATTTATAATAAAAGTAATAGAGGTCTATATGGGTAATTTTCAGAATTTCTAATTCTGAAAATTTGCCATGTCTATATGTGTAAAACAGAAAAGATGGAGGGGTCTTGTGTAAAGCTGCCATCTTGGGTGGGCCTATAAAAAGGCATCGTCACCCAAGGTTGGCTGTCCACTTTTTGGCCACACAAGAAAAATCATATGGCTGAGTTATTTTCTTGCTCTTGCTTGTGATCCAAGTAACCAGAAACTTCATAGAATCTGTGCTATTTTGCTTTCTTCTAAACTTTTCTTCTGGTTGATCCCTTTAAGTCTTTGTTGTTCATCTTCAGAAGTTGTTTCCTACGTATATTGTTATGTGCCGAAATCCCTATTCATCGTCTAGGGAGCTCTGTTGTTTGTTGCTGCGCCACCAAGAATGATTTCTTTATGATTAGTTTGGTTTGCTTCCTGATCTGATTTCTCAGTAGATTATTTACTGGTTTTGTGAATTTTGTCAAGAGAATAAACTCCAAGCTATCAAGTGGGAGTCAAGGATCTGATCAAGAAAATTTTCAGAGTCATGAAAAAGTAGCTGTTCTTCATCAGGTAACCTCCTGTTCTTGAGCAGAGATTTGAGTTCTTAATTGAGTTTTTGATGAATCAGATATTTAATCTCTTGAGTGTTTACTGGTCTATAGTTGAATCATGTTACTGCTAGAGTAAAATATGATCTGAAAAAAGTTGTGTGAACTTTCCTGGTTTTAACATTGCTACTATTTTTGTGTGAACTTTCCTGTATTGAGTGATAAAACAAAATTTCTTTCTGCTAGGAACACTTGCTGATTTGTATTTGGTAAATATGTTTTAAAGTGTTCACTGAATATGTGATTAGCAAATTCACCCCTGAAATTTCCTGTTCAAAGTTGTGCGCTCAAAAGGGTGAATGTGATCAGGTTGTGTGCCAGATCTGCTACAGTTAAACATCTTTTGAGTTCACTAATTTGCCCTGAGTTATCAGCTTCAAATCTTATCTGTAGTCTAGTTTCAATTTTCAGTTTGAGTTACTAAAAGTGATTGCACTCTGAAATCAGTACTGTTTGGTGTATTTTTCTGACTCTCTATAGCATTGTTTCAGTTTAGCATTATCAGAATTGTGTAGTGATCAAAAATTTATTGAGAAAGTAAATCAATGTCTACTGATTGAGTAATGTGGTTGTCTGTGCAAACTAAACTGAACTCCAAACTGATATACTAAAATTATCCCTGATCATTGGACAGTTTTACTCTATTCTGAAACTGATTTCAAGACTGAACTGAATAGTTGATTTTTGTGTACTTCTCACTTTTCAGTTTCAGTTTTTCCTGAACCAGAGTTGTGTTGTCTCAAAGAAATTAATACTGATTTGATCTAATCTGCCTTCTTCAGAAATTAATCTGCTGTCAAGTATAAACCTTCATTTTTTTGATTTGAATTGAAAGTACTTGGCACTGTTCCACATCTAGAAATTTTCAAAATCTTTGTGTATTCTTCAGAAAAGGATTTGAAATGATTCAAATTGAATTGGTTAGTGAATTGATACTCTTGTGACTACCTTGATCAATTGCTATTGTCAAGGGTTGATTCAAAGGAACAATTGCATGCGACAAAGAGTTTTCTGAATTTCTAGTCATTGTCGGAGTTTCAAACACTGATTTACTTCAGTCGATCATCCAGTTGTCGATCTACTCATTGTAGTTCGGAATATCAATTGTCGACAGAGTGCTTCGACACTTCAAACTCTAAATAATACTGAAAGTTGTATTTGAACAGATTTTGTAGCTCTCATTTGTACTAAAAATTTCAAATTTGAATCTGAAATTTATGGAGTTGTGTTGGGTAATCTGAATAGGCCATCTAATTCACGATAATTTGTTGAGGCGTCTATTCACCCCCCTCTAGTCACCATTCCAATCACACAATTGGTATAAGAGCCAGTTAGATCACCAGTTGAACTTAACCGATTTGTGATCTTTCTTTCGGTAACATGGAGAGAAACTCTAAGATTCTGATTTTCGATGGTCATGATTTGGCTTATTGGAAGGTTCACATGGAGGCTTACCTACGAAGCCAAGGAAGTGCTATTTGGGACATTGTTGATTCCCAATATGTGATCCCTGAAACTCGCACTTCAAAGACTGAGAAATTACAGTACGATTGTAATAGCAAAGCAAGAAACATATTGTTCATCAGTCTGAATCGCAATGAGTTTGACAGGGTCTAGCACCTTAGAACTCCACGTGAAATTTGAACCACTTTGAAAACTTTTCATGAGGGCACTACTCAAATTAAGGCCAGGAGGCAAAGCATATATAATCAAGAATATCAAATGTTTGTGCAAGGCCCTGGTGAATCTGTAGATGGCATGTTTGCGCGCTTTGATGGAATTGTGAGCAATTTGCGCTCCACTGGACCTTTGGCTTATTCTGACCATGATAGAGCAATCAAACTTCTCTATGCTCTTGATCATAGCATATGGGAGGTGAAGATCTTTAGTATTGAAGAGTCGGCAAGATTTGACACTTTGACTTGCGATGAACTCTTTAGTAAGCTTAAGTCCACTGAGATTACCAAGGCATTTCGTCCAGGATTTGAAAACTCTTTGTTGCCTTCTATTGCTTTGGTTTTCGGTCCTGGCAGTGGTACCTCATCTGAAGGTAACTTTTCTGGTGTTTCTAGAGTTTGTGCTTATTCTGGTGGTTTTGACTTGTCCTCCCTGGTCGCTGTCACGAAAGAATAGGTGGACACTCTAGATGATGAGGAGTTAGCTCTCATTGTCAAGAAGTTCACATGTTTTTATAATGAAAGATGAGATCAGAGGAAAGGAGCGTCTCGGGGTTGTTTTGAATGTGGAGATACTTCTCACATAAAAGCGAATTGCCCTAAACTAAAAATGAAAAATGAAAATGAGCACAAGTACCAGAAGTGGAACAAGAAACCCTTCTTTAAGGGAAAGTGCGGCAAAGTGGCTAAGAGAGTAGCCAGAGCATTTGTGGCTGCCCTCAACGACATCGACATCACATCAAATGAGGAGCCAAGCTCCGATTAGGAAGAGCCATCCAAGAAAGAAGAAAAGAAGGAGAAGAAGAGAATGGACTTCACCGGCCTTTGCTTCATGGCCGACAGCATCCACAACAGCGATGAGCTTGACACATCAAAGGTATATCTATCCCATGATCAACTTCTTGTTCAGATTGATGAATTACGTGATGTTTTTTGTTCTCAAAATAGATTACTTAAACTTGCTGTTAAAGAATGAAAAGATCTAAAACTCAGACTTGAATCTTTATCCACTGAACTTGCAATCTTAAAATCTAAGTCTGATGATGCTGAATGTGAGTCCTGTCTGATTGTTATGAATGAACTTGCTCAGCTGTGTATTACACATGCTCAAACTGTTGAAAAACTTGAATTTACTGAAAAACAGCTTTTGTTGGTGAAGTCTTGTCCTGGTGTCATCAACGAATGCACGAACTGTCCTTTACTTGTTGAGATCATTAATTTGAGAGATAGGCATGTTGATGAGCTTAAGGCTAGATTGGAGAGTGCTGAGTGTTCTAAGGATGTGCAGCTGGCGTGTTCCACCTGCATCACCCTTAAGGACCAACTCAGCTTTGCTAGAGAGCAAGTTGAAAAACTAAAATGTGAAAATGATTATCTTCTCTCCGTGGTTGAAAAATGCACTGAAGGAAAGGGTAGGATGGATTTTCTTTTGGCTAAAATAAAATTGTGTGCTGACCGGGCAGGGTTAGCTCTAGGGTTGGGCTATGAGAGAACCACTCCAAACACTCCGAGCGAAATAGTGTTCACTCCACCCACAACCCTTGAGAAAGAAAGAGCCCAGTTAGACACCATTCAAAAAACCGAGAATCCTACTCAAACTACAAAGAAAGCCCTTTGACCACCATAGGAAACTCCTTAGCAAAAACCTAAGAAGATTGTGAGATTTGCGCCTGAGACCTATGCTCACACACCCAAGAGAGTGTTTCACTTCTCCTATTGTCATCGGGTGGGTCATTTAGTTGGGTTTTGCTTTCATCGTATCAAGGATGAACGACGTTCTTTTGTGATGAGCTTTTAGGACATGCATTACCCATCTTTTGGTATGCATGAGTCTGTTTGTCCACCAAAAGAAACTCCTCAACAAAAACCTAAGATTGTGAGATTTGTGCCTGAGACCTATGCTCACACACCCAAGACAGTGTTTCACTGCTCCTATTGTCATCGGGTGGATCATTTAGTTGGGTTTTGCTTTCGTCGTATCAAGGATGAACGACGTTCTTTTGTGATGAGCTTTTAAGACATGCATTACCCATCTTTTGCTATGCATGAGTCTGCTTTTCACTCTTATCCTGATTTTGAGGCTCCTCATGGACCCATGAGAGAGTATGCCCGTCGTGGTGTACACCATGCTTCATATGGTGCTAGACCACGTGTAAGAGGTTTTGACTCCTGACAGTTTAGGAGACCTCATCATGTTCTAGTCTCGCGCTTTGGAGGTAGACCATGCACTCTTTATCACGATTCATACCCTGTGCATGATCAGTCTGCTGCTTTATCTAGTTCTCGAGTTTTACAATACTGGATTCCTAAACAGTTTTTCATTCACCCAACACTGAGCCTTCGAGATCTGCTAGCATGTTTTGAGGGGGAGTTGTGTAGCACTGCATGAGCTTCTGTTATATGATTAATTGCTTTTACAAGTACATGCTTTGTTATGCCTTTGAAGTATTGTCTTTAATACTGTTGATTTCACTTGGCTTGTTTACATCTGATATTTGTCATGAGCATGACTTTTATTTTGTGAAAATTTAAAAATGATCACTGCTTAGTCTAGAAACTAGCATGAATAGGTTGAGTGCTTTTGCTATCTTTTACATACATGATAGTTAGGTCCTTTTTCACTTGGATGCTAATACACAACTTGATCATTTTAAAAATATTGTGCTAAAAATTAAAAAAATGAAAATGAAAAATGAAAAATGAATGAAAATGAAATGATAATAATTGATATTCATGCTGTTTAATGCTGAATTTGAAAAGATCCAGGTGGGTTTGCTTTGTCGCACTAATTTGTTCTAGACTACTTACCATAGCACTTTGGTATGAACTGGGACATTGAAGTGTATGTCGTGACCATTGCTTTAAGCTTCTGATGATTTCAACCTAGGCTTAGCTTGGTCGGTTAGCATAAGGTTGACATGCAAATAACCCCTAGCACTAAAATAAAAAAAATCAAAAAGCTTGAATCAATTGCATGTTAAGTTTGCTGAACCTCCTTGTAGTGGATATGCTTATCTGGTTAGTATTTGATTAGCTTTTGCATTTCATGCCTTGCAATGTCTAGTATGCTAGTCTGAGTAGTGATGCTTTTATTTGCTAAAAACTGGAAATGCTTGCTCATGCCTTTTGTTTAGATGATATTCATCTAAGTGTTTCATACAGTACTTTTAGACAATTTTCAAAGCAAATGCTTGTTTGTACTGTAATTGGAGTTACTCATGTTTCAGAAGCTGTCATCTATACTCTACCCTCACACCCCTCTTTGCATCTTTTTATCATCTTGATGCCTGTATTGCCAAAGGGGGAGAAATAGTTTACATGATGCTTTTGGAGGCTTTTGGATGATTGCTTTGCTTTTGGAGGCTTTTGGATGATTGCTTGGTTAAGGGGGAGTAATTGGCTTTTATGATTTATGATGCATTGATGCTTTTGTCAACAAAGATGCTTTGCTTTGCATGAGTTTTTGCCCAAGGGGGAGATCTTTTACCAAGTGACATGTTTTGCTCTTTTCTGAGTTTTTATGGTCACTTGTGCTCTTAACTTGAAACCTTCATCATGTTTCTTTTTGGGGTTGTCAATGCACTCATCAAGGGGGAGATTGTGAAACCAAGTGAGGTTGCACTGTGGTTTCTGTCTTTATGATGAGTGATTGACAAGGTTGAGCGATCTAGTGAGATAAATGAGTGAAGGTTGATTGCATTGATGGGATCGATGTATGGTTATCGAGAGTGGATGCCGAGGGGATCGGTGTGCGTTGCGTCTCTTGTTTTGGCTTGTCTCATGTGTGTAGGGTGGAGATGCTAACCAACTGTCAGCAGCGGGTGATCAAGGGTCGAGCGGGGAGCTCGATGCGAGAGGAACAAGGATGCCGGGTGAAGTTGGAGATGATCTCAAGAGTGCACGAGGAGATAGATCAAGACATGGACGAACGGATGGTCAAGATAGGGTGACGGTCAAGTCAGCGAAAGGGAGGCCAGTGCAAGTGATCAGGTGGCTCGAGGGGATTGAGAGCGGGAGAGACTTGCTGGCGGTTGTGTTCACAGATTGGCGTCACTTGTCGACGATCGGGGAGGCTTTGTCGCTTTTTGCTGAAAACCGTCGCATCTCTAAATGTTTTAAATTCAACAATTAGGAGTCTTTTTGTTTTTAGTAATTTAGAGTAATGTGTAAACTTTTTGTATTTTTTAAGGATTCCCCAATTCTGAAATTATATTAAAAGAGTTGAGTTAATTTGTAATAAAAAGTAATAGAGGTCTATGTGGGTAATTTTCAAAATTTCTAATTCTGAAAATTTGCCATGTCTATATGTGTAAAACAGAAAAGATGGAGGGGTCTTGTGTAAAGTTGCCATCTTGGGTGGGTCTATAAAAAGGCATCCTCACCCAAGATTGGTTGTCCACTTTTTGGCCACACAAGAAAAATCATATGGTTGAGTTATTTTCTTGCTCTTGCTTGCGATCTAAGTAACCAGAAACTTCATAGAATCTGTGTTGTTTTGCTTTCTTCTAAACTTTGCTTCTGGTTGATCTCTTTAAGTCTTTGCTGTTCATCTTCAGAAGTTGTTTCCTGCGTATACAGTTCTGTGCCAAAATCCCTATTCATCGTCCAAGGAGCTTTGTTGTTTGTTGTTGCGCCACCAAGAATGATTTCTTTGTGATTAGTTTGGTTTGCTTCCTGATCTGATTTCTCAGTAGATTCTTTACAGGTTTTGTGAATTTGGTCAAGAGAATAAACTCCAAGCTATCAAGTGGGAGTCAAGGATCTGATCAAGAAAATTTTCAGAGTCATGGAAAAGTAGTTGTTCTTCATCAGGTAACCTCCTGTTCTTGAGCAGAATTAATTCATCATGTTTCTTGTGTAGATCTGAGTTCTTAAGTGAGTTTTTGATGAATCAGATGTTTAATCTCTTGAGTGTTTACTGGTCTATAGTTGAATCATGTTACTGCTGGAGTAAAATATGATCTGAAAAGTGTTTCTTCTGTTCAAAAGTTGTTCTCTGCTGATAACTTTAATCCTTCAAGTTCTGAATGATTTGCTCCAAAAATTAATGTGTAGATGATGTCCTGAATCTAATTCAAACTCTCTGAATTCATTTGAATATTTGAGTAATTCCTCAATCCTCCTTTTCAGCTTGTTTCTGTTTTCATTCTGAATAGTGCTGTTCATATTTGAAATATGTCAATCTGCATATTCAGTATTTAGTTCTTTTGAAACTACGATGATTAAAGGTACATAAGTTTTTTGAGCATTTTTGAAATGTAATCACTCATCCTTCTGTTCTGAATTATCTTATATATCCTGTTTTCTCTGTTGAAACTGACTGTTCCCATCTAGTAAAATTCAGACAAAAATTTGTATGGTTTAGTTTTCTTTTGCTGAAGTGAGGTTTATTCTGAGCATAGTAGACTGAATCCTGGTTTTAACATTGCTACTATTTTTGTGTGAACTTTTCTGTATTGAGTGATAAAACAAAATTTCTTTCTGCTAGGAACACTTGCTGATTTGTATTTGATAAATCTGTTTTAAAGTGTTCACTGAATCTGTGATTATCAAATTCACCCCTGAAATTTCTTGTTCAGAGTTGTGCTCTCAAAAGGGTGAATGTGATCAGGTTATGTGCCAGATCTGTTACAGTTAAACATCTTTTGAGTTCACTAATTTTCCCTGAGTTGTCAGCTTCAAATCTGATCTGTAATCTAGTTTCAATTTTCAGTTTGAGTTACTAAAAGTGAATTGCACTCTGAAATCAGTACTATTTGGTGTATTTTTCTGACTCCCTATAGCATTGTTTCAGTTTAGCATTATCAGAATCGTGTAGTGATCAAAAATTTATTGAGAAAGTAAATCAATATCTACTGATTGAGTAATGTGGTTGTCTGTGCAAAGGAAACTGAACTCCAAACTGATATACTAAAATTATCCCTGATCATTGGACATTTTTACTCTGTTTTGAAACTGATTTCAAGACTGAACTGAATAGTTGATTTTTGTGTACTTCTCTCTTTTCAGTTTAAGTTTTTTCTGAACCAGAGTTGTGTTGTCTCAAAGAAATTAATACTGATTTGATCTAATCTGCCTTCTTCAAAAAGTAACATGCTTTCAAGTATAAACCTTCATTTTGTGATTTGAATTGAAAGTACTTGGCACTCTTCCACATCTAGAAATTTTCAGAATCTTTGTGTATTCTTCAGAAAAGGATTTGAAATGATTCAAATTGAATTGGTTAGTGAATTGATACTCTTGTGACTACCTTGATCAATTGCTATTGTCAAGGGTTGATTCAAAGGAACAATTGCATGTGACAAAGAGTTTTCTGAATTTCTAGTCATTGTCGGAGTTTCAAACACTGATTTACTTTTGTAGATCATCCAGTTGTCGATCTACTCACTATAGTTCGGAATATCAATTGTCGACAGAGTGCTTCGACACTTCAAACTCCAAACAAGACTGAAAGTTGTATTTGAACAGATTTTGTAGCTCTCATTTGTACTAATAATTTCAAATTTGAATCTGAAATTTATGGAAGTGTGTTGGGTGATCTGAATAGGCCATCTAATTTACGAGAATTTGTTGAGGCATCTATTCACCCCCCTCTAGTCACCATTCCGATCTCACACAGAGACAGCCAAGCTCTCCTCTTTAATCTGCGAGCTGACTAAATCGAATAAGGCATTGGCCGTAGAAAAGATAAAGTGTGAGAGTGCGGCCTCCGAGACCATGGACTTCCTCCGGGGTGTTCTTGATTACTTTGGTACTTCCTGCGCCTCCTCGTCATCCACCAATGACTCCCTGCTGCAAAAGATGAAGATGATCCAAGCAGTAGTGAAGACAATGAACACTGCGGGTACTCGGTATGGAGAGATCTCTGGCCAAGTAGCCGCTCTCAGAGTGCTTCGTTACTATGAAGACATCGGATTGTCTGTTTCACCGGAGCCTGGAGCAGCCCCCACTAGCTTTAGCGGTGACTGTATGTTGACCCCTTAGCCTAACGTGTTCGCAGTTTGGGAGGCTTTTTAGCCATCCTAGAGAGATGAAGTCCGGTCAGCCGTGAAGGCGTGGATGGATGAAGGCCTCCGTCAAAAGCAAGCGCGGGCGCATCCTTAGAGCAGCAAGCCTCCTTCGCACCCGAAGGTTTAGTTCTCCTAAGAGCTTGGCCTATGTAAAAACTTATGTTCTTGTTCTCTTTTGAATGAAAAGACTTATTTGAAAATGTTTTTAGGCTTTCCGACCTTTTTTGGATAAGCTCGAAGTGTTAGAGGTTAACGAAGAGCTCCATCAACAATGGGCAACCTTCGAAACCTTAAGGCCTCATAGGTGTCCCCGATTTTCAAATCCTTGGGGGAGCCATGGAGAGGTTATACCCGAGATATGTAAAGAAGTATTAGCTTATATTAAGGAGGAGAAAGGGGAAGAAGTTGTTAATATAGCATCTTCATCTTCAGAGGACATTGATTGGTCCGAAGAAGAGTGGTCTGGCGAGGAGCAAGCGAAGAGTAGACCCGAACGACTTCAGACCTGGGCTGAGCTTCAGCAAGAACAAAGAGATTTCTGAGCTTCGAAGAAGGGGAAACGAGTTAAACATAAAGTTATGAAGACTCCGGGCTCCGAGACAAGTCGTTTTCGAAGCTGAGCTAACTCCGAGTCTAGCTTAGGGGATCGAAGGGGCCGTCACTTTCTTCTTGGCTTAGACACTGATTTTTCTTAATGTAATATAACCTATTGAGTAATATAAACTAGAATGCTTTTGAAATTGTCTCATTATCTCCTAGCCCCTCTTTGTGGGTAAGCACCTTCGAATTTCGATCGAAGATGGTTACGGACAACGATTATAATGCTAACTAAGAGTACAATTTCAATAACTTTGTTTTTGGAGGCTCGGAGCCCCTGATTATATTGAATAAGAATATAGATCTAGTGGTTCGAAATTCAAATAAATGGTCACTATGGACCTCATAGATTTCTTCGACCCCATTGGTTCGAAGTCGAAAAATGGTAGCTTAGTACTCTTTTTCGGATGTGGTCACTTCGGACTCTTTTTTGGATGTATTAGAATCCGATTATAACGGTCGCTTTGGACTCTTTTTACGGACGTTTTCAAGCTAATTGCTCGGAGTTCGTATCATTTGGTCTCTTTGGACTCTTTTATGGATGTTGTCAAGCCGGTGGCTCGGAATACACTTTTTTGGTCTCCTTCGACTTTTTTACGGATGCTTTCAAGCTAATTGCTCAAAATCCATATCATTTGGTCTCTTTGGACTCTTTTTGCGGATGCTTTCAAGCCGGTGGCTTGGAATCTGCTTTTCATGTTACTTTCCCACCTGAAGGATGCTTCGAGCCGGTGGCTCGAAGTCCATAAATTCGGTTCGAATGAATAATACTTACCTCCGCAATCAGCTCCGTCCCCTAGTGCGTCCACTTGGAGTAGGAATCATCTTGAGAAGTATGAATTACTCGAACCATGAGCTTTATTCATTTAGAAAGTGTTTACAAATGATTACAAGGAGCCCCTATGCGAAGTATCGCTTAAGGTGCTCTGCATGCCATGTATGTTTTAACTCTTCACCTTCTAAATTAGCTAATTCAAAAGATCCAGGGCGTACTGAACAAAGGATGATATATGGTCCTTCCCAATTATTTCCTAATTTCCCCGGAGCAATAATGCTTCGTAGTACTAATTGACCCGGTTTAAGTTCATTAACTTTTATCTTTGGATCATACCAAGTCTTCGTATGATGTTGATACTTCGTTAGGTTAGCAACAGCTCGAAGCCTTGTCTCTTCAGTTAGGTCCAGCGAAGCCTGTGTTTCATTTTTCATTTCAGGTTCGATGGTGCGAAGGGATCGTCCCATAAGCCCCGTCAGCGTCATGGCTTCATCTCCGAATAGTAACCTGAAAGGGGTGAAACCTGTGGACCTTGCTTGAGTGGTCCGAATGGACCACAAAATCTTCAGAATTTCTTCGGTCCATAGCCCCTTTTCTAATCCTACTATTCTTCGATTCAGGCCTGATAAAATATTACCATTAGCTCGCTCGACGGCTCCATTAGATTGAGGATGACAGACAGCTGTAGGACCAAAAGTAGCGACCAGAGGGGGGTGAATGGGCGCCTTATAAAATTCTTTCGAATCAAATGGCCTTCTCCCAACACCCAACGCAACTCAACAACATATAATCAGCGGAAACAACCAGATCAAAAACAATGAAAATAATCTAGCCTAAAAATGACTGTCTGAGAGATCATAAGCACTAAAAAATAATCTAACTTAAAACGATATGTGTCCTAAACGAAAAGACACCACGAAAGTATTTAAAGGTAGATTAAATACTCACTTCACGTTAATCAAAAATACAATCTTAGATTAAGACATAATAGGTAAAAAAACTAATATTAAACAACTATATATGAGAAAGTCAAAAATTGAACTAGAATAATAAACACCATGATATCAAAACAAAATCTCAGATCATTATCTTGTCTACAATACTTTCCTTGGTAAAAAACGCGCCGAGCGCTCCGCCTGCTCGCACCGCCTGGGCAGCAAAGCTGCTGGTGCACCTTGCGACGCGTGAAAGCTTGCGGCCACGTGCGCTGTGCTTCAGCCCCTGTGTCTCGTGCTCCCCGTCCTACCACCCTGGACTGTCGTGTTGCTGCTGCTGTGTGAATTCCCTCTGGTTCCAGCTCTGCACACGTGATTCTCCAGCTCCTGTGTCTCGCGAGGCAACTGCTACTCGGCAGCCCCACGTCGAGTGCGCTGAAGCGCTGTGCAAAGCGCCACCACTAAACGCGATGTGATCCAGGCGCCCAATCAGATAAAATCCGAGTAAACGCTCCCTCAAAACAACCGGTCAACATGAGAAATCCAGAACATTGATTTTTCACGCAAAACGAGGAGAGGAAATAAACTGGATGGAACTCTTGTTGATTTACTGATCCGATCGAAACAGAGCGATGCACTGATGATCTTGCATACACAAAATTAGGACAGTGCACAACGTGCTGCATGGAGGCACGGAAGAAGTGACTTGCTGCCACCAGAGTGAAGTCGTCGGTGAAGAAAACCGGAAAGAATGGTGGCGGCGGCTGAAGAAAAATTGTGGGGAAACAAATGAACTCGGGATTTTTAATTTGCAAATGAGTTCACCCTAACCTTAGGGGGTTGGGGCCTATTTATAGGCAGCCCAACAAAAGGGAAAAAGACAAATTTACCCCTAGGGTAAATTACACAGACTCTGAAAATAAAATTGGAAATAACTAAAATGCCCTTAGGGTTTTTTATTGACTCGAATAACACATACTGTGGGCCTAAAGGCAAAATAATAAAATCCTAAATGAAGATAATCAATGGTCGTCAGTTTTGCACCGAAACTGACAAAGCATCCACCATCTTCACACCGGGTACCTGGATTGGGCCGGCCCGATTCCCCGGCTCCCTCAGCCCGACAATCACTCGCCGCCCGTGTACCTGAGTCAATCCCGGTCAACAGACCAGTGGATCCTCTGCCGCTCCTAGCCCATGTACTCGGATTGGGCCAGCCCAACTCCGCGGCCCCTCTGCCCGGCAGTCGCTCGCTACCCATGTACTTGAGTCACACACGCCCCAGACATGGCAAGTCTTATTTTCTCTTCACGTCTCCTCTTTGACTTCCGTTGACAATCACTCATCACATCTAGAGCCATAAGGCCCATGCTCTTTAACATGGCTCCTCAATCTCCCCCTTGATGAGTGCATTGTCAACACCCTCTTCAGCAATTCTTCGGAACCTACAAAACATGTGGAAACACGAAAACAAAACAAAAACAGAAATAAGAAAATAAAATAAAATAAAAAGTTTAACCCTAATGACCAAAAACTGAACAAAAGCTAGAAAACGATCATTATGATTAACCAAAAATAACACTCAAAACGAGTGCAATCACTGAATTATCAACAAGGATATCCAATGAGTAAAGGTAAAAGAGACTAAAAACTCCCCATGAAATAAATCCTAGAGAAAGCCAAAACTCCCCCTAAACTCTTCGAAAAGATCAAGTAATCCAAAATTTCTCTCCCTTGTTGACAATTGGACTCATCAAGTGAAACTAAATGTGCTCTAAACTCCCCCTGAAATGCAGCTCTCCCTCAAAATATGCAATGAATGTAACTGGGGTGCAGGTGGAGTGTAAAAAGCATGCTTCTCAGATATGATTGACTACAATGACAACATCTAGCAAGTATAGCAAAAAAAGTACTGTCTAAGACACATGGCATGATCAGTGCAATAGATGATATCCAAAGAAAGTCATTAGCACACATTTTTAGATTTTTGCAAACAAAAACATCACCACATTTTCTAGTTGACAAGCAAAGTAAAGCATGAGATGCAAAGGCTAGCTGATATCTACCAAGATAAGCATTGTCCATAACAAAGTGCTTCATTAAACTTGTTATCTTTTTAACTTTCAGGATTTTTCTTTTCCTTTCTCATTTTTGCCAGGGGTTATTTGCATGTAAACCTTATGCTAACTGACCAAGTCAAGCCTAGGCCAGAACTAGACATCAGAAGCTTAAGACATTGGTCTTGGCATACATTACAATGTCCTAGTTCATACCAAAGTGCTATGGTAAGCAGTCTAGAAAAATGCAATGCGACAAAGAAAACGATCTTTTCAATTAAGCATAAAATGGCATGGATTTTTCATTTTTCTGATTTTTTTTATCATTTTTATAGCACATTTTCCATGTTTAAAGCATATAGATGTCCAAGTTGCATATCTGCATCTAAGTGAAGAACTAGCTACCAGGCATGTAAAAGATAGCAAAAGCATTCAACCTACACATGCTAGTTACCAGAAGCAATGGTGATCATTTTTCAATTGTAAAGCATAAAAGCCATGCATATGACAGATATCAGACATATCATGTGAACTGAAGCAAAGCATGATCATCGACAGATATTCAAAAGCATATACTAGCAAGTAAAGAAGATCAATCATATAACAGAAGCAAGCTCAAAGTGTGATATGTGAATATGCATGATATGAACTCACATGAAAAGACTCAATAAAAGAGTAAAGAAGAAAGAAAACTGACTCAAAATATCCTAAAAAGGATACACAACTCCCAAATCCCCTCGCAAACGCTCAAAAGTAGAATGATCTAGGGGTTTGGTAAAAATGTCAGCCAACTGATGATGGGTATCAACATGAACAAGGTCAATGACACCTTTCTCATACTGATCCCTTAGAAAGTGAAAGCGCACATCAATATGTTTGGTTTTTGAATGAAGACATGGGTTTTCCCTACACTAATCGCGTTGGTACTATCACAAAACAAAGGAACTCTGGCAGGGAAGAACAACCCAAAATCTCGCAAAGTAGAAATCATCCAAACCAACTGTGAGCAGCAGCTAGCAGCAACTACATACTCAGCCTCAGTAGTAGAAAGCGCAACTCCAGATTGTTTTCGAGAAGACTAAGAGACAAGTGAAGAACCAAGAAACTGGCAAGTACTAGAAGTCGACTTGCGATCCAGCCAACACCCACCAAAATCAGTGTCGGAAAAGCTAGATAAATCAAGAGACGAAGATGCTGAATAGTAAAGACCTAGATTAGGTGCATAGGTAAGGTACCAGAAAATGTGCTTGACAGCCTGCTGGTGAGATGCACGTGGTGAAGACTAGAAATGCACGCACAATCCCACGACAAACTGAATGTCTGGTCTCATCGCCGTCAAGTACAGCAGCGATCCGATCATCCCTCGAAACTCTCTCTCGTTGACCTTGACGCCGCTCTAGTCCTTGTCCAGGCCCCTAGATGTACCCATTGGGGTCATCTGAGGCTTTAACTCTCCACCAAAATCAAACTTCTTCAGCATGTCCCACGTGTACTTGCTCTGGTGGATGAAGATGTCGTCCTTGGTATGCTTGATCTGGAGCCCTAAGAAGTACTTGAGCTCACCCATGAGGCTCATCTCAAACTCGCTGTGCATCTGCTTAGAAAACTTGGACACAAGCTCATTAGTAGAACCACCAAAAATAATATCGTCCACGTAAATTTGAGCAATCAATAAGTCTAAGCCAACTCTGAGCAAGAAAAGAGTTTTGTCCACATAACCCATCACAAAGTCGTTCCCCAACAAAAACTGCTTTAACCGATCATAACAAGCCCTGGGGGCTTGCTTCAGACCATATAAAGCTTTCTGCAACTTGAAAACATGTCGAGGAAACTTAGGGTTCTCAAAACCGGGGGGCTGCCTAACATAGACCTCCTCCTCTATATACCCGTTCAGAAAAGCACTCTTGACATCCATTTGAAAAAGCTTAAAAACTTTAGAAGCAGCAAAAGCCAACAGAATATGAATGGACTCAAGACGGGCCATAGGGCGAAAGTCTCCTCAAAATCAATACCCTCTTTCTAGCAAAAACCCTATGCAACTAGTCAAGCTTTGTTGCACACCACAACCCCATCTTCACCTTGCTTATTCTTAAACACCCACTTGGTGCCTATGGGGTTGCATCTAGGTGGCAGCTCAACCAGTGTCAAAACCCGACTGCGAACAAAATTCTCAAGCTCCTCTTGCATGGCGTTTATCCAATATGAATCAAAAAGAGCATGAGAAACGTCTCTGGGCTCAAAAGTGGCAAAAAACGTAGACTCGGCAAACACATCAAGAGAGCCAACTGAAGAACGCAAGGATCTCAAAGTGAGATCACCGATGATGAGCTGTGAGGGGTGATCACGCTGAACTGCTCGAGATCCTAGGTGATTTGAAGTCACCTCACCAGAGTAAGCAACTGGCACCTCTAGACTCAATTGAGGGGGCTTGATCAAAGTAGAAGGAGTGATCAGAGGTCCGCTCTCATCCTCAATCGAAGTCTCAGAAGGTGTGGGGTCTGTAGGCTATGCAGAAGGCTCACCCTCATCAATAGCAGGAGTGTCATCATCTTCCTCGAATATGGACTCTCCAAGCTCATTATCTCTAGAAAGCTCAAAAGAAGGAGTCAGCGAAGGCATGGACTCATCAAAAGAAACCTCACATGTCTCGACAAGCTCCTGAGAGTAGAGGTTCCAAACATGAAAGCCTCGAGAATGCAAAGCATAACCAAGAAAGACTCCATCCCTGCAACGAGACTCAAACTTGTCCAAATGCCCTCTCTTCTTGAGCACAAAGCAATTGCAGCCAAATTCTCGCAAGTGACTCACCTTGGGCTGTTTGCCAAACCACAACTCATATCATGTCTTACCTAAGTAAGCTCTAAGAAAAATGCGGTTCACTAGATAGCAAGCCGTGTTCATGGCTTCAGCCCAAAAGCACCTAGGAGTCCTATGCTCATCGAGCATCATCCTAGCCATCTCGACCAGCGTGTGGTTCTTTCGTTCCACAATGCCGTTCTGTGGTGGAGTGTAAGGGGCAGAAAACTGATGATCAAGACACTGATCACTATAGAAGCTGACGAACTGAGAGTTCTTGAACTCAGAGCCATTGTCAAAGAGAATTGCTCACATCCGACCATTGTTCTCGTTCTTCAGCTTCAAAATCAGGTCATGAACAAACTAAAAAGCCTCATCCTTAGACTCCAGAAAGAAAACCCACGAGAATCGAGAAAAGTCGTCAATTATCACAAGCACATACCACTTCCCACCGACTCAGCGTACCCGAGCTAGTCCAACAGTATCCATGTGTAACGGCTCTGCTGGGTACGAAGTCATCACCTAAGTCAGAGGTGCGTGAGAAGCAGCAACCATTTTCCCATGACGACAGGGATGGCAGACTAGATCCTTCTCCATCTT
Source organism: Zizania palustris (assembly GCA_019279435.1). Lineage (NCBI taxonomy): Eukaryota > Viridiplantae > Streptophyta > Magnoliopsida > Poales > Poaceae > Zizania > Zizania palustris. Next base: position 91,436,862 of record JAAALK010000287.1, on the reverse strand, counting down.
AAGCTTGGGCAATCCTCAGATAAGGTCCATAGAGCTCAATCTGACTAGCAGATCAAAGCTCAAATGACCTAACCTCCTATGCCACTTCTACAGCTCAAAGGAGGATCTAGCAATCAAACAGCGAGAAGGGTCATAAGAACTAGAGAAATCAATACGAAAAGCCTTACCGAAGGGTAAGATCTGGCAAACCAAAGATCCTCTAGAATCAACAACAGAAGACATGCCTTTCTTAAAGCGAACCTCTAAACCATCCTCAAGAAGTTGCGAAATAGAAATCAAATTAAAATTCAAGTTTCCAACCAAAGCAATATTCTTCAAAGAGAAATGATCAGAGATGCGAATCGACCCAATACCTTGTACCTTCCCTTGACCATTGTTCCTGAAAGTGATGTACTCCTTAGAGCTCGGGGGAGTGAGGCTAGAGAACCATCTATGATGTCCAATCATGTGGCGAGAGCATCCTGAATCCATGATCCACACATCCTCCGGTCCTCGATCCTGCAAGATCAATGGTCATGAGTGGGAGTAAATAGTCCGACACCAGGTTTAGCAAAGGAGCTAAACCAGTGTCGAGCCATCTACTCGAAAGTAGGAAAGCAGAAGGAATCATAAGAGTCTGGACCAAAACGCGACTCAAAGTGCGGTCCTCTGTTCTGCCTAAAATCACGGCCACGAGGTCCAAAGTCGTATCCAAAATGACTTTGAGCTCTGCCGGAGCGAAAACCACCCTCCGGAGCACGGTCATGAAAGCCATCTCCTCTACCACCACCTACACGATGCGGCCTAGCCTCTAGCCTCTCTCCGCGTCGAGGGACTCCTGTCTACCACCCTGGTGGTAGAACTACTCCTGCCCACCTCAATCTCTCTCTGCTCTCTCAATCCGCTTCCTCTTGAAACAAAACTCCTCAAGATGCCCGTCTGTCTGTCAAAACTCGCAATGATAGGTAGGCTTCTTGGGATGTGGTTGAGGCTTGGGGTTCTTAGGCTTGGTGGTGTTGGGTGTAGACTCTTTGGTGTGAGAGGGTCCAGCTAGAGAGTCAAGAGAAGTGTGGAGATGCTTGGGCTTTGGGACTCATATGGTCTTCTTAGGTGGAGCTTTAGGTTGTTCTTGAAACACTCCATCCTTGGGCTGACTAGCCTAGAAAGACTCAGTGGAGTGAGTCTTGGGATATCTCTTCTCAGGAGTCATCTTACTCCACTCCACTTCACGACTAATGGCACTCTCAAAACCAGCCTTGGTGTAGGTGTAACCTACTCCAAACCCATCCTGCCTCTTTAACTGCTGGATCATCATGCCAAGCTGTGGCTCTCTGGCACTCACCCAACTCAGGATCTGACGGAGGTAAAAGTTCTCGTTTTGAGCATCAGCTAGCTCCTCTCTCAAAGAAGCTAGCACCTCCACCTGAGACAAGCAGATCTCACACTCTCTATCAACTTCGACAGACTTCTCAGCTTTTAGCTTGATCAGTTCCAATCTCAGGGACAAACAGTTCTCACAAACAGTGGGTGGAACTGACAAGGTCTCAAGCTCAAGCTTAGTCTGCTCCAGCTCAGCTCTCACTCTAGCTAACTCGCCCAACTGCTCATCACTCTTGGCTCTCAGCTCAGCAAAACTAGCTAAATGGGATGGGCAGTCTACATAGGGCATGACGACATTGGATGAGCATCTTTCAGCTCTAGCTGAGTGCTTTCAAGCTCAGTGACCAAAACGTCTCTCTCATCTACCCTCTCTGTGTACCTGGACTTCAGAGTTGTCAGGTCACACAATAACACCTCACATTTAGGGCACTAACTGCTACCACCCAAGCAAGGAGAAGAAGATAGACTCTCAATCTTGCCATTGGCCATAGCAAGCTCACTCTCAAGCTCATCTATCCTTTTCTTAGCCCCTCTAAGCAGTTTCTCCTGATACCTCAACTCCTGACAGTTCTCTTCTAATAATTCAATAACTTCTTTTTCATAGGAAGATACCTTTTCATCATCGTCGTCGTCGAAGTTGTCGGGGGAGACCTTCTCTTCATTATCCCCAAGAGCCATTCAGCAGAAGCTCTTGCGGGGTCTTCGGCTATGACGCGAGCGACTCTTCGGCTTGTCCCCGAAGGCCATGAAGCAGAGGCCCGCCGGATCATCCCTGTCCTTCCCCTTCTTGATCATGATCTCTTCATCACTTGAGCTTAAAGATGAGGAAGAAGACGATGACCTCTTGGAGTAGCTTCTCTCCATCTCGGCGAAGAAGGCCTTGTCTCACTTCTTGTTCTCACGCCTGTAGTCCTTTAGAGTCTTTTGAAAGAACCTTGTCTTGGGCTTGCCCTTTGTGAAGGTGGAGCTGTCGTGCTTGCCAGAGTCATAGAAGCTACCGCCGGTTCCCTTCTTGTAACTCTTCCGCTTGGGGCAGTCGGCGATGAAACGACCTAGATCACCACACTCACATCATCCGGATTTTGTGCCGTGTCTTTTAAACATTCGTTTATCAAAGACACGATGCACCCGGTTGTTAAACAAACACATATCATCATCTCCTAGCGAATCAAGCTGGTCCTTAGAGATAGACATCAAAGAAAATGCAACACAACTCAAAGTAGTACGATCAGTAGAAGGTGTCACAAGGGCCAGGGTTTTTGAGCCAGAACCAGTGAGATTTGATCTCAACTGGATATCAACCTCTGAGGCCTTAAGCTTACTGAAAAGCTCTGCGACAGTCAAGGTATCATAGGAAGTGCTTTCAACAATAGAAGATACCTTGATCTCCCAGATCTTAGGGTCCAAGGTATGAAGAACCTTGAGCGCCTGTTCATGATCTGAGACTAGCTGATCACGATCGGCCTTGTTGGCCCGAAGCTTGTTAATGATCGATTGAAAGCGACCAAACAAAACCTCAACAGTCTCTCCCAGCTTCTGTGAGAAATTTTCATACTCACGTCGGTAGTTCTGATAGAGCCTAGCCTTGACGTGAGCTGTCCCCTCATGGTGTGCCTAGAGGGTAGCCCAGATCTCTCGAGCAGTGTCGAGATGGCTAACGTGCTCAAACTCACTGGGACCTAAACCAGAAAATAAAATGTTCACAGCTTTGCCATTGTTCTGATGTTGGGCAATTATATCAGGAGAAGTGCGCTCAGCAACAGGAAGCATAGAAAAAGTAGCGTGAACACAAATATTCCAAATGTCCGAGCTCTGGCTCATGAGATAAGCTCACATGCGAGTCTTCCAATAAGTGTAGCCAAAAGCTTTAAGGGATGGGACCTTACTAGAGGAAGTCATGATCACTACCTAGGGTTGGAACCGGTTAAGGTATGGAAAAACCCTAACCAAGCTCTGATACCACTTGTAGGACCGAAAGTACCGAATAAAGGGGGTGAATGGGCGCCTTAAAAAATTCTTTCGAATCAAATGGCCTTCTCCCAACACCCAACGCACCTCAACAGATAATCAGCGCAAACAACCAGTTCAAAAATAGTGAAAATAATCTAGCCTAAAAATGACTGTCTGAGAGATCATAAGCACTAAAAGATAATCTAACTTAAAACGACAGGTGTCCTAAACAAAAATACACCACCACAATATTTAAAGGCAGAATAAACACTCACTTCACGTTAATCAAAAATACAATCTTAGATTAAGACAGAATAGGTAAAAAACTAATATTAAACAACTATATATGAGAATGTCAAAAATTGAACTAGAATAATAAACACCATGATATCAAAACAAAAGCTCAAATCATTATCTTAAACAGACCAACAGACTAATCATAAGTGGATTGCAAATATTCTATTGAAGATACGTAAAACAGGGACAAGGAAAACAACCATCACAGAGTAATTAATTCTGTCGTGCACGCAAAATGAGGAGAACCTGATAATTCGTTTGCTGGTCGCATGTAGTCCTAGGGAAAGAATTAATTGCTTGATGTAGAAACTCTTGTATGACGTGGCTAGAAAACTTAAAGATTTGTTAGCCTCAGATCGATGAAAACCATCTGGTGTACAGTACTTGCCCTGGTAAAAAAATGCGCCGAGCGCTCCACCTGTTCGCACCGCCTAGGCAGCAAAGCTGCTGGTGCACCTCACGATGCGTGAAAGCTTGCGGCCGCGTGCGCTGTGCTGCTGCCCCTGCATCTCGTGCTTCCCGTCCTGCCGCCCTGGACTGCCGTGCTGTTGCTGCGTGAATTCCCTCTGGTTCCAGCTCTGCACGCGTGATTCTGTAGCTCCTGTGCCTCACAAGGCAACTTCTACTTGGCAGCCACGCGCCAAGTGAGCTGAAGCGCTGCGCAAAGAGCTGCCACTAAACGCGACGTGATCCAGGTGCCCAATCAGATAAAATCCGAGTAGACGCTCCCTCAAAACAACCGGTCAACAAGAGAAATCCAGAACATTGATTTTTCACGCAAAACGAGGAGAGGAAATAAACTGGATGGAACTCCTGTTGATTTGCTGATCCGATCGAAACAAAGCGATGCACAAATGATCTTGCGTACACAAAACAAGGACAGTGCACAGCGTGCTACACGGAGGCACATAAGAAGTTACTTGCTGCCGCCCGAGTGAAGTCGCTGATGAAGAAAACCAGAAAGAATGGTGGCGGTGGCTGAAGAAAAATTGTGGGGAAACAAATGAACTCGTGATTTTTAATTTGCAAATGAGTTCACCCTAATCCTAGGGGGTTGGGGCCTATTTATAGGAAGCCCAACAAAAGGGAAAAAAGACAAATTTACCCCTAGGGTAAATTACACAGACTCTAAAAATAAAATTGGAAATAACTGAAATGCCCTTAGGGTTTTTTATTGACTCGAATAACACAGACTGTGGGCCTAAAGGCAAAATAATAAAAACCTAAATAAAGATAACAACGGTCGTCAGTTTTGCGCCGAAACTGACAAAGCGTCAACCGTCTTCGCACCGGGTACCCGGATTAGGCCGGCCAGATTCCGCGGCTCCCTCAGCCCAGCAATCACTCGCCGCCCATGTACTTGAGTCAATCCCAGTCAACAGACCAGTGGATCCTCTGCCGCTCCTAGACCATGTACTCGGATTGGGCCAGCCCAACTCCGTGGCCCCTTTGCCCGGTAGTCGCTCGCTGCCCGTGTACCTGAGTCACATGTGCCCCAGACACGGCAGGTCTCATCTTCTCTTCACGTCTCCTCTTTGACTTTCGTTGACAATCACTCATCACATCTAGGACAATAAGGCCCATGCTCTTCAACATGGCTCATCAATGGCTGCAAAACACATTTCAATACCAAGACATTCACAGAACTCTCTGAAAGGTTCAACATCAAATTGAGTGCCATTGTCGATTGTGAGCTATCGAGGCACTCCGAACCTGCAAATTATATTTTGCCAGAAAATTTATGTACATTCTTCAAAGTGATAGCTGTGAGGGGTTCTGCTTCGACCCACTTAGAAAAATATTCAATTGCTACCACTATAAATTTTAAACTGCCTCTTGCCATTGGGAAGGGGCCATTGAGATCCGTACCCCATCGGGTCATTGGACACACTAGAGCAATAACTTGAAGAGATATTGGTGGACGATGACTCCGTCTTCCCATCCATTGACAACCTTGGCAAGTGAGGACCAAGGCCTCCGCATCAGCTACTATTATATGCCAATAGAGCCCTCGGTGAAGTGTTTTCCCTACTAAGGCTCGAGGGGCAAGATATCTACCACAAAGGCCTTAATGAATTTCTCGGAGTATATCTCGGCCTTTGGCTTGGGAATTACATCGAAGTAGGGGAGAACATACTCTGGCCTTGTATACAATACCGTTGATAATACGATAATGCCAGATTCTTAACTGTAGTCTTGATAGCTTCGGGCGTTCGGTCAAATTAGCTTTGCCTTGCAATAATTCCATAATTGAACTCCTCCAATCGGTGCTTGGTATACAAAGGACCTCCGCAGGAGGGAGTTGGGGCACCGAAGGGGAGGCAAGTTCTTCATAAAAAGCCCCTTCCAGAATATCTATGGCTCCAGCTGTAGCTTTTGCCAAAATATCAGCTTATGCATTGTCGGCTCTTGGGATGCTTCGAATAGAGATCCCTTTAAATGCTGCTTCGATCTTGCGGATCTCTTCTAGATATCTAGAAAGTTGCGGATGCTGAACTTGGAAACTTTTATCAATGTGCCCTGCTACAATTTGAGAATCTATTTTTATAACAACTCTTGTAAAACCAAGGGCACGTGCCTTGCGAAGACCTAGCAAAATTCCTTTGTACTCCGCAATATTATTGGTGGACTTAAAGTTGAGCCTTGCGGAGTACATTGCTTTCTGCCTGAAGGCGAAATTATCACCGCTCCAGCACCTGCTTTGGATGCTTGAAAAGCTCCATCGGAGTACATGGTCCATATTCCTTTATTTGATTCTTCGGAGCCCAGACTACAGACGGAGTCCATTCTGCTACAAAATCAGCCACCACATGTGACTGGATTGCTGTTCTTCCTACAAAGGAGATGCCGAAGGGGGCTAGCTCAACGGCCCATTTTCCAATTCTCACTGTAGAGTCCTTGCTTCGGAGCATATCTCCTAGAGGATAAGAAATTGGTACAATTACATTATGTGCTAGAAAATAATGTTGTAATTTCCTCGAAGCCATTACTAGCACATAAGTGAATTTTTCCAACTCGGAGTACCTAGTTTTTTCTCTGGATAAGACTTCTGATACAAAATATACTAGATTTTGTACCAACTTCCCGTTGAAATACATTTCTTGAACAAGGAATGCACTGACAGCGGAGCCCGTAGCTGCAAGATAGAGGAGAAGAGTTTCATCTGCGATGGGCACAATGAGTGTTGCAAGGTTGCCAAGATAGTCTTTAATAAAATCGAAACTCTTCTGGCACTCCGGTGTCCATGCAAAATCTTCGGACCCTTTTAAGGCTTTGAATATTGGGAGGCTCCGCTCTGCAGACCTTGCCAAAAATCTACTAAGGGCCACGAGGCATCCGACAAGCTTCTGAACTTGCTTCAAATTCTCTGGCGGAGCCATTCTCTGCAATGCACTTATTTGAGTAGGGCTAGCTTCAATCCCCCTGCTTGAAACTAAATACCTAACAATTTTCTAGATTGAGCCCTGAAGATACATTTTTCAGGGTTGAGGCGAACTCCACATGCTCGGAGGCTCTCAAAAGTTTCTGCTAAGTCTAGACTATGTTGGTGCTTTAAAGCACTCTTTATTACAATATCATCCATATAGGCTTCGACATTGCGGCTGATCTAGTGACCTAGAGCCTTAGCAATTAACCTTGAAAAAGTTGCCCGACATTTCTTAAGCCAAAGGGCATTCGTACATAACAAAAGACTCCCGAAGGAGTTACAAAGCTTGTCTTGGCTTTGTCTTCGCGTTTTAACCATATTTGATGATATCCGGAGTACGCGTCGAGGAAGCTCAAAAGCTCGGAGCCGACAGTGGAGTCGACTAATTGATCAATGTGGGGCATGGGGTAGGGGTCATGTGGGCATGCTTTATTCAGGGATGTGAAGTCAATGCACATGCGCCACTTGCCAGAGGCCTTTTTTTGACGAAGACAGGGTTGGCTAACCACTCCGTGTGGGCCCCTTCTCTAATGATCTTGGCCTTCAACAATTTTTCACTTCTGCTTTAGCAAGGTTCGCCCTCTCTGTTTACAACTTGCGGAGCCCCTAGCGAACAGGTCGAACCCTTGGGTTGACTAGTAGGCTGTGCTCAATGATACTTCAGTCGACTCTAGTAATATCTTTGTCAGACCAGGCAAAGACATCCAAATTTTCTTTAACTACTTCTTCCAGTGAAGTATCAATTTCCGGAGGCAATTCCTTGCCAAACTAGATGGGATAGTCTTTGTCGTCCTTGACAATGATCTTCGTTACAATTTCACCTTCGGGACTTGGCCTAGGGGAGGATTGTTGGGGGAAAATATCCCATCTTCGGGGTTATTGTCAAAGCAACATGAAGACAGTCAACCAGTTCGAAGATAGTCCGAAGGTCATCTTCGAAGGCAGCTTAGAACTTCGTTCGGAGTCCGAAGATTGGCATTGGTTCGAAGTATATCTTCGAACCAAAGCTTTCCAGGATCTTTTCTGCCAGCTAAGATGGAAGACTTATCTTCTATCTTATTAGATTAGTCTTTTACCATTTTAGCCCTATTAAGGAAACCAAATAGTTTCCTTAATGTCGGTTGTAATAGAGGGGTAAATAGGTCTTTTCCTTAATGTTTGGGCCTATAAATACCCCCCATTTCACCCTGTAATAGGGACCGATTTACAAGTGAATCAATACACACTTTCGAACTATTCTAAGCTATTATCCTTTCGGAGGCTTAGAACAGTTTGCTTCGCAAACATTTCGTTTGTTAGTTTCTTTTCTACAGAAACCTGTTAGCGTAATCTTTTACGCCAACAGTTGGCGCCGTCCGTGGGGAACTTAGTCCAAAAAACTTCGTTCTCTACCAACCTTTTGCATCATGCCTCCTAAGCGGAGTGCACCTCGCAATCCCACTCGGAAGTCCTCTCGGATCTCCGGAGAGATACCCTTCGACACAGTCGAAGTCGGAGGGTCTTCGACTATCCCTCCACCGCAAACTCCGCAAGGAGCTTTTATCCCTCGAGGATACGAAGCCTCTCCACCAACCCCTTCTACACTCCGACCGCCCGGAGCCACTCTGCCACCCTCTATTCCGATCGGAACTGATCATACCAGTTCTCAAGACCCGGAAGGTCCTTCCGGAGGAGATGAAGATAGCCGTGGAGATATGGCCACTCAAATGGCCAATCTTCAAGCCGAGGTAGCGAGGTGGCGACAGGAGGCTGCGAACAGGCTTCGCCCTCAAGCCACCCCAGCTATCCCCGAAGTGCACGAAGACGACGATCTTGACTATCCCGAAGCCCCGGAGAACGCCTCTTACGACGATGAATCTCCGTTGCATCCCGAGCTTCAGAAGGTTCGCTTCGATTCGAAGTTCAAAGCTTCGAAGCTTAGCAAGTATGCCGGAGATGAAGATCCCAGTGAGTTTGCGCGTTCTTATGCCCTAGCAATCGAGGCTAGTGGCGGAGACAGAGAAACTATGGCGAAGTGCTTCCCGTTAGCCCTCGAAGGAGTGGCGTTGAGATGGTTCTGGTCTCTAAAACCAGGATCAATCACGTCATGGGTGCAGTTAAAGAAGAAGTTCATAAGTAACTTCCAAGGTACCTTCGTGCCCCCCATGTCGACAGGAAGCCTTTTCCAAGTGAAACAGCTCCCCGGAGAAACATTGAGGCAGTACTTCAAGCGCTTCGCTCACACGAAGTCGCAAATTCGGGGGCTGTCCACATCCTCGGTGGTTGATGCGGCTCGGGAAGGCGTCAGTCATAAAGGCCTTTTGGACAAATTGCATCGGAAGAGCATCACCACAGTATCACAGTTGATGTCGTACTTCGAGGAGTACTCGAAGTCGGAAGAAGGTTGGCTTCGGAGGACTACTGCTACTTCGACAGTGTTGACAGAAGTTAAAGCAGAGGTGAAGACTTCGGCCCCGCCGCAAGAGCCAGTCCCCGAAGTACAACATGATAGAAGAAGAGGGCAAAAGCACCCTCGTTCTGAGGTCTTAAACATTGCACCCCCGCAGAAGTTTGCACCAAGAGCTCCACAGCCTGCAGGGAACAAGTCCGGCGGCTGGAGGCCGCCAGGGAAAACGGCTGGCAAAGGCCAGACCCTTTTTTGCTGTATTCATGGAGAGAATCGAAGCCATGCAACTGACACCTGCAAGGCTATCCTTACCCTTCGGGGAGAATACTTGGAGAGAACTTCGGGTCGAGGTAGTACCGACCGAAGTCCAGCAGCAGCAGTGCGCTCGGAGCCGGTCCAGGCTGTAGCGCGGATAGAAAATCTTGATGCTGCGAGGAATCCTCCGGTGGCCAACGTTATGCCACCTCCGAAGCAAGAAGAAGGGCAAGATAGAGGGAAGAGAGTAGTTCTCCCTATCTCCGGAGGAGGTACCCTCGGAAGCATGTCCAAGAGACAGCGAAGAGAGTACGTCCGAGAAGTAGGCCACATTGGGACTTCGTCATCTGCAGCTGCAATGCCGGAGTGGTCTCATGTTCCAATATCTTTCTCTGCGGAGGATGCAGCTGGTATCAAGTTCCCGCATGCAGATCCATTGGTTATCACTGCTGATATTGCCGGAACTGAAGTCCGAAGGGTGCTAATCGACGGAGGTAGCTCGGCAGATATCATATTTGTACAAGCCTTCGATCAGTTATGCATTTCCCGGAAGCATCTTCTCCCAGCGGCTCGTCCTCTGCAAGGCTTTGCAGGACCTCCGCTAGATGCACTTGGTCAGATAGGCTTGGAAGTAACCTTCGGAGAAGGTTTTCTAGCCCGAACTGAAGAAGTTATCTTTGATGTGGTGGATGCCCCGTATGCTTATAATGTTATCTTTGGCCGAGGCATGTTGAATCAGTTCGGAGCTGTGGCGCATCACAATTACTTGTGCATGAAGATGCCCACACAATCAGGAGTTCTGACAGTCTTCGGAGATCAAGCCATAGCTCGGAGAGCAGAATATGGTCATGGTCCTCCTCTAGATCCGAGGCAAGTAAACAGTGTCCAAGAAAATGGAGAAATTTTTTCAGCCTCCTCCGAAGCTTCGAAGAAATCGTTTCCAAGACCAAGTCCCGAAGGAGAGATTGCAACAAAGACCATTGTCAAAGATGGTAAAGAATACACTTTTCAGTTTGGTAAAGATTTACCTCTCGAAGTTGCAACTTCCTTGGAAAAGGTTGTAGGAGAAAATCTGGATGTCTTCGCCTGGTCTGACGAAGATATCACCGGAGTCGATCGGGATATTATTGAGCACAGTTTACTTGTAAACCCGAAGGCCCGGCCTGTTCGACAAGGGCTCCGGAAGATGTCCGCAGAGAGAGCTGCTCTAGCTAAGGACGAAGTTGAAAAACTGTTGAAGGCTGGGATTATCAGAGAAGTGGCCCATACTGAATGGTTAGCCAACCCAGTCTTCGTCAGGAAGAAGTCCTCCGGAAAGTGGCGCATGTGCATTGATTTCACATCCTTGAATAAAGCATGCCCACGTGACCCCTACCCCATGCCCCGAATTGATCAACTAGTTGACTCCACTGCAGGTTCGGAGTTACTAAGCTTCCTCGACGCGTATTCCGGATATCATCAAATATGGTTGAAACGCGAAGATGAAATCAAGACGAGCTTTGTAACTCCTTCGGGAGTCTTCTGCTATGTAAGAATGCCCTTTGGCCTAAGAAATGCCGGGGCTACTTTTTCAAGATTAGTTGCTAAGGCTCTAGGTCATCAACTAGGTCGCAATGTGGAGGCCTATATGGATGATATTGTAATAAAGAGTGCTTTAAAGCACCAACATAGCCTAGACTTAGCAGAAACATTCAATAGCCTTCGGGCATGTGGCATCCGCCTTAACCCCGAAAAATGTATATTCGGAGCTAAGGCTGGAAAGTTGTTAGGGTACTTAGTTTCAAGCAGGGGAATTGAAGCTAGCCCTACTCAAATAACTGCGCTGCAGAAGATGGCTCCTCCGGAGAATATAAAGCAAGTGCAAAAGCTGACCGGACGTCTGGCCGCACTTAGCAGGTTTTTATCAAGGTCTGCGGAGAGAAGCTTGCCAATCTTTAAAGCTTTGAAAGGGTCCGAAGATTTTGCATGGACACCGGAGTGTCAGAAAAGCTTCGAAGATATTAAAGATTATCTCAGCAATCTTGCTACACTTACGGTGCCTATTGCGGACGAAACCCTACTTCTATATCTTGCAGCCACAGGCTCAGCAGTCAGCGCAGTCCTTGTCAGAGAAGCTGATATCAATGGGAAGTTGGTTCAAAACCTTTCTATTTTGTATCCGAAGCATTGTCAGGAGCGAAGACAAGATACTCCGAACTTGAGAAGTTCGTTTATGCTCTGATAATGGCTTCGAGGAAGCTAAGACATTATTTTTTGGCTCACAATGTAATTGTACCAACTTCGTATCCTTTAGGAGATATGCTCCGAAGCAAAGATTCCACTGGAAGAATTGGAAAGTGGGCAGTAGAACTAGCACCCTTCGGCATATCTTTCCTGGCAAGGACAGCTATCAAATCTCAAGTCCTGGCAGACTTCGTAGCAGAGTGGACTCCACCTGCGAAGTTGACTCCGGAGAAATCAGATGACGGAGTCTGGACTGTTTACTCCGATGGAGCTTTCCAAGCATCCGGAGCAGGCATCGGGGCAGTATTAATTTCTCCATCAGGACAAAGAGCAATGTACTCCGCAAGACTCAACTTTAAGTCTACCAATAATATAGCGGAGTACGAAGGAATATTATTGGGACTCCGGAAAGCACGTGCTCTAGGGGCTACAAGGATAATTATAAAAACAGATTCTCAGATAGTAGCAGGGCACGTAGACAAGAGTTTTCAAGTCCGACATCCACAGCTCGCAAAGTACTTAGAAGAAATTCGCAAGATCGAAGCACATTTCAAGGGTATTTCCATTCGGAGTATACCAAGAGCTGAAAATGTGCAAGCGGACATTTTAGCGAAGGCTGCTGCCGGAGCTGTGGATGTGCCTGACGAAGCTTTCTATGAGGAGCTCAATATGCCTTCGGTGCCACAAGTTGCTTCTGCAGAGATTCTCTGCATTCCTAGTGCAGATTGGAAAGATTCAATCATAGAACTCTTGCAAGGAGGAACGAATTTGCCCGAAGAGCCCCAATTATCAAGGTTAAAGCTCAGAGCAAGAAACTATCAGTTAATCAACGGTATATTATACAAGGCCGGAGTATGTTCCCCTCTACTCCGATGTATATCTCAAGCCGAAGGCCAAGAAATTCTTCGAGAAATTCATGAAGGCCTTTGTGGAAGCCATTTAGCCCCTAGAGCCCTGGCAGGAAAAACACTTCGCCAGGGGCTTTATTGGCCCACAATAACAGCTGATGCGGAGAGCTTGGTCCGCACTTGCCAAGGATGTCAGTGGATGGGTCGACGGAGTCATCGCCCACCAACAGCTCTTCAAGTCATTGCTCCGGTATGGCCTATGGCCAGATGGGGTATGGATCTAATTGGTCCCTTTCCGTTAGCAAAGGGAAATCTGAAGTTCGCAGTGGTAGCCATTGAATATTTTTCTAAGTGGGTCGAAGCAGAGCCCTTAACAGCTATCACTTCGAATAATGTACAGAAATTCTTTTGGAAAAACATTATTTGTCGGTTCGGAGTGCCTAGATATCTCACAGTTGATAATGGAACACAGTTCGACGCAGAACCCTTCAGGAAGTTTTGCGAAGACCTAGGTATTCAACTATGTTTTGCTGCAGTGAGGCATCCTCAGTCAAATGGAGCAGTTGAGCGAGCCAATGGAAATATCTTATCAGGGCTAAATCGAAGAATAGTAGGGTTGTCAAAGGGACTGTGGACCGAAGAGCTTCCGAAGATTCTGTGGTCCATTCGGACTACGCAAACAAGGTCCACAGGTTTTACTCCGTTCAGACTACTATTCGGAGATGAAGCTATGACTCCAACGGAGCTCAAAGGGGGCTCACTTCGCAGCACCGAACCAGACATCGAAGAAGAAAGACAAGCTTCGTTAGATTTGTCAGAAGAAACAAGGCTTCGAGCTGTAGCCAATTTATCTAAGTATCATCAGCAGACGAAGACTTGGTATGACCCGAAGGTTAAGCTCAGCGAGTTAAGACCGGGTCATCTTGTTCTACGAAGCATTATAGCACCAGGGAAGTTAGGTAATAAATGGGAAGGTCCATATCTAATCGTCCGCTCGGGGCGCCCTGGTTCATTTAAATTAGCTAATTTAGAAGGTGAAGAGTTAGCACATACTTGGCATGCGGAGCACCTAAAGCGATACTTCGCATAAGGGCTCCTTGTAATTCGTTTGTAATCACCTCTAAATTAATAAAGCATACACCCTGATAGTTGCCTTCCCCTTGACACTCCTAGTTTCCCGAGCGGACGCGCTGGGACGGAAGTCGATCGAGAGGGAAGTGTCATTAAGCTGGGCTGTATTTCCGGACTTCGTACCCTTAAAGTCGAAGCCTCCGGTGTGGTGGCTGAAATCCATCCGGAGCCCAAGCTGATACCTTGTAGGCATCCGTAAAAGAGCCAATACCACATTCTACGGAGTCCAAGCTTCGGCTGGTAGACTTCCGTAAAAAGAGCCGAAGGTGGCCAAAATCTGCGGAGTCCAAGCTGCAGCTTGTCAGACTTCCGTAAAAAGAGCCGAAGGTGGCCAAATTCTGCGAAGTCCAAGCTCCGGCTGGTAGACTTCTGCAAAAAAGAGCCCAAGTGGCCAAATTCTGCGAAGTCCAAGCTCCGGCTGGTAGACTTCTGCAAAAAAGAGCCCAAGTGGCCAAATTCTGCGAAGTCCAAGCTCCGGCTGGTAGACTTCTGCAAAAATAGCCGAAGGTGGCTACAATTTTTGCGAAATCCAAGCTCCGGCTGGTAGATTTCCGCACAAAACAGCCGAAGGTGGCTAAAGCAAAACAGCATTTAAGCCATGAGCTTCGAATGACTGTTCATATGCGTCCAAAGTGACATAAATTTTTAAGACATTAAAGTGTCATGGAAGTTATCTCAATAGATTTCTTTCATGAAATAAACAAAGGTACCAAGTTACCATTTTTCTGACTACAAATAGTCGAAGACATTTCATAAGATTTTAAAAGATCTTTAAATGACAGAGGGGCTCCGAACCCCCAAGAAAAATTGTACTCCGAAGTTTTCCTTTGTGCATAACCATCTTTGAATACAGTTCGAAGTTGCTTATACCCAAAGAGGGGCTAGTAAATATGGAGACAATTTTAAATCGGTATTCATTATCAAAACAAATGTATTTACAAATTACATCATGAAAAATTGGTATCTATACCAAGAAGGAATCGGAGACCTCTTCGGTCCCGAGAGCTAGGGGTGGAACGGCTAGTTCCAACATCGGAAGTTCTAAGAACTTTACGTTTAACTCTCTTCCTCCCCTTCGAAGCTCTAAAATCCTTCTGCTCTTGTTGAAGCTCGGCCCAAGTTCGAAGCCGTTCGGGGCTTCTCTCCCAGCTTCTAAGATCTTCAGATCTCTTATTTTGGGCTTCACCTTCGTCTTCGGACCACTTAGTGTCTTCAGAAGACGAGGTGTTTGCGTCGCTCTCTTTATCTTCCTCTTTAATATAAGACATTATGTCTTTGATTACTTCGGGCGCAATAACGCCGGAGTCATCACGAGGGATAAGGAATCGAGGACGTTTATAACTCTTGAGAAGTTCGAAGGTGTTCCATAGTGAGCGAAGTTCGCTATTAAGTTCTAACACTTCGACATCTTCCACAAGAGGTAAAGCCTAAAAATATGACAAACAAGATTTTCATTGATAAAAATTTACAAACATCAACTTTACATAATCAAAAAATCCTAAAAAATCCTAAACCTGCGGATTCGGAGGAGGCTGACTGCTCGAAGCTTGACTCCGAACTTGCTTTTGGCGTTGGCCTTCGTCAATCCAAGCCTTGATCGCAGATCGACCTTCGGCTCTCCATGAAGTCTGGAAGGCTCGCCAAGCAACAGCTACACTTTCGGAAGGCTTTAAAAGTCGGTCGTCGTCGAAGATGATGGAGCCCTGTGCGCTCGGAGTAATTGATCGGCCCAAATCCTCGTAGTAGCGAAGTATTCCAAGGGCAGACACTTGTCCGGAGAGTTCTCCGTAACGTATGCCTGCCGTCTTCATTTGCTTCGCTGCTCCTTGAATTCTCTTTAGCCGGCGCAGCAGAGTTACATTGTCATCCGAAGGTAGTGATCCAGTAGTACCGAAGTACTCCAAGACACCTAACATTTGTTCGATGACCTCCGAAGCCACCTTCTCAGACTTAACCTTTTCTTCGATAAGCACATCCTTGGCCGAAGTCGTTTCAGCTAAAACTCCGGAGATTCTAGCGTTCTCCGTAGCCAAAGCATTCTTTTGAGTTAGGAGCTGGCCAGCCTCTTCTTGCAGCCTTACAAGTGCGGAGCCCTTCGCAGCATCCTCCGTCCGCAGTCTTTCAATCTCTGCTCGAAGCACAACTCTTTCTGCTTCGAGCTCTTTCCTTGCAGCTTCCAAACTTTGCCTAGCCCTTCGCTCTGCTGTTATTACATTGTCCATTTGAGATACTCGACCTTCGGAGAAGCTAAGATTTCTTTGAAGAGTTTCGTTCTCTTCCCGAAGTTGAGCAATTTCATTTTCATTCGACAAAGCTGCAGCGCGGGCTAAGACTGCTTGCTAAGAAAAAGAAAAACTGGAATAAGAAATTATTCATATATAATTCATTATTTAGTTCGAAGATGCTTTATACCTGATAAGCTGCTCTTTCCACAGCAAGGTTAAGCTCCGAACCCTTCACTCTACTTAAGCGGGCTACCAGTTCTGTTTCCCCGACTTGGCGACTGGCTGCACCCAAAGGTTTAACCAAAGTCCCAAGTCCGGTTTTCTCCTCCAAAAAGGAGTTATGAGAGGAAGCAGTTTTGCAGCTTTCTGGTCAGCCCTGCTTAGCGAAGGTCCGGAGGTCTCTTCCGAGGCCCTTGGAACTTCAGAAGATGGCCCCCCCTCAGTCGATTCACTTTCGTCCGTTGATTCAGACGAAGTCGATCCTTGAGCTGGGAGGGGCTCGATGTGTCTTTTTCCTCTTCCGGGCCCCGGTAGAGCAACTCCCGGTTGTGGCCCCGAAGTTGTCGAAGGCCTTAGAGTTGTATCTTCGAGGGATACTTCGACAACAGGAGGCTCTGAAAAAAAACCAAAAATATTACACATTGTATAATTTTGCAAAAATTGATAAGAATTAAGCAAAATTTACCTTCGATATTCCCTGGAATATCAAGGACCGGGCTGATCGGAGGATCATAAGTGTAGTCCTCATCCGAATCAGCCGTTAAATCTTGGACTTCAGGAGCATCGTCCTGAAGAGCCCTTGTTACTTCTTCGAGAATCGAAGCCATAGTGACTTCGACTCCCTCTTCATCCACTGGCACTCCGGCCTGAGTTGTGTCTTCCTGAACTACCGAAGTCATTGGTTGATCAACATTGTCTCCTGACTCCGGTATGTTCGCAGGCACTTCGGCCTCATTCACACCCGTAGGGGCTTCGATTTGTTCTCCCTGGGTATCCGGAGCTCTTGCTTCTTCGATGTTGGCTTGAGGCTCCGGAATACCTGCAATATCTTCAATGAGAATACTTCGTTGAGCTGCATCTTCGTCAATTAATCTTACTAGTAAAATACCTTCGTCTTCTTTAGAGCTAGAAGCCGAAGCTCTTGAGCTCGAAGGTGCGAGGTTTTTCGGCTTCCGAGCCACCTTCTTCGTCGGAGTCTTTGCGGAGCTGGATGCTCCAGCTTCGGCTACTCTCTTCTTGGGTCCTTTCTCTTGAGGCACCCAGTCCATCAGAGGGGGCGGAGTTAACTCCAACATTCCCCATACTCTGTTAAAACGCTCCCAACTTCCGACTAATTTGATTCGCCATTCCTTTTCTGACGGAGTTGGAGCACCCAAGATCTTCTCCGAAGCCCTTATAATTTGCTCCGAAGTAATAGGGGCTGAAGAAGCTATAAAAAAATAATAACTTAAGTTAATCTTTCTTCGAAGTAAATATGTATTATGCATGTTGGTTTCGAAGTTACCTGCAGGGCTCGAAGTATAGTTTATCTTGCGGAGACCGCCTTCCGAGTCATCTTCGAAGGCGATAGGCCAGTTGGCCATCAACGGAGAAATTTGAAGTCCGATGAACTCTTCGGCTAAATCTCGCATGCTCAACCTTTTGCTGATTTTCTGAAGCAAGTTGAGGCGAGCTTCGAGTTGGCCTTCGTCAGGTTGCACTAAGGCTTCTTTTCGGAACTGAATTTCCTTGAGGGGACCGGCCAGAGGATTACCCACTCCAACTTCGGCATAAAACCACCTTAGCACCCAATCGGTGTACCATCTGGCATTGGTGGCCTTAGCAGGAAACTGAAGGGCGTATTCATCTCGGAGCCTAAAGTTGATGCTACCGAAGGATACCACTACTTTTTCACCTCCAGGACCTACGAAGGTTTTTGGTTGGCATGTAGCCCTATGTAATGCAGCGAAGATCTCTGCCCTTCCTTCACACCCTTCGGCCCTCAGCGCCCATTCGAAGATAGCCAGTCTAGCTACCGCATTCGGAGATAATTGGGGGAGGGTTACGTGGAACAGATCCAGTACCTCCGCCAGGAAGTCCACTGCAGGAAGGCCCAAGCCAGCTTCGAAAAAGGCTTCGAATACCACTACTTCTCCGGGTCTTGGCGCTGGAATCATCTCTTTGCCTGGCTTCCGAATCATAACTCCATTACTGATTCTTCCTCCCGCTGCGATTGCCAGTGACTCTCTTTTGCAGGTAGAAGCCCCCAACTGGAAAGACTGATCCAAATACTTTGTCGATGGCGGGCACAGACCTTGGTCTTCGGCGATTTGGGGATTTCTCCCTCCTGCCGCCATGGACATTGCCGCTTGCATCGAGGGTTCCGCCGCCAATGTTGCCGCCGCTGCTGCTGCGGCTGCCTGCTGCTGAGCCAAGGTCGAAGGCGGCGCGGATCCTTTGGTCTTCGCCATCGCGATTGCCGGATCAACTTGAGAGAACGGGAACTAGGGCTCAAGAACTCGAGAACTAGGGCTCAAGAACTCAAGAACTCAAAAGGCTTTTGACTGGGAGCGAGCGGTGAAAAGGTAATCGAGTAAGTTCCAGAGTTCTTTATTTATAACCCAAAACTTTCCGTTTGTTACCGTTTGGGCCCTGCCCTTTCGCATTCCCGCCTGTTATTTTCCTTCGAAAATAACGCCTCATATAACTCCGTTAGAACAGGAACTAACGGTTATATTTTCTAAGTCTAAAAGGACTTTCGAACTTCCTGAATCAGTTCTAAGATAGTTCGAAAAGTAATTACTTTATGACTGATTCGAAGTTCATATCTTCATGTATTTCGGAGATAAAACAAAAATTAATAACCCCTATGATTGGTTATCTTTTCTTTCCGTATACTGCTCTCCTAACGTTACAGGCTGAACGGAGAAGCGTATTCGAGGGGCTACTGTTGGGGGAAAATATCCCATCTTCGGGGTTATTGTCAAAGCAACATGAAGACAGTCAACCAGTTCGAAGATAGTCCGAAGGTCATCTTCGAAGGCAGCTTAGAACTTCGTTCGGAGTCCGAAGATTGGCATTGGTTCGAAGTATATCTTCGAACCAAAGCTTTCCAGGATCTTTTCTGCCAGCTAAGATGGAAGACTTATCTTCTATCTTATTAGATTAGTCTTTTACCATTTTAGCCCTATTAAGGAAACCAAATAGTTTCCTTAATGTCGGTTGTAATAGAGGGGTAAATAGGTCTTTTCCTTAATGTTTGGGCCTATAAATACCCCCCATTTCACCCTGTAATAGGGACCGATTTACAAGTGAATCAATACACACTTTCGAACTATTCTAAGCTATTATCCTTTCGGAGGCTTAGAACAGTTTGCTTCGCAAACATTTCGTTTGTTAGTTTCTTTTCTACAGAAACCTGTTAGCGTAATCTTTTACGCCAACAAGGATATCATCGAGAATTCACTTGACGCAGAGATATCCTCCGAATCTGTCTAGGATTAACGAGTAGACCATGGCTGTATTCTGCCCTTCGTGCTGTAGCTTGGTCACCGAAGACCGTAAGCACTCGTCCTTGTGTGGGCATCTTCAAGCATAGATAATTATGATGTGTCACGGCTCCGAATAGATTTAGCATGCCCCTTCTGAATATGACATTATAGGCATAAGGGGCATCAACTATGTCGAATATCACCTCCTCCGTTCTGGCCAGGAGCCCCTCTCCAAAGGCAACCTCGAGGCCTATTTGACCGAGGGCATCGAGAGGAGGGCCTACGAAGCCTTGAAGTGGATGAGCTGCTAGGAGTAGATGTTTCCACGGGATGCATAGCTGGTCGAAGGCCTAGACAAAGATAATATCTGTGGACTTCTGCCATCAACCAGCACTCTCCGGACCTCCGTTATTGCAATATCAGCAGTGATAACAAGGGGGTCCGCATGAGGAAATTTTATACCCACTACATCGGCTGCGGAGAAAGATATAGTCACGTGAGACCACTCGAGCATTTCAGCAACCGACGAGGAGGTCCCAATATGCCCTACTTCACGCACATACTCCCTTCTTTGCCTTTTTGACATGCCGCCTAAGGTTCCTCCTCCAGAGATGGGAAGAACCACTCTTTTGCCATGATCTTGTGTATCTTCTTGCTTCGGAGGTGGCATAACACTAGCCACCGAAGGGTGTCTTCGGGCTTCGAAGCTATCTACACATCCGATGGTCTGCACCAGCTCCAGACATGCGTTAGGAGGGGTTCGGTCAGTAGTGCCTCGACCATATCTCCTTTCGAGGTACTCGCTCCTCAGAGCTAGTATAGACTTGCATGCATCAGTAGCATGGCTTCGATTCTCACTGTGGACACAGCAGAAGAAGGCTTGGCCTCTGCCAGCTGGCTTCCCTAGCATCCTCCAGCTGCTGACCTTGCTTCCCGAAGCTGGTGGATTCTTAGTGGGGGATTTCGACGAAGAGGGGGCAATATTCAAGACTTCGGAACGAGGATGATTTTGCCCTGTTTGTCTGTCATGCTGGTTGTCTAAGTGGTACCCTTGTGAAGGAGTCGAAGTCTTTACTTCAAGTTTGACTTCTTAGATGGTTGGTGAAGACGAAGTCATCCTTTGGAGCCATCCTTCCTCTAACCTAGCATACTCCTCAAAGTAGGCCATTAGCTGTGCTACTGAGGAAATATTCTTCTAGTGAAGCTTGTCGAGGAGGCCTGCATTTGTGACTCCTTTCTGAGCCACATAAACCATAGATGATGCAGGCAACCCTCTTATCTGTGACTTCGTATGAGCGAAGCGCTTGAAAAATTGCCACAAAGTTTCTCCAGGTTGCTGCTTCACCTGAAAAAGACTTCTGGTAGACATAGGGGGCACAAAGGTCTCTTGGAAGTTGTTCACGAACTTCTTTCTTAATTGCTCCCAAGACCTAATTGATCCTGTTTTTAAAGACCAAAACCAACGCATGGCGACCCCGTTCAAGCGCAAGAGGGAAACACTTCACCATTGTGTCTCGGACTCCTCCACTGGGTTCGATTGCTAAAGCATATGAGTGGGAAAATTATCTGGGATCTTCCTCTCTAGAGTACTTACAAAGCTTTGAAGTCCTAAATTTAGGGTCAAAGCGCACCTTCTGCAAGTCTGGGTGTAACGGAGATTCATCATCAAAAGAAGCATTCTAAGTGCTCTTAGAATCTTAGAGGCTTTGGGATAGAAGGTAAGATCGTCATCTTGAGGCACCTCTAGGATGATAGGGCTAGCTTGAGAACAAAGCCTGTGAGCAGCTTCTTGCCTCCACCTTGTCACTTCGGCTTGAAGACGGGCCATCTGGTTGCCACATCGTCAGGACAGTCGTCATTTCTTCCGGAGGGGACCTTCGGGTCTTGAGAACTAAATAAGTCAGTTCGGAGCACAGTCGGATGTAGGACCGAAAGTAGCGACCAGAAGGGGGGGTGAATGGGCGCCTAAAAATTCTTTCGAATCAATGGCCTGCTCCCAATACCCAACGCACCTCGACCAACAAGAACCTCCGAAGCAAACATATCACAGGTACTTAAGATAATCTAGCCTAAAAACAACCGGTGTCCTAATCGAAAAGACACCATCACAGTGCTTAAGGGAAGATTTAACAGATTAATTAACTCACAGGCATTAAATCAGACCAACACACATGAAGATGATAAACTGTGAAGTTCTAACTGAAATAAAACAGTGCAGTGATTAAAGCATCAGATTCAATATCATCTAATCATTTGAAACAGCAGATGAGATATATCAAAACAAAAATTACTTCTTAACAGTACATCATCCCGTTCAATCAGACATTACAGAAGATAACACAATAGAACTTAAATGCACACAAAACGAGAAATCAGAAGTTACTGTGCAAAGTCATTTTGATTCTTTTGTCTGAACTCTGTTCTCCGCTCGATCTTCACGAAGCTTCCCTGCTGTGCACGTCGAAAGAGGGAGCAGGACTTCACCAAATCCTTCGCCGTGCAGATGTGGGTCCCATGTCGATGTATACCGAAGACTGGCCTACGCCTTGTGTGCTTCACCGAGCTCAGAAGGTTTTGCTCACAGGCGCACGCTCGCACGAAAAGCAACTGGCGGTAGACTAGATCGACGATGGATAAAATCACAAGAGACTACGTAGAAACCAGTTCAAATAAAAACGTATCGCAAAGGAATCAGAACGCACACGCTGCAACCAGTGCAGGAAATGCAGTGCACCTGAATTAAACAAAAATATATAGGCTGAAGCTACACAAAGCTAGGTGCTAGCTGCAATGATCATACTTTTGAATATGAGAATCAAGAATCAAGGCTGCAGCTTTATGCGCCTGGGAAACCAAAGAGAGATGCTGCAAAAAGAAAGCTACCTGACTAATCTGCTGCCTCTAAATGCTTTTACGTGATATGACTAGACAACATAGCAACCAGGAGAGATGTTTTGCCTGTTGAGTAGAAGATCAGAGTACTGTAGCACAGTATGCAACACGTAAGAAAACTAGTACAAAGTGATAGCAGTGTTCATTGAATAATATTTGCACATAAAACGAAATCAGGAAAAATTTAAGAACCGACTCAAAACATGTGAAGAAGACACAGAGTGAAAAATATACGCAGAGTTCAAGCTAGAGACTGCCTGGCTAGGTTACTAGCTGCGAGTACTGTGCAGAAAAGATAGAGACTTCGATAGAAATGAAGCAAATAGAAAATAAGCTCTCAGTGAAGAACTCGAAGTAAAAAGCCAAACATGACACGCAAACCGAGGCTACATAACTTCACTTAGAGACAATCGCAGAGAAATTAGAACTGGATGCCTGACTATCAATCGAAGAGAAAGGGGAATAAAATCCCTCGATGAACTGAAACACCAAGAAACGTTGGCGGCGCACACAGGCAGAAAAAAATGACCCAAATTTTTGCTGGATTAAAGTGTATTACTGAAATGGGTAACCCTAACCCTAGGAAATTGGGGCCTGTTTATAGGCAGCCCAATAAAAGGGTAAAATGCAGAAATACCCCTGGGGTTTTTTACAGACGCTGAAATAAATGGAAAAGACTAAACTACCCTTAGGATATTTTTACAGACTCGACTAACTGACTGTGGACCTAAAGGCAAAATAGTAAAAACCTAAATAAAGGTAACTTGTCCTGATGCGGAGCTTTCGTAGCAGCTACGGCTTCACCTCAGGACGGTCAGATCCGAAATCAAGGGTCATCAGTTTTGCGCCGAAACTGACAAAGCGTCCACCGTCTTCGCACCGGGTACCCGGATTGGGCCGGCCCGATTCCGCAGCTCCCTCAGCCCGGCAATCACTCGCCGCCCGTGTACCTGAGTCAATCCCGGTCAACAGCCCAGTGGATCCTCTGCTGCTCCTAGCCCATGTACCCGGATTGGGCCAGCCCGACTTCGCGGCCCCTCTGCCTGACAGTCGCTCGCTGCCCGTGTACCTGAGTCACACGCGGCCCATGATGCAGCAGATCATCTCTCTCTTTTCAGTCCTCTTTGACTACCGTTGACAATGACTCATCACTTCTAGAGCCATGAGGCCCACGCTATTCAGCATGGCTCCTTAATCTCCCCCTTGATGAGTGCATTGTCAACACTTCACTTCTTCGGCTCTTCAGTACCTGCGAACAACTGTGGAAACA
Source organism: Zizania palustris (assembly GCA_019279435.1). Classification (NCBI taxonomy): domain Eukaryota; kingdom Viridiplantae; phylum Streptophyta; class Magnoliopsida; order Poales; family Poaceae; genus Zizania; species Zizania palustris. The sequence goes on along the minus strand of JAAALK010000287.1, from coordinate 91,413,129 downwards.
CGAAAACAAAACACAAGAAAACAGAGAAGAAGAAATATAGTAAAAATTAACCTTAATGACCAAAAGCCAAACAAAAGCAAGAAACGGTCATTATGGTTAACCAAAAGTAAAAGCTCAAAATGAGTGCAGTCTTAGAAACATCAACAAGGATATCAAAAGAGTAAGGACAAACAGGACAAAAACTCCCCCTGAAACAAATCCCAGAGAAAGCCAAAACTCCCCCTTAAACTCTTATACCAAAATTTCTCCCCCTTGTTGACAAGAGAACTCATCAAGCACTCTAAAACGACACTGACTCCCCCTGAACTGCGACTCCCCCTCAAAATATGCAATGAATGCAACTGGGGTGCAGGTGGAGTGTAGAAAGCATGCTTCTCAGATATGATTGACTGCAATTACAACATCTAACAAGTATAGCAAAAGACTTACTGTCTAAGACACATGGCATGATCAGTGCAACAGATGATATCTAAAGAAAGTCATTAGCACGCATTTTTCAATTTTTACAAATAAAAGTATCACCACATTTTCCAGATGACAAGCAAAGTAAAGCATGAGATGCAGAAGCTAACTGATATCTACCAAGATAAGCATTGTTCAAAAACAAAGTGCTTCAGCAAACTTGTTGTCTTTTTAATTTTCAGGCTTTTTCATTTTCCTTTTTCATTTTTGCCAAGGGTTATTTGCATGTCAAACCTTATGCTAACCGACCAAGTCAAGCCTAGGCCAGAACTGGACCATCAGAAGCTTAAGACATTGGTCTTGGCATACACTACATTGTCCTAGTTCATACCAAAGTGCTATGGTAAGCAGTCCAGAACAATGCAATGCGACAAGGCAAACCCACTTGGATCTTTTCAACTTAAGCATAAAAAGGCATGGAATTTTCATTCATTTTTGATTTTTATCATTTTTATTGCACATTTTCCATGTTAAAGCATAAAGATGTCCAAGTTGCATATCTGCATCTATGTGATGAACTAGCTACAAGGCATGTAACAGATAGCAAAAGCACTCAGCCTACACATGCTAGTTACCAGAAGCAATGGTGATTAAGTTTTCAAGTTTAAAGCATAAAAGCCATGCATATGACAGATATCAGACATATCAAGTGAACTGAACCAAAGCATGATCATTGACAAGTAATCAAAAGCATGTACCAGCTAGAATAAGTAAAGCAGTTTAATCATATAACAGAAGCAGGCTCAAAAGTGTGATATGTGAATTTGTATGATATGAACACACACAAAAAGACTCAAGAAAAGAGTAAAGAAGAAAGAAAACTGACGCAAAATATCCTAGAAAGGATACACAACACCCAAATCCCCTCGTAAACGCTCAAAAGTAGACTGATCTAGGGGTTTGGTGAAAATGTCAGCCAACTGATGATGGGTATCAACATGAACAAGGTCAATGCCACCTTTCTCATATTGATCCCGCAAAAAGTGAAAGCGCACATCAATGTGTTTGGTTTTTTAATGGAGACATGGGTTTTTCCCTACACTAATTGCACTGGTGCTATCGCAAAACAAAGGAACTCTGGTAGAAAAGAACAACCCAAAATCTCTCAAAGTGGAAATCATCCAAACCAACTGTGAGCACCAGCTAGCAGCAGCTACAAACTAAGCCTCAGTGGTCGAAAGAGCAACTCCAGATTGCTTTCGAGAAGACCAAGAGACAAGAGAAGAACCAAGAAACTGGCAAGTACCGGAAGTCGACTTGCGATCCAACCGACACCCACCAAAGTCAGCGTCCGAAAAGCCAGATAAATCAAGAGATGATGATGCTGAATAATAAAGACCAAGATCAGGCGCATAGGTAAGATACCTGAAGATACGCTTGACAGCTTGCCGATGAGATGCGCGTGGTGAAGACTGGAAGCGCGCGCACAGTCCCACGGCGAACTGTATGTCTGGCCTCGTCGCCGTCAAGTACAGCAGTGAACCAATCATCCCTCAAAACTCTCTCTCGTTGACCTTGACGCCGCTCTCGTCCTTGTCCAATCCTCCAGATGTGCCCATTGGGGTCATCTGTGGCTTTAGCTCACCACCGAAGTCGAATTTCTTCAACATGTCCCGAGTGTACTTACCCTAGTGAATGAAGGTGCCGTCCTTGGTCTGCTTGATCTGGAGCCCTAGAAAGTACTTGAGCTCGCACATGAGGCTCATCTCAAACTCGCTGTGCATCTGCTCAGAAAACTTGGACACAAGATCATTAGTAGTACCACCAAAGATAATATCGTCCACGTAAATCTGAGCGACTAAAAAATCTGAAGCATCTTTGAGCAAGAAGAGAGTCTTATCCACAGAACCCATCACAAAGCCCTTCCCCAACAAAAATTGCTTCAACCGATCATACCAAGCCCTGGGGGCTTGTTTCAACCCGTATAAAGCTTTTTGCAATTTAAAAACATGTCGAGGAAACTTAGGGTTCTCAAAGCCAGGGGGCTGCCTAACATAAACCTCCTCCTCTATGTACCCGTTCAGAAAAGCACTCTTGACATCCATTTGAAAAAGTTTAAAACCCTTCGAAGCGGCAAAAGCTAAGAGAATGCGAATGGACTCAAGACGGGCAACAAGAGCGAAGGTTTCTTCAAAATCAATACCTTCCTTCTGGCAAAAACCCTGGGCAACTAGTCAAGCTTTGTTGCGCACCACAACCCCATCTTCACCTTGCTTGTTCTTGAACACCCACTTGGTGCCTATGGGGTTGCATCCTGGTGGCAGCTCTACAAGTGTCCAAACCCGATTGCGGACAAAATTCTCAAGCTCTTCTTGCATGGCATTAATCAATTTCGAGTCAGAAAGAGCATGAGAAATGTCTCTGGGCTCAAAAGATGCAACAAAAGCAGATTCAGCAAACACAGCAAGAGAGTCAACAGACGAACGCAAAGTTCTTGTAGACACATCACCGATGATGAGCTCTGAGGGGTGATCACGCTGAACTGCTCGGGATCCCTGGTGATCTAAAGTCACCTCATTGGAGTCAGCAGCTGGCACCTCTGGACTCGACTGAGGGGGCTTGATCGATGTGGAAGAAGTGATCAGAGGTCCGCCCTCGTCCTCAGTCGAAGTCTCAGAAGGTGTGGGATCTGCAGGAGGTGCAGAAGGCCCACCCTCATTAGCAGCTGGAGTATCCTCATCTTCCTTGAAGATGGACTCTCTGAGCTCACCATCACTAGAAAGCTCAAAAGAAGGATTCAGAGAAGGCAAGGACTCATCAAACGAAACCTCACAAGTCTCGACAAGCTGCTGGGAGTCGAGGTTCCAAACACGGAAGCCTCGAGAATGCAAAGCGTAACCAAGAAAAACACCATCCCAGCAACGAGACTCAAACTTGTCCAAATGCCCACCCTTCTTGAGCACAAAGCACTTGCAGCCAAAGGCTCGCAAGTGACTCACCTTGGGCTGTCTGCCAAACCGCAACTTATATGATGTCTTACCAAGGTAAGCTCTAAGAAAAATGCGGTTGGCCAGATAGCAAGCCGTGTTCATGGCTTCAGCCCAAAAACGCCTAGGAGTCCTGTGCTCATCGAGCATCGTCCTGGCCATCTCGACTAGCGTGCGGTTCTTTCGTTCCACAACGCCGTTCTGTGGTGGAGTGTAAGGAGCAGAAAACTGATGGTCAAGACCCTGATCACTACAGAAGCTGACGAACTGAGAGTTCTTGAACTCAGAGCCGTTGTCGGAGCGAATTGCTCGCATCCGACCATTGTTCTCATTCTTCAGCTTGAGAATCAGGTCATGAACAAAATAAAAAGTTTCATCCTTAGACTCCAAAAAGAAAACCCACGAGAATCGAGAAAAATCATCAACAATCACAAGTGCGAACCACTTCCCACCAACTGAGCGTACCCGAGCTGGACCGACAGTGTCCATGTGTAACAGCTCGCCCGGATACGGAGTCATCACCTGAGTCACAGGTGAGTGAGAAGCGGCAACCATTTTCCCATGACGACAGGGATGGCAAACTAGATCTTTCTCCATTTTAAGCTTGGGCAATCCTCGGATGAGGTCCATAGAGCTTAACCTGACTAGCAGATCAAAACTCAAATGACCTAACCTCCTATGCCACTTCCAGAGCTCAGAAGAAGATCCAGCAATCAAACAGCGAGAAGGGCCAAAAGAACTAGAGAAGTCAATTCGAAAAACTTTACCAAAAGGTAAGATCTGGCAAATACAAGACCCTCTAGAATCAATCACAGAAGAATTGCCCTTCTTAAAACGCACCTCCAAACCATCCTCAAGAAGTTGCGAAACAGAAATCAAATTGAAATTCAAGTTTCCAACCAAAGCAACGTTCTTCAAAGAAAAATGGTCTGAAATGCGAATTGAGCCAATGCCACTTACTTTCCCTTGACCACTGTTCCCGAAGGTGATGTACTCTTTGGAGCTCGGGGGAGTGAGACTGGAGAACCATCTGCGATGTCCCGTCATGTGGCGAGAGCATCCTGAGTCCATGATCCAAACGTCCTCCAATCCCCGATCCTGCACAATCAGTGGTTGTAAGTGGGAGCAAATGGTCCGGCACCAGGTTTAGCAAAAGAGCTAAACCAGTGTCGAGCCATCTGCTCAAAAGACGGAAAGCAGAAATCATTAGAAAAGTTTGGACCAAAACGCGGCTCAAAGCGTGGTCCTCGGTTCTGCCTAAAGCCTCGGCCACGAGGTCCAGGACCATAGCCAAAACGGTCTGGAGCTCTACCAGAATGGACACCACCAACAGGAGCACAGGCAAGAAAGTCGTCTCCTCTACCACCACCTACACGACGCGGCCTGGCCTCCAGCCTCTCCCCGCGTCGAGGAACTCTCAGTCTACCACCCTGCTGGTAGAACTGCTCCTGACCACCACGAGCATGCTCTGCTTTCTCAACCCGCTTCCTCCTGAAGCAAAACTCAGCAAGATGCTCGTCTCTCTGACATTACTCACAATGATAGGTAGGCTTCTTGGGATGTGGTTGAGGCTTGGGGTTCTTGGGCTTAGTGGTGGTTGGTGTTGTCTTCTTGGGTTGAGAGGGTCCAGGAAGAGAGTCTAGAGAAGTGTGGAGATGTTTGGGCTTTGGAACCCAAATGGGCTTCTTGGGTGGAGCTTTGGATGGTTCATGGATCACTCCATCCTTGGGCTGACAAGCCTGGGAAGACTCAGTGGAGTGAGTCTTAGGGTATCTCTGCTCAGGAGTCATTTTACTCCACTCCACTGCCCGGCTAATGGCACTCTCAAAGTCAGCCTTGGTGTAGGTGTAACCTACCCCAAACCCATCCTGCCTCTTGAACTGCTGGATCATCATGCCGAGCTGTGGCTCTCTGGCACTGATCCAACTCAGGATAGAACGGAGGTAAAAGTTCTCATTCTGAGAATCAGCTAGCTCCTCTCTCAAAGAAGCTAGTACCTCCACCTGAGACAAGCAGGTCTCACACTCGCTATCTACCTGGACAGACTTCTCGGCTTTCAGCTTAATCAACTCAAGTCTAAGAGACAGACAGTTCTCACAGACAGTGGGTGGAACTGACAATGTCTCAAGCTCTAGCCTAGTCTGCGCCAGCTCAGCTCTCACTCTCTCCAAATCACCCAGATGCTCATCGCCCTTGGCTTTCAGCTCAGCTAAACTCGCAAGATGAGATGGGCAATCAGCACAGGGTACGACAACAGTGGCTTGAGCATCTTTCAGCTCCAGCTGAGCGCTTTCAAGCTCAGTGGCCAAAGCGTCCCTCTCATCAACCCTTTCTGTGTACCTGGACTTCAGAGTCGACAGGTCACACAGAAGCACCTCACACTTTGGGCACTCACTGCTATCACCCAAGCAAGGGGAAGAAGATAGACTCTCAATTCTGCCGTTGGCCACGGCAAGCTCACTCTCTAACTCATCTATCCTCTTCTTAGCCCCTCTAAGCAGTTTTTCCCGATATTTTAACTCCTGACGATTGCTTTCAAGTAAATCAACGATTTCGCGTTCATAAGATGATACCTTTTCGTTGTCGTCGGAGTCGGACTCATCGGAGGAGCCCTTCTCTTCCTTATCCCCAAGAGCCATTGAGCAGAAGCTCTCGCGGGATCTTCGACGCTGATGTGAGTGGCTCTTCGGTCTGTCCCCGAAGGCCATGAAGCAAAGGCCTGCTGGATTGTCCTTGTCCTTCCCCTTCCTGATGACAATCTCCTCATCGCTTGAGCTCGATGAAGAGGAAGAAGACGTAGACCACTTGGAGTAGCTCTTCTCCATCTCAGCAAAGAAGGCCTTGTCGCGCTTCTTGTTCTCTCGCCGGTAGTCCTTCAGGGCCTTTCTGAAGAATCTGGTCTTTGGCTTGCCCTTGTTGAAGGAGGAGCTGTCGTGCTTGCCGGAGTCATGGAAGCTACCACCGGTGCCCTTCTTGTGGCCATTGCGCTTGGGGCAGTCGGCGATGAAATGTCCTGGATCACCACACTCAAAGCACCCAATTTTTGTGCCGTGTCTCTTGAACATTCTTTTGTCATAAACACGACGCACCCGATTGTTAAACAGACACAAATCATCATCTCCCAAAGACTCAAGCTGGTCCTCAGTGATAGACATCAAGGAGAACCCAGCACAGCTCACAGAAGAGGGATCAACAGAAGGTGTAGCAAGGGCCAGAGACTTTGATCCAGAGCCAGTGAGATTTGATCTACAACACAAAAATGGTCAAGGTATCATAAGATGTGCTCTCAATGATAGAGGATACCTTGATCTCCCAGATCTTTGGGTCCAAGGTATGGAGAACCTTGAGGGCCTGCTCGTGATCTGAGACTAACTGAACACCCTCACCCTTGTTGTCCCGAAGCTTGTTGATGATCGACTGAAAGCGACCAAACAAGGCTTCAACAGATTCACCCGGCTTCTGTGTGAAATTCTCATATTCACGCCGGTAGGTCTGATAGAGTCGAGCCTTGACCTGGGCTGTCCCCTCATGGTGTGCCTGGAGGGTAGCCCAGATTTCTCTCGCAGTGGAGAGATGGCTAACACGCTCAAATTCAGTGGGACCTAAACCAGAAAACAGAATATTCACCGCTTTGTTGTTGTTCTGATGTTGGGCAATGATATCCGGAGAATCACGCTCATCAACAGGCAACACTATGAAAGTAGCGTGAATACAGATGTCCCAGATGTCCGAGCTTTGGCTCATCAGATAGGCTCGCATGCGAGTCTTCCAATAATTATAGCCATAAGCTTCCAAGGACGGGACCTTGCGAGGAGACGTCATGATCACTACTAGGGTTTAGAACCAGTTAAGGTATGGAAAAACCCTAACCAGGCTCTGATACCACTTGTAGGACCGAAAGTAGCGACTAGAGGGGGGGTGAATGGGCGCCTAAAAATTCTTTCGAATCAATGGCCTGCTCCCAATACCCAACGCACCTCGACCAACAAGAACCTCCGAAGCAAATAGATCACAGGTACTTAAGATAATCTAGCCTAAAAACAACCGGTGTCCTAATCGAAAAGACACCATCACAGTGCTTAAGGGAAGATTTAACAGATTAATTAACTCACAGGCATTAAATCAGACCAACACACATGAAGATGATAAACTGTGAAGTTCTAACTGAAATAAAACAGTGCAGTGATTAAAGCATCAGATTCAATATCATCTAATCATTCGAAACAGCAGATGAGATATATCAAAACAAAAATTACTTCTTAACAGTACATCATCCCGTTCAATCAGACATTACAGAAGATAACACAATAGAACTTAAATGCACACAAAACGAGAAATCAGAAGTTACTGTGCAAAGTCGTTTTGATTCTTTTGTCTGAACTCTGTTCTCCGCTCGATCTTCACGAAGCTTCCCTACTGTGCACGTCGAAAGAGGGAGCAGGACTTCACCAAATCCTTCGCCGTGCAGATGTGGGTCCCATGTCGATGTATACCGAAGACTGGCCTACGCCTTGTGTGCTTCACCGAGCTCAAAAGGTTTTGCTCACAGGCGCACGCTCGCACGAAAAGCAACTGGCGGTAGACTAGATCGACGATGGATAAAATCACAAGAGACTACGCAGAAACCAGTTCAAATAAAAAACGTATCGCAAAGGAATCAGAACGCACACGCTGCAACCAGTGCAGGAAATGCAGTGCACCTGAATTAAACAAAAATATATAGGCTGAAGCTACACAAAGCTAGATGCTAGCTGCAATGATCATACTTTTGAATATGAGAATCAAGAATCAAGGCTGCAGCTTTATGCGCCTGGGAAACCAAAGAGAGATGCTGCAAAAAGAAAGCTACCTGACTAATCTGCTGCCTCTAAATGCTTTTACGTGATATGACTAGACAACATAGCAACCAAGAGAGATGTTTTGCCTGTTGAGTAGAAGATCAGAGTACTGTAGCACAGTATGCAACACGTAAGAAAACTAGTACAAAGTGATAGCAGTGTTCATTGAATAATATTTGCACATAAAACGAAATCAGGAAAAATTTAAGAACCGACTCAAAACATGTGAAGAAGACACAGAGTGAAAAATATACGCAGAGTTCAAGCTAGAGACTGCCTGGCTAGGTTACTAGCTGCGAGTACTGTGCAGAAAAGATAGAGACTTCGATAGAAACGAAGCAAATAGAAAATAAGCTCTCGGTGAAGAACTCGAAGTAAAAAGCCAAACATGACACGCAAACCGAGGCTACATAACTTCACTTAGAGACAATCGCAGAGAAATTAGAACTGGATGCCTGACTATCAATCGAAGAGAAAGGGGAATAAAATCCCTCGATGAACTGAAACACCAAGAAACGTTGGCGGCGCACACAGGCAGAAAAAAATGACCCAAATTTTTGCTGGATTAAAGTGTATTACTGAAATGGGTAACCCTAACCCTAGGAAATTGGGGCCTGTTTATAGGCAGCCCAATAAAAGGGTAAAATGCAGAAATACCCCTGGGGTTTTTTACAGACGCTGAAATAAATGGAAAAGACTAAACTGCCCTTAGGATATTTTTACAGACTCGACTAACTGACTGTGGGCCTAAAGGCAAAATAGTAAAAACCTAAATAAAGGTAACTTGTCCTGATGCGGAGCTTTCGTAGTAGCTACGGCTTCACCTCAGGACGGTCAGATCCGAAATCAACGGTCGTCAGTTTTGCGCCGAAACTGACAAAGCATCCACCGTCTTCGCACCGGGTACCCGGATTGGGCCGGCCCGATTCCGCAGCTCCCTCAGCCCGGCAATCACTCGCCGCCCGTGTACCTGAGTCAATCCCGGTCAACAGCCTAGTGGATCCTCTGCTGCTCCTAGCCCATGTACCCGGATTGGGCCAGCCCGACTTCGCGGCCCCTCTACCTGACAGTCGCTCGCTGCCCGTGTACCTGAGTCACACGTGGCCCATGATGCAGCAGATCATCTCTCTCTTTTCAGTCCTCTTTGACTACCGTTGACAATGACTCATCACTTCTGGAGCCATGAGGCCCACGCTATTCAGCATGGCTCCTCATCGGAGCCGCAGGAGAGGCTCTGTCGGTTCGAAGCATGGATGGAGTCTCAAGAGGGGCTTCGTATGCTTGAGGAAGAGTATTTGTTTTGGGTGTTTGAGGTGGGGGGACCACGGAGGGTCCTTCGACCTCGATGGTGTTCGAAGATCTCAACCCAGAGGTTTGAGAAAACCTCCAGAGGGGACTAGTGCCTAGGCTCCGCTTAGGAGGCATGGCTCTAGGAAAGGAATTGTAGAGAACGAAGTTTTTGTACTAGGTTCCCCACGGACGGTGCCAACTATTGGCATAAAAGATTATGCTAACAGGTTTAGGAAACTATGTGTTTGACAAACGAAGTGTTTGTTTGAATAAACTATTCCAAGCCTCCAAGATGGATAATAGCTTGAGATAGTTCAAAGTGTGTATTGAATATCTCCATATTCGATAACCTTTACAGAGTGAAGAGGGGTATTTATAGACCGAATACATGGTAAAAGACTTCTTTACCCTTTAATTACAACCTACTAAGAAGATAATATTTAATGTTCTTCATAGGGGTAAAAGAGTAAAAGACTAGTCTAATTAGATAGAAGATAAATCTTTTGTCCTCGTTGGCAACCCCCCCTTCGGGTGAAGAGGCTTCGAGAGGCTCCATTGCACTGAAGCCTTGACAGTGGCCTTCGCTGTTTAGGACTTAGAATCCGACGGAACCTTGTTGCTTTTAGGATCTTTGAAGATCAAAGTTCTTGACTTCGTTTCTTCTGCTTGTACCGACATGAATATGTCCTTGGCTTCTAAAGGATGAAATATTTTCCCCCCAACATGCAGTATATAAAATAAAGGTAGCAATCTGTTACGTAGGTTAACAGAGGGTTCACAAGCGATCCAACAAGGTAATAGCAATCTGCTACGTAGATTAACGGATGATTCACAGGCGAACCAACAAGGCTTACAACAGTTGCGGCGTGGCCGATGGAGGGCTTCCAGCGCAAACCCACGAAGGTGCACTTATACTAATGTGGAAAGTAAGGAATAAAAGTACGGTTCAAAGCTAGGGCTTTGTGATTGATTTGTGTTGGGGCTCCTATGAACCGGCCTCACCCCTATATTTAATATTTATAGGGGCTAGTCTTCTTATCTCTAATTCTAATATGATAAGATTCAACCTAATCAAGATTAGAGATAAAAACAACCTGAATCTATATCGGACTCCTTATCCGAATCCTACCCAAAGTGGGCCTTCGGCAGGCCCACCGAAGGGTGCTTCCTCGGGCCGAAGCTTTGGTGAAGCAGGCTGCCGAAGGGCCTCCGGGCCGAGGCTAGGCCTACGGAGTAGGCTGCTAACAGGCCCTCAAGGCCCCATGCAGATGGGCCTCCGACACTTTAGGGCTTTGGCCTGTACCAAGACTTTTATATTTTCAGCCCAAATTACCAAAATTGATATTTTGACAATTTTGACCATTAATGCAATTTTTTGCTATCAACAGTTAGACAAGCCACTAGTGAGTTCACTGATTTTTCCATTATTTGGTGGAATGAACTAGATAACGTAGGATTAGCGCTAGACACATGGGATGAACTAAAGAGAACTATGCGTGGTAGGTTTGTTCCCTCTACTTATAAATGAGACTTGTTTCAAAAATTATAATGTTTAAACCAAGGAAACAAATATGTAGAAGAGTACTAACAAGAACTGCAAATAGGAATGTTGTGTTGTGAGGTAGTTGAAGATGAGGAGGCTAAAATAGCTAGGTTCTTTGGTGGGTTAAAGAGAGAGGTACATGACATAGTTGACAATAAGGAATATAATTCCCTCTATAGATTGTTTCACCTTGCTGTGAAGGCAGAAAGAGAATTTCAGGGACAACAACCGAAATTGAAAGGAAACTTCACTGACCCAAGATCAACGTCTACAGCCAGAAAAACAACATGACCTCCTCCTTCACGGACTACTTCCCCTTCATGTCTAGGGCGCGTTCAGCAACACCGTCCACAACATCAACACTATAGGAGAAGAGAAAAACTATATCAACTCCAACCCCAGCAAAAAGTTCTTCGGTGGCTTCCACAGGTCGAACCAGTGGAGTTATTTGCCACAATTCCAAAGGGATGGGCCATATCATGAGAGACTGCCCAAGTTAGTGATGAACGTTCGTTGCTACTAAAGAAGGTGGGTATGTCAATGCTAGTGATATTGATGATGAATTTGCTACAAGAACTAACAATGCAGGTGTTGAGGAGACCGGTAGTGATGGTGAGGAGATTCTAGATACCGCCACCACAGAGACATACTAGAATCTAATTGTACAACGTGTATAGAACACTCAAGTGGATCAAGCCGATACACTCCGACAACATAACTTATTCCAGATGTATGTCATTGTTAAGGATCGTTGTGTTCATGTAATCATTGATGGAGGGAGTTGCAACAACTTGGTGAGCTCAGATCTGGTTGACAAACTTAGGTTGACCACACATCCACATCCTCATCCCTATCATATCTAATGGTTCAACAATAGTGGTAAAGTCAAGGTAACACAATCGGTGAGAGTACAATTTTTCATCGGCACATACCATGACTTTGCTGATTTTGATGTTGTACCCATGCAAGCATGTTCACTTTTATTGGGACATCCATGGGAATTTGATACGAATGTCACCCATCATGTTAGAAGCAATAAATATACACTTTTGCACAAGGGAAAGAAAATTACTTTGCTCCCTATGACACCCACTGAGATTGCGCAATGTGAGATAGAGAGTGCTGAGAATAGCAAGAGGGAGAGTGCACCACAATCTAAAAATCAGCAGGTAGCTCATACAATTTATCCATCTAAGAAAGAGAAGAAAGACAACAATTCAAAATCCAAGGGAATTAAATTAAAAGGGGGGAGTTATGCTTGCGATAAAATCAGATATTTTTGGTATTGATGAGCTTGATTCTCCTTGTTATGCTCTAATATTGAAAGAAGTGTTGTTTTCAATTGAAGATATTCCTACTTCTCTGCCCACGACTGTCAAAACTTTTGCAGGAGTATAATGATGTATTTCCAACGGAGATAGCCTCAGGACTGCAACCTATTCGAGGTATCAAACATAAAATTGATTTGATTCCAGGTGCAACATTACCAAACCGAGATGCCTACAGAACAAATCTAGAGGAAACCAAAGAAATTAAGTGCAAGTCCAAGAGATTTTGAACCATGGGTATGTGCGTGAAAGTCTTAGCCCCTGTGTTGTGCCTGTTCTTTTGGTTCCCAAGAAGGATGACAATTGGTGAATGTGTGTCGATTGTAGAGCGATCAATAACATTACAATAAGATATTGAAACCCTATTCCTAGGCTAGATGACATGCTTGATGAGTTCAGTGGATCTACCATTTTCACAAAGATTGACTTGCGTAGTGGATACCACCAGATTAGAATGAAATTATGAGATGAATGGAAAACAACTTTCAAAACTAAGTTTGGGTTATATGAGTGGCTAGTCATGCCTTTTGGATTAACAAATGCACCTAGCACCTTCATGCGGTCGATGAACGAAGTTTTCAGAATATTTATTGGAAAATTTGTGGTGGTTTACTTTTATGTTATCTTGATATATAACAAGTCTGATAATGAACATTTGACTCATTTTCGTGCTATTTTTATCACCTTGTGGGATGCCCGCTTGTTTGGCAATCTTGAGAAGTGCAATTTTTGCATGAATCGTGTTTCTTTTCTTGGCTATGTTGTTACTCGATAGGGAATTGAGGTGGATGAAGTAAAAATTGAAGACATCAAGAGCTGGCCGACTCCTCAAACTGTCACACAAGTGAGGCACTTTCATGGACTCGTTGGTTTCTATCGGCGGTTTGTGAAGGACTTTAGCACGATTGCTGCCCCACTCAATGAGATAACAAAGAAGGGAGCTAATTTCATATGGGGTCCGGCACAAGAACAAGCTTTTAACATGCTTAAGGTGGAGTGCTGCTATAAGAAGGTAAACCCATTGCCTACTTCAGAGAAAAATTGCATGGACCTAATCTGAATTATTCTACTTATGATAAAGAGTTGTATGCATTAATTCAAGTGTTAGAAACATGGCAACATTATCATTGGCGTAAGGAGTTTGTCATTCATTCTGATCATGAATCTTTGAAACATATCAGGAGTCAGGCAAAGCTAAATAAGCGACATACAAAATTGGTTGAGTTCATAGAATCTTTTCCATATGTCATTAAATATAAGCGGGGAAAAGATAATGTCATTTTTGATGCCATATCTAGGCGTTTCACTATGTTATCTCAGCTTAATCATAAGATATTGTGTTAATTTCTTCTATGCCATTATAATTTTCACGGTTTGCCAATATGTCATCGGTGTGTCAATGACAAATGGGGGCCACCACAATCACTGACAGTGGCATATAGGCAATTCTTGAAAATTATAATGGCATGTGAGTAATTTTCCCGATATTTGGCCTAAAGACACTAAAAGATTTGTATGCTACTCATTTGTATTTCAAGAATGCTTTTGAAAATTGTAGGGAAGGCCGAGATTGGAGTATGTGTTGAATGAAAGATTGTTATACCGAGCTAACAAGCTATGCATCCTAGCTAGCTCCATTCGTCTTTTATTCTTACAGGAAGCTCATGGAGGTGGATTGATGGGACATTTTGGAGCAAAGAACTCTGAGGATGTGCTTTCCACACACTTCTTTTGGCCAAGGATGTGGCGAGATGTTGAGCATTACGTTTCACGGTGCACTACATGTAACAAAGCTAAGTCATGCCTAAACCCCTTCAGACTTTATATGCCCCTCCCTATTCCTAGTATTCCTTAGGAGGATATATCAATGAATTTCGTACTAGGCTTACCAAGGACAAAGAGGGGAAAAATAGCATATTTGTAGTGGTCAATCGTTTATCTAAAATGGCACATTTTATTCCCTGTCATAAGAGTGATAATGCTACAAACATAGTTGATTTGTTTTTTAGGGAAATCATTTGTCTACATGGAGTGCCCAATACCATTGTTTCCGACCGAGATGCGAAGTTCTTGAGCCACTTTTGGAGAAGCTTATGGAACAAGTTGGAACCAAGTTGCTATTCTCCACCACATGCCACCCTAAAACCAATGGACAAACCGAGGTAATTAATCGTACATTATCGGCCATGTTACGGACTATTTTGAAGAAGAATTTAAAAATGTGGAAAGAATGTTTACCTCATGTGGAGTTTGCATACAATCGATCGGTACATTCTACCACCAAGGTGGGTCCTTTTTAGGTTGTGTATTGCTTTAATCCATGTGCACCCATTGATACTTTGCCACTACCTACTTCTGAACAAGTGCACTTAGATGTTGCAGCTCGTGCTGATTTTAATCAAAAATTGCATACCACAACTAAAGAAAACATTGAGAAGATGACTGAAAAGTTTAAACACACAGGTAGTAAGGGTAGGAGACATTTATCTTTTGAAACTAGTGATCTTGTTTGGTTACACTTGCGCAAAGATAGATTTCCAGATTTGAGAAAGTCTAAATTGATGCCTCAAGTTGATGGTCCTTTTAATATAATTAAGAAAATTAATGACAATGTATACAAGCTTGAGTTGCCTGCAGATTTTAGGGTTAGTCCCACCTTTAATGTTTCATATTTGAAGCCTTATTTGGAACATGAAGATGATCTTGTGTCGAGGATGACTCCAATTCAATAGGGGGAGGATGATGAGGACATCTTCCACAATTTTGAAGACACCCCTCTCTATATCATTCTAGGACCGATTACTCACTCACATGCTTGGAAACTACATTATGAGGTGTGCTTGTTCCTTGCTATCCACACTAATATGAACGAGGATGGGATGCTACTTACGGGAAATGTTTTGATCCTTAGGAACATGGGAGAAGCACTACGGGACTAGTCAACCAATCAACTCCACCAATCGGCCGACTTCAGCCATTGTTCATCGGCTAGTCAACAACCAATCGGCCGATCAGTGACTCAGGAGAAGCACTTTGATACCTGCTAGTTGACCACCAATTGATCGATAAGTGACACCAATTGGCTGATCAACTCCACCACTCAGCTGACCAAGCACTACTCATCCGACTTTAGCCATCGGCCATCGACCATCAGCTATCTATCGACCAATCTCACCCATCAAGCATAGGTCATTGACCATCGACCACCGATCATAGTCGGCTGACTACTGACACCGACTACCACTGATTCCGATAAGCCAAGCACTAATTGGGGAATCACCAATCAGGAGTCATATTCTAGTTTACTTGGGGTCAGTGTCATGCTTTGTTATTGAGTCTGTTAATATTTTGAGTCTTTTTACGGCATGGACCATATCCCTAGGGTACGATCCATGCATCCCACATCATGTAAACCCAATAAATAGATGGAAACAACCATTGCTAGGGTTCGGGTTTTGCTTAGATTAATCAGTCATCGCAGTTTCATTGTACCTCGGTTTGTGAGATCCCAAACTTCGAATCCTTCAAACTATTATTTGCAGTTCCAGTGTTCTTGCTTGTGCTCTCGATTCGCATACAGGGATAATCCTTCTTGGAGAGGTCAATCGTGTTCACGCGTGGTTGATAACCAATGGAGCCATGGTGTAGCGATTGTAGGGTTCAAATTAGTTCTAATCGAAAGCCGGGTCGTCAATGTCGAGATCTCCACAAATTGTTTTTACCCTCCTAACGGAAGATCGGGCACCCTCGTGCGCTGTCAGGCTTGATCATTGGTTGCCAAATATAACCTAAATAGAACCCCTTTCTGTGGCAGCATCAGCACTAGCGATGAGGCTAAGTATTCTTTAATCTCGTCAAATGCCTTTTACTCTTTTTCTCCCCATATTAATTCCTGGTCAGGTTTCAACTTTAATAGTGGAGTGAACGACTCTATCTTTCTTGAGCGAGCAGCTATGAATCTTCTGAGAAAAATTATCTTCCTGATCAGTGAGTGCAACTTGTTTTATCAGTAGGGGGTTGGGTGTTCTTAATCGCTTTAATACTACATTGGCTTATCTCAATCCCTCTTTCATGCATAATAAAGCCTAGAAACTTACCCACCGATACACCAAAGGCACACTTCTCGGGATTCATTTTCGTCCATGTTTCCTAGCCCTCTCCAAGACTTGACGTAGATCGGCCACGTGGTCTTGAGTGCTGCTTGATTTTACCACGATGTCATCTATATATATTTCCACCAACAGGCCTATCAGGTCATGGAAAATATAGTTCATCACCACCCACTCATAAAGTCTAATAGCGCCTAGGCACCGGAAGGTCCTCTTGTGGATATCTTCATCAACCATTAAAATTTGATTATAACCCGAATTCCCGTCCATAATGCTAATAATCTTGTGACCCAATGCGGTATCCACCAGTAAATCTGTGATCGGCATTGGGTATTCATCTTTTGGTGTTGCTTTATTCAGGTCTCTGAAGTCAACACATATTCTAAGCTTCCCACTTTTCTTCCATACTGGTACACTGTTAGATACCCACTCTGTGTATCGGCATGATCTTATGAATCCTGCATCATATAACCTTGTTACCTCGGCCTTGATATCTAGATATATTTCCGCCTTGAACCGTCAAGGTGACTGCTTGAATGGCCAATACCCTTGTCTTATTGGGAGTCGATGTTCTATGATCGATCGGCTTAGTCCTAGCATTTCATGATATTCCCATGAGAAGTAGTCATGATATTCTCGTAATAATGGAATCAATTCACTCTTTATTTCAATAGGAAGTTGAGCACTTACAAAGGTTGGCCTCGGTCTATCAGCGGGTCCAATGCCTACTTCTTGTAGCTCATCGGTTGCGGCAAAGCCTTTACCTAGCTTACCTTCTGCTTCATCCATGTTGCCTTTAAAGGGTATGGTTGGGCTGTTCATTGGTGATTGGTTTGATTACATCATTGGATACTTCAAAAAAGTCACCGTCCCAAGCTTTACCGTACAGGCAGACAACTTCTTCCATTTCCCAAACCGATAAATCGGCTATAGCTATGTTAAATGATTTATCGGTAGGGACAATTTCCACTTGATCGCCGGCCCACTGCATGAGACGTTGATGCATTGTTGACGAGATGCAACAATTCACATGAATCCAATCACATCCTAGCAATAGACTATAGGATCCTTTCCCCTCTATGACGAAGAAAGTGGTCGGCACGGTCTTTCTCCTAATCATCAATTCTGTGTTTAGCACCCCCATCATTTCTCATGAATTGCCGCTGAAGTCCCTTAATACCATGTTGGTTTTGATGAGATCCTCCGACCCTTTCCCCAGCTTCCGGAAGGTGGCGTATGACATCAAGTTGATGGTTGCGCCTCCGTCTATCATCATATTGGACATCGGCTTACCGTTGACTAGTCCCTTGATGTAGAGAGGTCTTAGGTGACGATGCTCGTGATATTCTAGCTTGTCGAATACCGCCAGCTACGTGGTCAATACCAGTTGAGCCATGGTATTAGCCTGCTTAGTGTCAACCTCGGGGGTAGCCCGATAATCTGCAGGGAGGAAGAAGACCATGTTTACCTCTACATCTTTCTTGTTGTTGTGATCGGCCTTGTCCTTCACTCACCATTCACTCTTAATCCTTCGGGGCCAATCTGTCACGTTCTTGTGGCTTTACACCTTTAGTTCTCTTTGCCACAGCCACTATACTCTCCTCTTATGGTTATTCATGAAGATCCTTTAGGGCACCACTATGGCTTTCCAGTCACTCTGTTGTCATCGGTCGATTGACGATTTTCCTCGGCATCGATGGGTGCAAGCCTTTCAAGTATCAACACCGTCAGCGGCGATAACCTCTGATGGATGGCTGACTTCTCCTAGATATGTGGCCTCGCCTTGTTAGTGCGTGAGTTGTGGCCGCTTTTCCACCTGTCTCTCGACTTCCTCTCATATTTTCCTTTAAGGTCAAAGGAAGTGACACTACTGCTAGCTCGCCTGCTCTTCTTCGAGTGTCGGTCCAACATGGTGTGCATGCACCATGTTGATTAGGAAAGGGTGAACATTGATGTTCATCGGCTTCTTCCCATCATCGAACTTGATCCGTCCTTGCTCCACAGCCGATTGGATCTACTGTCTAAACACTTTGCATTCGTTAGTGTGGTGAGACGAGGAGTTGTGCCACTTACAGTATTTCTTCTTCTTCAATTCATCGATGGGCGGTATCACGTGATTAGGTGGTAACTAGATCTATTTTTCCTTGGGCAACAAATCAAATATCCTATCGACCTTGTTGATGTCGAAATCATATTTCTCCTCTTTGTCAGTTGGCTTTAACCACAGACATGCGATCTGTTTATTGTTTCTGGTCCATTCAGCCAAGCCGACCTCCACATCGGACCCGCTGTCCTCATCGGAGTCTGAATGGGGCGCATGAGCATATGCCACCTTCTCCTGATACATGTCCATTTTTTCTTCTTGGAATCGGCTCTCATGGGCCGATACCCATTGTACTAGGTGTGATAGGCTGTCAAACTCCTACGATGAAAGCCTTTCCTTTATTGGATTCAGGAGCTCCTGGAATGCTAACTCGACCAGTTGCGCATCACTGAGGTTTAGGCTATAGAACCAGCTTCTTACGTCGCGGAATATTTGCACATAATTTTGCACCGACTCATCCATCCCCTACTTCATGGTCGTCAGTCAGTAAGCTTCATCTCGTGTATGTCGGTGAAGAAATATTTATGAAACTTCTTCTCCAGGTATACCCATCCTTTGACAGAGTTCACTGGTAGTGACGAGAACCAGGCCAAGGATGATTCTGATAGTGACAGTGGGTAGACCCTGACTTTAAGTGCCTCCTTAGCAGATGCTTCGCCACAATGGGCGAGAAAATGGCTAATGTGCTCGATCATGGAGACCGAGTCCTGTCCTGAAAACTTGGTGAAGTCAGGGACCTTGTATTGGTTTGGTAATGGCACCCGATAGAACCACTCTGGGTACGGTCGCCGATACACATAGGTCTGATCTTTGGGCTTGAGTCCAAACTGGTCTCGAATCACCACAATAATTCGGTTCACCCAATCATCCTTTTGCTGGTTCAGCACGAGGTATCGGTTAGTCGTTGGGGGCTACTAGTACTAGTCTAGTCGAACAATGTTGTATCTTTGTTCCTCATTGGAGTTGGGCAGTACTCCGTAGTATACGGTCTGGTGGTACCCCATAGGAATTCCATCAGGTGCCCCCCTTGCCGGCACAAGATCTGGCAACATGTTCTTGGTAATTCCATACTTAGGCTGGGGTACCTCTTGCCTAATCGACCCTTGCGGCATGACCGAAGGCTGAGATGGAAGTGTACCCCTACCGAATGGATACGTATTCTAGGACGGGTCCTGTCTACCTAGACCTTGGAGCGTGGGTGTATGTAATAGGGCCGTCATGTTATCCTCCCGGCCAAACGAAGTGTTTGGTGGACCCTGCCTTATCGGCCTTTGCAGTGGTGGCACCGACTGAGTGTGTTGGGGGTGTTGCAGTAGGCAAGAAGGATTGGTCGAGAAGTACACTAGGCCTTGCGTCGACTCTTGAGCAATTCTCCCATCAACAGTCTTCTTGATTAGCCCGTGCAAGGTATTAACCAACACCTCAGACTAATTGAGGATAGCATGATGTAGAGCGTTATCGATGACTTCTTGAAAAGTGACCCATAGACTCTTGGCCTGCTGAGGGATATCGCTAGCTGTGGCTGGTTTTGGCAACTAACTTCTCTGGACAGGGTCATATCGAGTCATGCCGAAAGTGTCGAGGCACAATCTCTAGACGTTTTCTACGTGATCCTGTACCTCTGCTCTATGTTCATCGGTCAATGTGTCCATGGTTATTGGGATGATGTTGCTACTGTCAACCTCGCACGGCATGGATGAGTGATTTGAAAAATGTCCCACCAGGCGTGCCAAAATGCATGTTGGTGTATTTTTGGTCACACGTGTGGCCTGGAAGATCTGCTTAACTCTAGTGTAGATCCTATAATCTTAGAAAAAAGAAGGTTCTGAGCATGCCAATCAGTTTGACCGTGCAACTGATAATGAATCATAAATAATGAGATTAGTAGTACCACCGATTGGCTATCGAGACGATGACTGTGGTGAGAATAAAATAAATAGGAATAAATGTGCCGATCGGCCATAGTATCGATGACCGCGCCATGCTATTGGGCTGAACATGTTATCGGTCGATAGGATGTAGTCCTTGTGCGTAAAGGCTGATGAGTGTCTCCCAGGCATGACTGGAACATAACGTGGCAACAAAGCTAACCTATCATCTTGTACTCTAATAGAAATTAAACTTAGCATGCCAAACAACATATCCACACCATTAAATTACCATAATTGCAATATCAGACCTAAACAAGATAGTCGCTAATCACAATAAATCAACAACATTTCAATGCATCAAGCATACTTTATTTAGATAAATGGTACACAACATGAACATGATACAATAGATCAAGATGTCGAACTTAACCGATGAAGCCTCAAACTATGACACCTAATTCACATCAATCTAAGAGATCAAAAACGATGCAACCTTATACCTAGCAAATATACCAATATAAACTTGCAATCGCACTAGCCAAACCGATGCCTCAAGAGATCGATACGATGCAGCCTCGAAGAACACGGACCTAGTCGATGTGACCATCGGGGTGGTGGGACTCACCTCTTCATCAGAGATCGGGATGATGCAGCCCAGTTTCGAGTGCCAAGTCCTGCCGGGATTAACCTTGGGAAACCAAGGGTGGCGATGCGCTGAAAGAATAGTTTGTTGTGGTTGATCGTGTGTGTGTTCTAAACCTAGCTAACTAGATACATATTTATAGTCTAGAAACTTTTCGTCCAAGTAATCTACGTTGTAACCGATTCTGGATCATCTTTATCTTCTCACACCTTCATCAGCTCCTTCATATCTGGCCATATTGTAACGATATGGACGGGCTTCTTTGACAACATTTGACCAGACTCCATTGACTTTTGTTGACTGTGGGACATCCTTACTAGGCCTAGGATTTACCTAATCTTGGCGTCAACACTCTTTGTGTTGCCTAGAAAAATGAATGAAGACATTGATATTTCTTGAAAATGTCGGCGGCAGAAAACAAGCAACATAAAATCCCACTCACATGCAAAATGATGCAAGGCCAAAACAATGATAGCCGATAGAAGCAGAACCACAGCGCGATTGGTTTGGGCGGCAACTCTTGTGCGTGCTATTGACGCTAAAATCCGACGATCAAAGTGCCAAATACACTGATGCCAGTTTGACGATCCAAAAGCATAACATGGCGCCGATGTCACGTTCCAATGACCATTGATAGTGACAAGGGATAGTGGAGTCGTCAAGCAATCAGATTACAAGAAATAACTTAATCAACCAAAGTGGATCCGCTCCTCGATGTCATCTGTGCCTCCTGCCTACGCGCACCTCTCGTGCAAGGGCATGACATGTGGTGGTATATTAGGGTGTCGGCCATGTGGCTCATCCTCTCATGTTAACTGATGATACGGGATGTGCTCGGGCCTATGTGGGTGTGCGGGAGAAGGAAGTACGGGTAACGCGGGGAATGGTATCGTTTGCACGTGCGGCGGCGGCGCATAATATGTGGCAGGGGTGGTCTGACCGGCCATAGGGCCGGTCTGGCCAAAGGTGTGGTAGCCAGTCGGACTGGCCTGATAGCCGGTCTAACAGATTGTTGTCGGCTACTGAGGTTGGCACATGGCGGTCTGACCAGCCCAAGGGTCGGTCTGACCGACAGGGCCATTCGCGATCTCGGCCATGGTTGATGCGGCCAGAGACGCGATGACTTTTCCGATACTCTCATCGGTTCTGCTATATATGCAATGAACAAGGGGTACACTCGAGATCAGAGTTGGAGAAGCGCCCTCAAAAAAGACGAATCTCCTAAACATCGCCTCCATTTTAGAGTCAACTATTGCCTCTACATAATTTGCAATAGTAGCGCTAACGGCTTGGTCAACTATGGTGGCTATCTTTGGCTCGATGTCTAGGGAGGATAGTCGAGGAGACAATGGCGTTACCTTGCTCCCGGGGAGGTCTGGGATGTCGATGTCATGCTTGACATAGCCCCTACGGGTCTTGGTGAAGCGGCTAACTAGGAGAGCGTGTAGCTCCCTTGTCTTGGTCTCAATCTCTGCCATATCTTCCTTGGAGAGGTCATAGAGGGTGGGGATGATGGTATTGCTATCATCGATCTCCACGCTCCGCACCGAATCTATCAGCATCAAGGGTCCCATTGATGTAGATGTAGTCGATGTACCCATCGCCGATGTAGTAGTGGTTAGCATGTTTGTCCCAAGCGGAGTCGCCAAAAAGTGTGTTGACGCTAAAATCTGACGATCAAAGCGCCAAACACACTAATGCCGATTCAACAATCCAAAAGCGCGTGGATACTTAGAGATAACCCCTAAGCGTAACACGACGTCAATGTCGCGTTCCGATGACCCTTGATAGTGACATGGGAGGGTGGAGTCGCTAGACAATCAGATTACAAGAAATAACCTAATCAACTGAATCGGTGTTGATTAGGTTATTTCTTGTAATCTAATTACCTAGCGACTCCACCCTAACTTGTCACTATCAAGGGTCATCGGAATGCGACATCGACGTTGATTTACGCTTAGGTTTATATCTAAGTATCCACACTCTTTTGGATCGTCGAATCGGCGTCAGTGTGTTTGGCACTTTGACCGTCGTGTTTTAGTGTCAACACACTTTTTGGCAACTCCACTGGGGAGAAACATGCCAAGCACTACTACATCAGTGACGGGTACATCTACTACTTTTACATCAACGGGACTCTCGACGCCAATGGATTTGGTGAGGCGCGTGGAGATTGATGATGGCAACATCATCGTCCCCACCCTCGATGACCTCTCCAAGGAGGATAGAGTAGAAATCAAGACCAAGACGAGGGAGCTACACGCTCTCTTTCTTGGGCGCTCCACCTAGACCCACGGGGGCTTCGTCAAGCATGACATCGACATCCCCGATCTTCCCGGGAGCAAGGTAACACCAGCGTCCCCTCGACTGTACTCCTAGGACATCGACCCAAAGATAACCACATCAGTAGACCAGGCCATTAGCGCTACCTTTGCAAACTGCGTAGAGGCCATACTCAACTATAAGATGGAGGCAATGTTTAGGAGATTCGGCTTTTCTGAGGCAGCTTCCCCCACTCCAACAGCTAATGTACCTCCTGGTCTTTGCATATACAACACAACCGACGAGAGTAATGGAAAAGTCATTGCGTCTTCGGCCACACCATCTATGGCCGAGGATGTGCATGACCCTATTGGTTAGACCGACCCTTGGACGGTTAGATCCCCCTGCCATGTTTTACGCATCGCTGCCTGTGCCTTCACTACCTCTTCCCGCACTACGTGCACCTCCTGCTCCCGCACGCCCACATAGGCCCGAGTACATCCTGTATCGCGAGCTACCACGAGCGGAGGAGCCGCATGTCCAACACCCCAGTATACCACTACTTGTCACACCCCCACACGAGAGACACGCGTAGGTAGGAGGTGTAGATGACATAGAGGAGCGTATTCGCATGCTGTTTAGAGTGTGTGCAGGTTGGACACCTAGGAGTCGGGTTAGGGTTTACCACAAGTCGTACCCCGATCGCTTCGACACCATACCGTACCCGCGTGCCTTTAGGGCGCCTGAATTTACAAAATTTGATGGTGAAGGTAGTAAGACCACCCTAGATCACATAGGCCAATTCTTAGCACAGTGTGGCGAAGCTAGTGGGTCGGATGCAATGAAGCTTAGATTATTCTCTCTATTCCTTTTCGGCACTGCTTCCACTTGGTTTTTGGCATTACCACCGAACTCCATGCAGACTTGTGTCCAATTGGAGCAGAAGTTCCATGATTATTTTTATACTGGGGAAACCGAGCTTAGGTTTTCACACTTGACATAAGTTAGACAGAAGGCTAACGAGAGTGTCATGCCCCGATTTACCAAATCGGAACATTATTGAATTTCCAAGGAAAAAAATAATACAAGAGGTTCATCATGCGACAACGTACATACGGAAAACATCTGTGGTACGTAGACCACATTATTACATAAGTGTAAAAATAAAATAAACATCAAAAATAAATAGCATGGCAAACGTCTTCTTCAGGATCTTTCTTCTTGACTGGGTCGCTACTCCAGACCATCTTCCTCGTAGTAGGCATCCTCTGAATTGTGTATCAAACAGGTATGAATACAAAAAGTACTCAACAAGCCACCGCAAATGCAATAGCAATGCAAGATAATAACAAAGGAAGGATAATGGCTAAAAGTGCGGAAAAAGAACATTTTTCAGTTATTGCATTTAGTGTAGTCAAATTTAATCATGCGGAATAATAAACATGAACATCAATAATACCATCTAACTCGAGGAGTACGTTTTCCCTCCTCGCGCAACAGTCCTTACATGTCAAATCATCATGCTCACTCATTAAAAGTAAACTACCTGTGGGATGTCACGCAACCCGCCCTTGACCGTGGGCTCAGCTTTTCGAAAAGATTTATGACTCTGATCAGAGGTGTACCACTGTACCCACAAGGCACACACTCATCTCATACACCAAAGTGTAACGAGATGAACCATACCACGGGAACTCGTGCCAAAACATCAGCATGAAATGCTCCAAGCGATAACCACCCGCTCTAGGTTTCGCCGGCGCGCCGGGCTGCATCCCGGCTAACGTCGCACCCCCTTTTGCGCCACGTCAGTACAAGCCACCCGCAGGTGCTGGTTGACCCATCTCCAAGTGGTGGCCTCGGTTTGGAACACTCCATACCTTAGTTAGGACTTACCCATTAGACTTGTGGTTAGTACGGAAGTGTATTGCAACGGATCTCACAGACCGATCCTTATAGTGCCCCGAGTGCTACCGACTAATGCCCTAGCTTGCACCCGGAACCCACCATCCATACACTCATAACCATAACTCTATCACCAACAGAAATCCAGAGATAAGGATAACGGGGATCATATAGTATTAATAATATGGTGACAAGGAGTTTAGGCTAGATAGCATGGCTTGCGTTGCACATCAAGGTCGGGGGATCCTAATAAATATATTATAAGGCTTTCATTTGACTAATGCATGTATATCCTATGTGTTTTAGCGATAGTTTAGTAAAACATGGGTTCAACATGCTCAAAAGATTGGTTTGGTGACTTGCCTTGCTCAGCGAAAGGCGACGGGGGAACCTCCGGGTAGTATTCCAGCTCCTCGGTGGCGTCGTAGTCTTTTCGATATGAATAATAAACATAAAATTCAATAAACAATCCAAAATCCACACAATAGGCATATAGGTTTTGATTGGTTTGAACCAAGGAAAATAAAGTGGTTAACTTTCTGGAGTTTATCTTATAAACATTTTAAAATGAACTTTAATGGAGTTATGGCCTCTTTAAAAAGGAATAATAATGTAAACTAATGTATTATAAACTCTCGATTAATTTAAAATAGAAAGTTCAGAATAAACCCATTGTTTCAATTACACCAATATGAGGAGGATAAAAGATAAATTTTTCTAAAGTTGAAATGGATAAATTTTGAGTTTATCCTAAAGTGCACTTGAATACTTTATTAAATAAAAATGAAATACTCATAATAAACCTACTATTTTTATTGCATTAACATGTAGAGAATAAAATTATGAATTTTCTGGAATTAAAATGGTTAAATTTGGAGTTAGAATGAGCAAGATATGAATTTCCAAAGTTTAAATCAATTTCTGGATTTTTATTTAAATTGAAAATGGTCTCGGGTCCACGGTGAACCGGATCCACCGTGAACCCGCGCACTGTGTGCATGCGTCGGATCTAGATCGGCCATTGGATCGTGATCGGACGTGTGAGGGTGAGGCGGGCAGTGTTAATGAAAACGGACGACTGAGATTAAAACATTGAATCGGTACGCGATGGATGGCCTTGATTCGATGCGGGTTTTAAATATAAATGGATGGCTTAGATTAGAACATAACGCTTCATCGAGATCCAACGGATCTGATTAAACCACGTGAATGATTTAACTGCCACCGTCAGATCCAGATCGCACGGTCACGATTGAATCCGACACGGCACGGGTACTCTACCCGTGCCGGTCGTCTTCTCCGGTGACGGCGAGCGGGCCAGAGGCCACGGCGAGCGACGACGGTCCTAGCTATGCCTAGAAATGGGAAGAGGATGACTAGGGGAACACGAGGGTACCGTTGCGAGGGTCCGAGGTTGACGGAGCATGGCCGGCGACGAGCGTAGACGGCGGAGATGTTCGGGTCCCTCGTCGGCAAGGCGGTTCCGGCGGTCTTCGTCAACGTAGGAGGGGTGGCCAAGGTCAGGGAGGTGCCGGTGGTCACAACTGTGTGGTCGTCGAGGACGGAGGGGAACTCCAGCGATGGCGAGCGATGGCTGAAGTGGGGGTGGCGGTGTGGCGCTAAAAACCAAAGTGGGGAACTCTGGTTCGTTCTCAATGCGATCGGACATGCGGGCTGGACGCGGTTGAGGCCAGGGGTTTAAGTAGGGGCATCGGTGGGGGTCAGAGGGGGACACATGCATGGAAACCCGAGGGGGTCTTCAATGGCGCCGGTGGGGCTCGTCCAGGCACGCGCAGTGAGATCCCGGGGTGATCGCGCGTGGAATAAAGAGGGGAAACGGCCGGCGGGGTGTGGGGATTGAATGCCAACGTCGGTTTAATGGGAGGGGGGCCGACGAGGCGGATCCGAGGGCGAGGTCATCGGCCGGCGAGATTCGGGGGCGATGGCACGAGGTGGACGATGGTCCTGACAGGCGGGGGCCACAGGTCAGCGGGGCGCAGGTGTGCGGGTGTGGTAACGAGACGCAACCGACAGGTGGGGTCGGGCTCGGGCGCGCGCGCGAAGGGAGAGGGGGATCGCTGACAAGCGGGGCCCGGGTGTTAGGACGGGGCGCGGGGAGGGAGTGGGCTGGGCCAACTAGTGGAGGGAGAAGTGGGGGAGGGGGCCCGATACTGTTTAATATACTTTTTTCGAATAAAAATAATTGCAGAAATTAGTTTAAAATATTTGGGCTACTTCCAAGGGTGATAAAAATTTGTAAAAATTCTCAAAAATATATCTTGGCCTTGGGATCATATACAAAATTTTCTAGCCCCTGGTTTGGATATTTTATCTAGGCTTTAGTTATATTAAGCATAGAAGGGTATTAAAGGTGTTTCAAAATTAATTATTTCTAGAAAAATATAATAAAAGGTAATTTTATTTCTCTAAAAATTTGGGGTGTTACAAACCTATCCCCCTTACAAAGAATCTCGTCCTCGAGATTGGAATGTTACTCGAATAGCTTGGGGTATTGGGCTTTCAACTCGTCTTCTTTTTCCCATGTGGCCTCCTCAACGGGGTGGTTGTCTCACTGAACCTTGCAGAAGCGAACCACACGGCTCCTGGTTACTCTTTCCTTAGTTTCCAGAATCTTGATGGTTTTCTCTATGTAGGTCATGTCTTCTTGGACATTGAGCTGTTGGAGGTCGGCCTACTCGGTGGGCACACGGAGACACTTCTTCAGCTGAGAGACGTGGAACACATCATGGACTCCTGCCAAGGATAGAGGCAGTTCTAGCTGATATGCCACTTCTCCTTGCCGTCGGAGGATTTGAAAAGGTCCGACATAGCGGGGTGCTAGCTTGCCTCTCATGTTAAACCTTTGAGTGCCATGGAGGGGAGTGACCCGGAGATAGACTTAATCACCCTCCTCAAAGGATAGGTCTCTCCGTCGATTATCGGCGTAGCTCTTTTGTCGGTACTGGGCTATCTTCAATCTGTCCCTGATGATCTTGACTTTCTCTTCGGCTTCTCGCAATATGTCTGTCCCGAATAGCTGTGACTCTTCGGTTTGATCCCAAAGTAACGGCGTTCTTCACTTACGCCCATAAAGTGCTTCAAACGGGGACATCTGTAGGTTAACTTGATAGCTGTTGTTGTAGGAGAACTCCGCATAAGGCAAGTTCTTGTCCCACATTCCGCCAAAGTCTAGAGCGCAAGCTCTAAGCATATCCTCCAATACCTGGTTGACTCTTTCGGTTTGACCATCGGTCTGTGGATGATAGGCGGTGCTAAAGTTTAGCCGGGTGTCGAGTTCCTCTTGAAGGTTCTTCCAAAATTTAGATGTAAACTGACTCTCACGGTCAGATACAATCTTCTTCGAAACTCCATGCACGCACACAATCCAGGTCATATACAACTCGGCCAACTTGGCGATGGTGTAAGTTGTCTTGACGGGGATGAACTGAGCCACTTTGGCGAGTCAGTCGACGATTACCCAGATAGAATCATGACCGGCTTGGGTCCTGGGTAGTCCCGTGATGAAGTCCATTTCTATCTCTTCCCACTTCCATTCGGGGACCTTGAGGGGTTTTAATAGTCCAGCAAGTCTCTGGTGCTCTGCCTTGACTCGCCGGCATGTGTCGCACTTGGCCACATACTCAGCTATTTCCCTCTTCATGTTGACCCACCAATATTTTTCCTTTAGGTCTTAGTACATCTTTGTACTCCCGGGATGTATGGAGTATAGAGTATCGTGGGCTTCTTGAAGGATGAGGGCCTTCAACTCTGGCTTGTCGGGCACGCATATTCGGTTTCCGAACCAGACGGTACCGTGCTCATCCTCGGAGAATCCGGGGGCTTTACCTCTCCGCATGTTCTGTTGGATCTCCAAGATATCCGGGTCTTCCCTTTGCGTCTCCTAGATCTGGTCTATTAAGACAGGCCTAGTCTCTAGAGCAGCGAGGTACGCTCTAGTGGTGATCCCTAGGTTCAACCTTTCCATTTCCTTGTATAGCAAAGGGGCCTGGTCCTGTACCATGATGGCGTTACAGTACCCTTTTCGACTTAGGGTGTCTGCCACCACATTTGCCCTGCCTGGGTTATAATGGATGCCCAAGTCATAATCTTTGATCAGCTCCAACCACCTTCTTTGTCTGAGGTTTAGGTCCAGTTGGGTGAATATGTACTTGAGGCTCTTGTGATCGGTGAAGACCTCACAACGATTTCCCACAAGGTAGTGTCTCCATATCTTCAAGGCATGAACCACGGCTACCAATTCCAGGTCGTAGGTCGGGTAATTCAGCTCATGTGGTCTCAGCTGACGAGAGGCATAAGATATCACCTTTCCATCTTGCATCAAGACACATCCTAACCCTTGGCGAGAGGCATCGCAGTAGACGTGGAAGTCCTTCTGGATGTCTGGCAGGGTTAGAATTGGGGCTGACACGAGCTTCTTCTTCAGGGTCTGGAAGCATTCTTCACAATCTGGAGTCCATTCAAATTTTACCTCCTTCTGCAATAACCTGGTCATGGGCTTGGCTATCTTCGAGAAATTCTCGATGAATCGGCGGTAATATCCGGCCAACCCGAGAAAACTCCGGATCTCGGTCATGTTTGTGGGTTGTAGGCAATTGGTCACTGCTTCTATGGTGGTTGGATCCACAACTATTCCTCCGCCGGATATGACATGACCGATGAACTTCACCTCAAACAACCAAAACTCGCACTTGCTGTATTTGGCATACAATTGTTGTTCCCTTAGCTTTTCGAGGGTCAGACGGAGGTGGGTTTCATGTTCTTCCTTGGTCTTGGAGTAGACAAGGATATCGTCGATGAATACCACGATGAACTTATCCAAGAACTCCATGAATACATTGTTCATCATGTTCATGAAAAAGGCTGGGGCATTCGTGAGTCCGAACGACATCACAGTATACTCGTAGAGTCCGTAGCGGGAGGTGAATACAGTCTTGGGGATGTCTTCTTCTCTAATCCTCAGTTGGTGATACCCTAACCCGAGGTCGATCTTGGAAAACACCGAGGATCCTTTTAGCTGATCGAATAGGTCATCGATCCGAGGCAGTGGGTACTTGTTCTTGATGGTTACGTCATTCAGGGCTCTATAGTCCACACACATTCTCTTGGTCTTGTCCTTCTTCATGGCGAAGATAACCGGTGCACCCCATGGCGAGGTACTTTGTTGGATATATCCCTTTTGTTCCAGGTCTTCGATGTTGCTCTTGACTTCGGCTAGTTCACTTGCGGCCATCCGGTATGGGCGCTTGGAGATTGGAGTGGTTCCGGGGATAAGCTCGATTCTGAATTCAATGTCCCGCTTGGGAGGCATTCCTGGTAGGTCCTCTACGAAGACGTCCATGTATTCCTTGACCATGGGCACTTCCTCTAGGGCTAGCGAGTGAAGAGACACCTCGCAAGGTTTGCGGCTGGTCATCCGAAAAGTGATGGCTTCGCCTTCAGAGTTGGTCACAGTTACGGACTTGCTGGCGCAGTCGATCACTCCTTTGTGCTTCATCAACCAATCCATCCATAGGATGAGGTCGAGTCTGGTGCACTCGATGAGGACTGGCTCGGCCCAGAATAATATTCCTTGAATCTCTATCTTTACCTTAGGGCTGAATAGGTGGGCTAAGGTTTTCTTGTCGGGGTGGAAATCATCATGGGGACGGTGTTGGCGCAAAAGATTACGCTAACAGGTTTCTGAGGATTAGAAACTAACAAACGAAGTGTTTGCGAAGTGAACTGTTCTAATCCTCCGAAAGGATAATAACTTAGAATAGTTCGAAAGTGTGTATTGAATAACTTGTATTCGGCCCCTATTACAGGATGAAACGGGGGTATTTATAGGCCCAAACATTAAGGAAAAGACCCTTTTACCCCTCTGTTACAACCGACATAGTGGAAACTATTCGGCACCCTTAATAGGGCTAAAATGGTAAAGGACTAATCTAATGAGAAAGAAGATAAGCCTTCCATCTTAGCTGGCAGAAAATATCTCAAAAGAGTCTATGCTCGAAGATATACTCCGAACTAAGGTCCATCTTCATACTTCGAGCTTGACTCAAGGCACCTCCGAAGATGCATGTTGGAAACCTTCAAATCCATTATCTGCCTTTGTGTTGTTACTGCAATAACCCTGAGGATGGAATATTTTCCCCCAATAGTAGCCCCTCGAATACGCTTCTCCGTTAAACCTGTAATGTTAGGAGAGCAATATACGGAAGAAAAATAACAATGCGTAGGGGTTATTAGATTTATAATTTATCTCCGAAATGTATGGAGATATAAAACTTCGAATCAGTTTTAAGACAATTACTTTCGAACTATCTTAGAACTAACTCAGGAAGCCCGAAAGCCTTTTTAGACTTAGAAAAAATAGCCGTTGGCTTCTTTCTTCTAACGGAAGTTACGCAGTGCGTTAATTTCGAAAAAAAGTAACAGGAAAGAATGCGAAACGGCATGGACAAACGGTAAAAAATGTAAAGTCTAGGCTATAAATAGAGGACCTAGAACTTTCCTGAGTACCTTTCCACCACTTTCTTGCAAACAAACCATCCTTTGAGCCCTAGCCTCCATTCTTCTTCCAAAGCAACTCAGTAGTGTCAATGGCGAAAACCAAAGGTTCGGGAGCACCTTCAGCTCTAGCTCGACAGCAGGCTGCTGCTGCGGCAACAACCGCGTCATTGGCGACGGCAGCTCCAACACCCGCAGCGACAACCATGGCGGCGGGAGGAGAAAATCTCCAAAATGTTGGCGATCAAGGCCTCTTCCCGGCATCAACAAAATACATGGATCAATCCTTCCAACTGGGGACTTCAACCTGCAAAAGAGAATCACTGGCGGCCGCAGTAGAGGGCAAAATTAGTTCGGGAGTTATGATGCGCAAACCTGGAAAGGAACTTATCCCGTCACCAAGACCCGGAGATGTGGTCGTCTTCGAAGGTGGCTTAGGTCTTCCAGCAGTGGATTTTTTGGCTGAGGTATTGGATCTGTTCCACGTCACTCTCCCCCAACTTTCTCCGAATGCAGTAGCTCGTTTAGCTATCTTCGAATGGGCGTTGAGAGCCGAAGGTTGTGAGGGGAGGGCAGAAATCTTTGCTACGTTGCACAGAGCTTCGTGCCAGCCAAAGACCTTCGTAGGTCCCAGAGGTGAAAAAATGATAGTAGCCTTCAGAAGTATTAACTTCAGGCTTCGAGATGAGTACGCCCTTCGGTTTCCTGCTAAGGCCATCAATGCTAGATGGTATACCGACTGGATCATGAAATGGTTTTATGCCGAAGTTGGGGCGAGCAACCATCTGGCTGGACCTCTGCAAGACATCAACTTCCAAAAGGAAGCCCTTATACACCCGGATGCGGGCCAGCTCGAAGCTCGCCTCAGCTTGCTTCAAAAGATCAGTCGAAGGTTAAGCATGCGAGACTTAGCCGAAGAGTTCCTCGGGCTCCAAATCCCTCCGTTAATGGCCAACTGGCCAATTACTTTCGAAGAGGACTCGGAAGGCGGTCTTCGCAAGATTACTTCAACTTCGAGCCCTGCAGGTAACTTCGAAAACAAAATATATTATGCATATTCATTCGAAGGAGTAACTAACTTGTTTTTTCAGCTTCTTCAGCCCCTGTAACTTCGGAGCAAATCATACGGGCTTCGGAGAAGATTTTGGGGGCTCCAACTCCGACCGAAAAAGAATGGAGAATCAAGTTGGCCGGGAGTTGGGAAAGATTTAACAGAGTATGGGGAATGCTGGAAATCATTCCGCCCCCTTTGGTGGATTGGGTGCCTTCGGAGAAAGGACCCAAGAAGAGGAAGGCTGAAGCTGGGACTTCGAGCTCCGCCAAGACTCCGGTCAAGAAGGTGGCTCGAAAGCCAAAAAATCCTGCACCTTCGAGCCCAAGGGCTTCAGTCTCCGATTCTCAGGAGGACGAAGGCAGGTTACTTGTAAGGCTGATTGACGAAGATGCAGCCCAAGTTGAAGAAACTGCGAATGTGCCGGAGTCTCAAGAGAATCTTGAGCAAACAAGGACTCCGGCAGTTCAAGAGGATTTACCTCAGGACGAAGTTCCTGTGGATGAGACTGGAGTCGAAGCCACTGTGGCTTCGATTCTGAATGAAGCAGCAAGGATTGTTTAGGAAAATGTTCCTGCAGTCGAAGATTTGACGCTTGACTCGGACGAAGATCTCGCCTTCGATCCGCCAAGCAGTCCGATGCTCACCCGCCGCTAGAATGTCGAAGGTAAACTTCGAATAATTTTTCTATTTTTTGTGAAATGATACAATGTATAATACCTTTGTTTTTACAGAGTCCACTTCCATAGAAGAGGTCCGTCCTGAAGGTACAATCCCTGGACCTTCGGCAACTTGGGAGCCAATCCTAGGAGCCACCCAGATGGGGCCTGGAAAAGGCAAAGGAAAGATGGACCCCCTCCCTGCTGCGAGCTCCGGATCAACTCCGTCTGAGTCAACAGGCGAGAGCCAATCTATCGAGGGGGGCCAGTCTCCGGGGGCTCCGAAGACTACAACTCAACACTCTGGGCCTTCGTCACACGAAGATGACCGACAAGCTTTAAGTATGCTCCCCCTTCTAGCTCCTTTCTTAGAGCGAAGAACGGGTCTTCGGACTTTGCTCGAGCCTTTGGATCGAGCTAGTCGTAACATTGGGGAGACGAACTTGGTGGCCATCCTGAGTGAGGCGGAGAGCTCGGAGCTTAACGCTGCCATGGAACGCGCAGCCTACCAGGTATGAAGCATCTGTGAAATAACATCAAATTTACATACAAATAACTTCTTACCTTGGTTTTTTCTTTTCGCAGCAAACAGTCTTGGCTCGAGCTGCGAATATATCAAATGAACGAGAAATCGCTCGCCTTCGAGAGGAAAACGGAACTCTTCAACGAAATCTCACTATCTCTGAAGGCCGAGTGGTTCATATGGACAGCATGGTGTCTACGGAGCGCAGGGCCAGACAAAGCTTGGAGGCTGCGAACAAGGAGCTCGAAGCAGAAAGAATCGAGCTTCGAGCAGAAGTTGAACGAATGCGGGCGGAGCACGCTACTGCGGGAACTGAGCTTGTTAGGCTCCGAGAGGAAGCTAGCCAGCTTTTGAATCAAAAGAATTCCTTAACTACAGAGGCTGCTATACTTTCTGGAGTTCTGGAAGAGCTAACTTCGGCGAAGGACGCACTGATCGAAGATAAGCTGAAGTCCGAGAAGGTAGCTGCGGAGGTTATGGATCAATTGCTAGGCGTTCTGGAGTACTTCGGTACTACCGGGATGCTTCCTTCTGATGATAACATTTCCCTTCTGTGCCGGTTGAAAAGGATTCAAGGAGTGGCGAAGCAGATGAAGACAGCAGGCATTCGCTACGGAGAACTCTCCGGACAAGTGGCTGTTGTTGGCCTACTTCGTTATTACGAGGATCTGGGCCGATCGATAACTCCGAGCGCAGGAGAGGGCCCAATTATCTTCGACGATGAGCAGCTTCTGACTCCTTCCGAAGATGTGGCCGCTGCCTGGCAAGCCTTCCAAACTTCATGGAGAGCCGAAGGTCGCTCTGCGATCAAGGCCTGGATCGACGAAGGACAACGCCAGAAGCAAGCTCGGACCCAAGCTTCGAGCAGTCAGCCTCCTCCGAACCCGCAGGTTTAGATATATCTTAGGATCTTTGACTATGTAAAGCTTTCCGCTTATGTACATTTATCAATGAAAATTTGTTTATCATGTTTTTAGGCTTTGCCTCATATGGAAGATGTCGAAATGTTAGACATTAACGACGAACTTCGCTCATTGTGGGCTACCTTCGATATTTTAAAAGTTTACAAGCGCCCTCGATTTTTAGTTCCTCGAGATAGCTCCGGTGCAATTACGCCCGAAGTAAGCAAAGATATACTATCTTATATTAAAGAGGAAGAAAAAGAGGTTAACTTGGAAACTTCGTCTTCTGAAGACGTTATATGGTCCGAAGACGAAAATGAAACTCGAAGTAAAAAGCCTAAAGAACTTGGAAGCTGGGAAAGGAGCCCCGAACGGCTTCGAACTTGGGCCGAACTTCAGCAAGAACAGAAGGACTTTAGAGCTTGAAAGGGAGGCAAGAGAGTTAAACGTAAAGTTGTTAGAACTCCCGGCATTGGAACTAGTCGTTCCAACCCTAGCTCTAGAGATCGAAGAGGTCTTCGATTCCTTCTTGGTATAGATACCAATTTTTCATGATGTAATCTGTAATCATATTCGTTCGAATAATAAATATCGATTTAAAATTGTCTCCTTATTTACTAGCCCCTATTTGGGTATAAGCAACTTCGAACTGTATTCAAAGATGGTTATGCGCAAAGAAAAACTTCGGAGTACAATTTTTTGGGATTCAGAGCCCCTCTGCAATTTAAAGATCTTTTAAAATCTTATAAAATGTCTTCGACTATTTGTAGTCTGAAGAATGGCAACTTAATACCCTTTGTTTTTTGAAAGAAATCACTTGAGATAACTTTCAGGACACTTTAGTGTCTTAGATAATTTGTCACTTTGGACTATGTTAACAGACATTCGAAGCTCATGGCTCAAAGTCTGTTTTGTTTTGACCACCTTCGGCTCTTTTTTGTGAAATCTGTCAAACCAGTGGTTCGGAGTTCGCAGTGGTCTCTTTGGACTCTTTTTACAGATACCTACAAGCCAATGACTTGGGCTCCGCATATTTTGGTCGCCTTCGACTCTTTTTACGGATACCTACAAGCCAGTGGCTTGGGCTCCGCATATTTTGGTCGCCTTCGACTCTTTTTACGGATGTCTACCAGCCGATGGCTTGAACTCTGTATGATGTGGTTTTGGGCTCTTTTACGGATGCCTACAAGCCGGTGGCTTAGACTCCAGATTATGTCAGCCCCCACGTCGGAAACTTCGAACCAATGATTCGAAGTCCGAAAATATGATTCAGCTTTATGACACTTCCCTCTCGGTCAGCCCCGTGGTTCCAGTGCGTCCACTTGGAAGCTGGAGGTTTATGAGGGGAAGGCACTATCTGAACCATATGCTTTATTAATTCAGAAGATGATTACAAGTGATTTACAAGGAGCCCTTATGCGAAGTATCGCTTTAGGTGCTCCGCATGCCAAGTATGCGCTAACTCTTCACCTTCTAAATTAGCTAGTTTAAAAGAGCCAGGACGTCCTGAATGAACAATTAGGTATGGACCTTCCCATTTATTTCCTAATTTTCCTGGCGCTATAATGCTTCGCAGAACAAGATGACCCGGTCTAAGATCATTGATCTTAACCTTCGGGTCAAACCAAGCCTTCGTCTGCTTGTGATACTTTGATAAATTGGCCACAACTCGAAGTCTTGTTTCTTCTAATAAATCTAGCGAAGCTTGTCTTTCTTCTTCAATCTCCGGTTCGGTGCTGCGAAGTGATCCTCCTTTGAGCTCCGTTGGAGTCATAGCTTCATCTCCGAATAGTAATCTGAATGGAGTAAAACCTGTGGACCTTGTTTGCGTAGTTCGAATGGACCACAAAATCTTCGGAAGCTCTTCGGTCCACAGTCCTTTTGCTAATCCTACTATCCTTCGATTTAGCCCTGGCAAAATATTTCCATTGGCTCTTTCTACAGCTCCATTAGACTGAGGATGCCTCACTACAGCAAAACATAACTGGATGCCTAGATCTTCACAAAACTCCCTGAAAGGTTCTACATCGAACTGTGTTCCATTATCAACTGTGAGTTGTCTAGGCACTCCGAACCGGCAAATGATATTTTTCCAAAAGAATTTCTGTACATTGTTCGAAGTGATAGCTGTTAAGGGCTCTGCTTCTACCCACTTAGAAAAATATTCAATAGCTACCACTGTGAACTTTAGATTCCCTTAGCTACTGGAAAGGGACCAATTAAATCCATACCCCATCTGGCCATAGGCCATACCGGAGGAATAACTTGGAGAGCTGTTGGTGGGCGATGACTCCGTCGACCCATCCACTGACATCCTTGACAAGTGCGGACCAAGCTCTCCGCATCAACTGTTATTATAGGCCAATAAAGCCCCTAGCGAAGTGTTTTTCCTGCCAAAGCTCGAGGGGCTAAATGGCTACCGCATAGTCCTTCATGGATTTCTCGAAGAATTTCTTGACCTTCGGCTTGAGATATACATCGGAGTAGAGGGTAACATACTCCGGCCTTGTATAAAATACCGTTGATTATTTGATAATTTCTAGCCCTGAGTTTCAATCTTGAAAGCTGTGGCTCTTCAGGCAAATTTGTCCCTCCTTGTAAAAGTTCCATGATTGAATTTTTCCAATCTGCACTTGGAATGCAAAGAATCTCTGCAGAGGGAATTTGTAGCACCGAAGGTGTACTGAGCTCCTCATAGAAAGCTTCTTCTGGTATATCCACAGCTCCGGCTGTAGCTTTTGCTAAGATGTCCGCTTGCACATTTTCTGCTCTTGGTATACTCCGAATGGAAATACCCTTGAAGTGTGCTTCGATCTTACGGATTTCTTCTAAGTACTTTGCAAGCTATGGATGTCGAACTTGAAAACTTTTATCTACGTGCCCTGCTACTATTTGAGAATCTGTCTTTATAACAACTCTTGTAGCCCCTAGAGCACGTGCTTTTCGGAGTCCCAGTAAAATCCCTTCATACTCCGCTATATTATTGGTAGACTTAAAGTTGAGTCTTGCGGAGTACATTGCTCTTT
Source organism: Zizania palustris (assembly GCA_019279435.1). Classification (NCBI taxonomy): domain Eukaryota; kingdom Viridiplantae; phylum Streptophyta; class Magnoliopsida; order Poales; family Poaceae; genus Zizania; species Zizania palustris. The sequence goes on along the minus strand of JAAALK010000287.1, from coordinate 91,375,176 downwards.
GCCCTAAAGGCGAAATCAACACTGCTCCAATGCCAGCTCCGGATGCTTGGAAAGCCCCATCGGAATAAACAGTCCAAACTCCGTCACTTGACTTCTCCGGGACCAAAGTTGCAGGTGGAGTCCATTCTGCTACAAAATCCGCTAAGACTTGCGATTTGATTGCTGTCCTTGCCAAAAAAGATATGCCGAAGGGTGCTAGTTCGACTGCCCACTTTCCAATCCTTCCAGTGGAATCTTTACTTCGGAGCATATCTCCCAAAGGATACGAAGTTGGTACAATTACATTATGAGCCAAAAAATAATGTCTTAATTTCCTCGAAGCCATTATCAGAGCATAAACGAACTTTTCGAGTTCGGAATATCTTGTCTTCGCTCCTGATAATGCTTCGGAGACAAAATAAACTGGATTTTGGACCAACTTCCCATTGAAATCTATTTCTCTGACAAGGACTGCACTGACAGCAGAGCTTGTAGCTGCAAGGTAAAGGAGTAGGGTTTCGTCCGCAGTAGGCACCGTGAGTGTAGCGAGATTACTGAGATACTCTTTAATATCTTCAAATCTTTTCTGACACTCTGGTGTCCATGCAAAATCTTCGGACCCTTTCAATGCTTTAAATATAGGCAAGCTTCTCTCCGCAGACCTTGCTAAAAACCTGCTAAGTGCTGCCAGACGTCCAGTCATCTTTTGCACTTGCTTTAAATTTTCCGGAGGAGCCATCTTTTGTAGCGCAGTTATTTGAGTAGGGCTAGCTTCAATCCCCCTGCTTGAAACTAAATACCCTAACAACTTCCCAGCCTTAGCCCCAAAGATACATTTTTCGAGGTTAAGACTGATCCCACATGCCCGAAGGCTATTAAATGTTTCTGCTAAGTCTAGGCTATGTTGGTGCTTTAAAGCACTCTTATTACAATATCATCCATATAGGCCTCCACATTGCGACCTAATTGATGACCTAGAGCCTTAACAACTAACCTCGAAAAAGTAGCCCTGGCATTTCTTAAGGCAAAAGGCATTCTTACATAACAAAAGACTCCCGAGGGAGTTACGAAGCTTGTCTTGATCTCATCTTCGCGCTTCAACCATATTTGATGATAACCAGAATACGCGTCAAGGAAGCTTAATAACTCCGAACCTGCGGTGGAGTCAACCAATTGATCAATTCGGGGCATGGGGTAGGGGTCACGAGGGCATGCTTTATTCAAGGATGTGAAATCAATGCACATGCGCCACTTTCCGGAGGATTTCTTCTTGACGAAGACTGGGTTGGCTAACCATTCTGTGTGAGCCACTTCTCTGATAATCCCAGCCTTCAACAATTTTTCAACTTCGTCCTTCACCAGAACAGCTCTTTCTGCAGACATTTTTGGAGTCCTTGCCGAACCGGCCGGGCCTTCGGGTTTACAAGCAAACTATGTTCAATGATATCCCGATCGACTCCGGTGATGTCTTCGTCAGACCAAGCAAAGACATCTAAATTCTCTTTCACCACTTCTTCCAAGGAGGTTGCAACTTCTGGAGGTAAATCTTTAACAAATTGAAATGCATATTCTTTACCATCTTTAACAATAATCTTCGTTGCGATCTCTCCTTCAGGACTTGGTCTTGGGAAGGATTTCTTCGAAGATTCAGAAGGAGCTGAAAAATTCTCTTGATTATCTTGCACATTATTCACTTGTCTTGGATCAAGAGGGGGCCGTGACCATATTCCGCTCTTCGGGCGGTAGCTTGATCTCCGAAGACAGTAAGAACTCCTGCTTGCGTGGGCATCTTCATACACAAATAATTGTGATGTGCCACAGCTCCGAACTAGTTTAACATGCCTCTTCCGAAGATGACGTTGTAGGCATATGGAGCATCTACAATGTCGAAGATTACTTCCTCTGTTCTGGCTAACAATCCTTCTCCGAAGGTAACTTCCAGGCCAATTTGGCCAAGTGCATCAAGCGGAGGTCCTACGAAGCCTTGCAAAGGATGAGCCACTGGAAGAAGGTGCTTTCTGGAGATGCACAATTGATTGAAGGCTTGAATAAAAATAATATCCATTGAACTGCCTCCGTCAATTAACACCCTTCGAACCTCAGTTCCTGCAATGTCAGCAGTAATGACAAGTGGGTCTGCATGTGGGAATTTAATGCCAGCTGCATCCTCTTCAAAAAAAGATGTTGGTACATGGGACCATTCCGGCATAGCAGCTGCAGATGACGAAGTTCCAATGTGGCCCACTTCTCTGACATACTCTCTTCTCTGCCTTTTTGACATGCTTCCGAGGGTACCTCCTCTAGAGATGGGGAGGACTACTCTTTTTCCTCGGTCTTGCCCTTCTTCTTGCTTCGGAGGTGGCATAACATTGGCCACCGGAGGACGTCTTGCAGCTTCAAAGTTTTCTATCCGCGCAACAGCCTGGACAGGCTCTGGGCGCACTTCAGCTGGAACTCGGTTAGTAGTACCTCGACCCGAAGTTCTTTCTAGATACTCTCCTCTCAGAGTAAGTATAGCCTTGCAAGTATCAGTTGTGTGGCTTCGGTTTTCACCATGAATACAGCAGAAAAGGGTCTGGCCTTTGCCAGCCATTTTCCCTGGCGGCCTCCAGCCGCTGACCTTGTTTCCCGAAGGTTGTGGAGCTCTCTAGGTGAACTTTTGCGGGGGTGCAATGTTCAGGACTTCAGAACGGGGATGCTTTTGCCCCCTTCTCCTATCATGCTGAACTTCGAAGACTGGTTCCCGTGGCTGTGCCGAAGCTTTTACTTCCACTTTTACTTCCTGCAATATGGACGGAGTAGCTGCAGTTCTTCGAAGCCAACCTTCTTCCGACCTTGCATATTCTTCAAAGTATGACATCAACTGAGAAACAGAAGATATGCTTTTCCGGTGAAGCTTATCAAGGAGGCCTTGATGAATGACACCTTCCTGAGCTGCGTCAACTACCGAAGATGTAGTCAACCCTCGGATCTGCGACTTCGTATGAGCAAAGCGCTTGAAATATTGCCTCAATGTCTCTCCAGGGAGTTGCTTCACCTGGAAAAGACTTCCCGTCGACATTGGAGGCACAAAGGTGCCTTGAAAATTGCTTACGAACTTCTTCTTCAGCTGCCCCCATGAATTAATTGATCCTGGCTTCAAAGACCAGAACCACCTTAATGCCACTCCTTGAAGAGCTAAAGGGAAGCATTTTGCCATGGTGTCTCGAACTCCTCCACTAGCTTCAATTACTAGAGCATAAGAACGGACAAATTCTCCAGGGTCCTCATCTCCGGCATATTTGCAAAGCTTCGAAGTCTTAAACTTTGGATCAAAGCGAACCTTTTGTAGTTCAGGATGCAGCGGAGATTCAGTATCAAAAGAGGCGTTCTCCGGGGCTTCAGGATAGATGGGTTCGTCGTCTTCAGGCACTTCAGGAATAGCCGGGATGGCTTGAGAGCGAAACCTATTTGCAGCTTCTTGCCGCCATCTCGCTACTTCGGCTTGGAGGCTGGCCATTTGAGCGGCCATATCACCAAGATTGTCTTCATCTCCTCCGGAAGGATCTTCCGGGTCTTGAGAACTGAGAGGATCAGTTCGGAGTGGAACTTGAGGTGGAAGAGGAACTCCGGGTGGTCGAAGTATAGATGGAGTTGGCGGAGGAACTCCGTATACTCGAGGAATGGGAACTCCTTCCGGAGTTTGAGGTGGAGGAAACGTCGAAGGTCCTCCGGCTTCAACAGTGTCAGGAGGTGCCTCTCCGGAGGTCCGAGGGGACCTCCGAACAGGGTTACGAGTTGCACTCCGCTTAGGAGGCATGATGTAAGAACTTGGTAGAGAACGATGTTTTTTGGACTAGTTCCCCACGGACGGCGCCAACTGTTGGCGCAAAAGATTACGCTAACAGGTTTCTGAGGATTAGAAACAAACAAACGAAGTGTTTGCGAAGTGAACTGTTCTAAGCCTCCGAAAGGATAATAACTTAGAATAGTTCGAAAGTGTGTATTGAATAACTTGTATTCGGTCCCTATTACAGGATGAAACAGGGGGGTATTTATAGGCCCAAACATTAAGGAAAAGACCCTTTTACCCCTCTGTTACAACCGACATAGTGGAAACTATTCGGCACCCTTAATAGGGCTAAAATGGTAAAGGACTAATCTAATGAGAAAGAAGATAAGCCTTCCATCTTAGCTGGTAGAAAAGATCTCAAAAGAGTCTATGCTCGAAGATATACTCCGAACTAAGGTCCATCTTCATACTTCGAGCTTGACTCAAGGCACCTCCGAAGATGCATGTTGGAAACCTTCGAATCTATTATCTGCCTTTGTGTTGTTACTGCAATAACCCTGAGGATGGAATATTTTGCCCCAACAGACAGGTAGAGGGAGCACTTCTGTTGGCGTAAAAGATTACGCTAACAGGTTTTCAGAGATTAGAAACTAACAAACGAAGTGTTTGTGAAGTGAACTATTTCAAGCCTTCGAATTGGATAATAGCTCGAAGCAGTTCGAAGATATGTATTGAATAACTCAGTATTCGATCCTCATTACAGGGTAAAACGGGGGGTATTTATAGGCCAAAACCTTAAGGAAAAGACCCTTTTACTCATCTGTTACAATCGACATAGTGGAAACTATTCAGTACCCTTAATAGGGCTAAAACGGTAAAAGACTAATCTAATGAGAAAGAAGATAAGTCTTCCATCTTAGCTGGCAAGGAAGCTCTCTGAAGGGTCAATGTTCGAAGATATACTCCGAACTAGAGTTCGCCTCTATCCTTCGAACTTGTTCCAGTACACTTCTGGAGTTAGATGCTGGAAACCTTCGATTAAATCACCTGCCTTTATCTTGTTGCAGCAGTGACCCCGACGATGAAGTATTTCCCCCAATAGTAGCCCCTCGAATACGCTTCTCCAGTAGATCTGTAACGTTAGGAGAGCAGTATACGCAAGAAAAATAATCATGCGTAGGGGTTAACAGATTTAATCAACCTCCAAAGTATATGAAGATTCAAAACATGGAATTGATTCCTAAGGAAGTTACATTCGAACAATCTCAAAATTAACTTAAAAAGACAAAAAGCCTTTTAGACTTAGAAGAAATAGCCGTTGGCTTTTTCCTTCCAGCAGAAGTTACACGGTGCATTAACTTCACAAAGAGTAACAGCCAAGAATGCGAAACGGCAAATGTGAATGGTAAAAAATCGTGGGCCTGGGCTATAAATAGAGGACCCAGACACTTCTCGAATACCTTTCTCACCGTCTTTGTGCAATCAAGCCCTAGCCTCCAGACTCTAGCTTTAGCATTCGGTGCAAATTCATGGCGAAAACCAGCTTCAAGGTTCCTGGGGCGGCTTCGGCTCTAGCCCGGCAGCAAGCTGTGGTTGCGGCCATGGCAGCAACAGTGGTGGCGCCAGCAGCGGCGGCGGTGCCTCCGATGGAGAATCCCCAACAGACCGGTCCTCAAGATCTCCTTCCGGCCTCTTCGAAGTACCTGGACCAATCTTATACCTTGGGGCCATCTACCTCCAAGAGGGAGACGATCGCAACAGCAGTAGAAGGGAAGATTGGCTCAGGGGTCATCATCCAGAAACCAGGAAAAGAAACCATCCCCGCTCTGAGGCCTGGAGAAGTTGTAGTCTTCGAAGCGGGGTTAGGACTCCTAGCAGTAGACTTCCTTTCGGAGGTATTAGATTTGTTCCACGTTACTCTTCCTAAGCTATCTCCAAATGCAATAGCGCGCTTGGCCATCTTCGAATGGGCGCTACGAGATGAAGGCTGCGAAGGAAGAGCGAAAATTTTCGCAGCACTGCATAGGGCGTCTTGCTAACCAAAAACTTACCAAGGGTCCGAAGGGGAGAAGATTGTAGTAGCCTTCGGCAACATCAATTTCAGACTTCGGGATGAATTCCAACTGGGATTTCCGGTGAAGGCCATCAATGCTAGATGGTACACGGATTGGATTCTCCGATGGTTCTATGCCAAGGTTGGAGCAGGCAGCTGTCTGGCCGGACCTCTACAAGATATAAACTTCCGAAGAGAAGCTCAAGTTCACCTGGACCCCGGCCAGCTCGAAGCTCGCGTTAGCTTGCTTCAAAGGATTAGTCACCGCATGAGCATGCAGGACTTAGCCAAAGAGTTCATTGGGCTCCAGATTCCACCTCTGATGGCCAACTGGCCTGTAACCTTCGAAGAAGATCCGGAGGGTGGACTCCAAAAAATATCTTCGAACTCGAGCCCTGCAGGTAGCTTTGAAAACAACTTGTTGTATATACAATTATTTAATGAAATGACTAACGCAAACTTATCTTTCAGCTTCCAAAGCTACCATGACTTCGGAGCAAATTGTTCGAGCTCCGGAGAAGATTCTGGGAGTTCCAACTCTTGCCGAAAATAAGTGGAGGAAAAAACTAGTAGGTAGTTGGGAGCGGCTCAATCGAGTATGGGGTGTACTCGGAGTTGCACCTCCTCCTCTTCCGGACTGGGTACCTTCTGAGCAAGGGCCAAAGAATAGGAAAGCGGATGCCGGGCCTTCAGCTCCGGCTAAGACCCCAGTGAAAAAGCTAGCCCGGAAGCCGAAGAAAGTGGCTCCTTCAAGTTCGGTAGCTTCGCCCTCCGAATCCTCTAAAGATGAGGGAAGGGACCTTGTGGACCTGATTGCCCAAGATGAAGCCCATGCAGATGTGAACACTGGCGACGCAGCAAGCGTGTCAGATGTTCCAGGCAGCTCTGAACAAATTGGGACTTCAAGCATCCAGCCGGACTTGCAGCATCAAGAAGCCTCTGTTACTGAAGGCGGAGTCCAAGTTCTAGCTGAACAAACTTCGATTCCGGACGAAGTGGTAGCTGTTGCTCCCAAGGAGGCTCCAACAATCAACCCTTCAGTTCCAGCCACCGAGTCAGACGATGACTTCGAAGTGGCCTTCGATCCTCCAAGTAGCCCCGTGCTCGTCTGCCGATAGGGCTTCGGAGGTAAACTTCACTTGAACTGCATTTTTCATTACCCTGCAAACTTATGCAATACATAATACCTTTGTTTTGGCAGGGTCCGCTCCCATGGAGGTGACTCCTCCCGAAGATACTGGTCCTGGGACCTCAACATCTCCTGGGTCGGTTCCAGAAGCTGCGCAGATGGGACCTGGGAAAGGTAAAGGCAAAATGGACCCCTTTCCTGCTCCAAACTCAGGATTAACTCTGTCTGAATCAACAGACGGAGGTCAATCTACGGAGGGGGGCCAGTCCACCGAGGTCTCTAGAGATGCAGCACAACGCTCTGACCCTTCGCCGAATGAAGACGATCAAGGGGCTCTATCCATGCTCCTCCTCCTAGCTCCTTTTCTGGAGCATAGGATCAGACTTCGGGCCCTACTCGAGCCTTTGGATCGAGCTAACCGTGAAGTTGGGGAGACGGAGTTAGTAGCCATACTTAGCGAAGCTGAGGGCTCGGAGCTGAACGTAGCCTTAGAAAGGGCAGCATAACAGGTACGAAGTATCTGCAAAACAAGATTAATTTCGACTCATGAATAATTCCTCACCTTGCTTTTTCTCTTCACATCAAATAGTTTTGGCTCGAGATGCAGCCGTCTCGAACGAGCACGAAAGCCTCCGTCTTCAGGAGAGGGTTACTACTCTCCAGAAGAGTCTTGACGTCTCTGAAGTTTGAATCTCCAACTTAGACGAAATGGTTGCAGCGGAGAGGAGGGCCAGACATGGTCTGGAGGCTGCGAATAAAAAGCTCGAAGCTGAACAAATCATGCTTCGGGCCGAGATAGAGAAAATGCGGGCAGAGCATGCCACGACGGGGGCTGAGCTAGTTAAGCTTCAAGAGGAGAAGGCTAAAGCCATGGAGGAAGCTAGCAACTTGCTTAGCCAGAAGAGTTCTCTAGCTACGGAGGCAGCTAGGCTATCTGCTATGGTAGATGAGCTAACTTCGTCAAGGGATGGTTTAATTGAAGATAAGATGAAGTCGAAGAACGTAGCAGCGGAGGTCATGAACAATCTTTTAGGTGTTTTAGAGTACTTTGGTACTCTTTGGACACTGCCTTCATGTGACAACGTCCCCCTGCTGCGACGGTTAAAGATGATCCAAGGAGCAGCGAAGATGATGAAGACAGTAGGCATTCAGTATGGAGAGATCTTCGGCCAAGTAGCTGCTCTCGGAGTACTTCGCTACTACGAAGATCTAGGGCTATCGATAGCACCAGATTCGGGGGCGACTCCCATTACCTTCGACGAGAACCAACTACCTAACCCTTCCGAAGATGTGGCCGCAGCTTGGCAAGCCTTCCAAGCTTCATGGAGAGCCGAAGGTCGAACAGCGATCAAGGCTTGGATCGACGAAGGGCATCGCCAAAAACAAGCTCAGTCTCAAGCTTCGAGCAGCCAGCCTCCGCTGGACCCGCAAGTTTAGTTTTGTTTTAGGAGCCCGACTATGTAAAAATTATGCTTTCATATATTATGAATGAAAATTTATTTATCATGTTTTTAGGCTTCTCAACCTCGTATGGATGATATCGAAGTATTAAATGTTACCGAAGAACTCCGCCTGCCATGGGCTACCTTCGATCTTTTAAATCTTCATAAATGACCTCAATTTTTGATTCCTCGAGAGAGCTCCGGTGCAATTGCGCCCGAAATATGTAAAGATATATTATCTTATATTAAAGAGGAAGAAAAAGAAGTTAACTTGGAAGCTTTGTCTTCTGAAGACGTTGAATGGTCCGAGGACGAGGGTATTGCTGAAGAACAAGGAAAGAAGCCTGAAGAACTTCGGAGCTAGGAAAGAAGCCCCGAATGACTTTGAACTTGGGCTGAACTTCAACAAGAACAAAAAGATTTTCGAGCTTAGAAGGGAGGAAGAAGAATTAAACTTAAAGTTATCAGGACTCCCGGCTCTGGGACTAGTCGTTCTGTCTTTAGCGGTAGCTCTAGAGATCGAAGAGGTCTTCGATTCCTTCTTGGCATAGACACAGATTTTTCGTAATGTAATGTAATCTGTTCGAATAATAAAGATTGATTTTTTAAAATTGTCTCCCTACTTCCTAGCCCCTCTTTGGGCGTAAGCAACTACGAAGTGTTGTCGAAGATGGTTAGGCGTAAAGAAAAAGACTTAGGAGTACAATTTTGGAGGCTCGGAGCCCCTCAGCAACTTAAAGATTCATTAAAATCTTACAAAATGTCTTTGACTACTTGGAGTCATAAAACTGGTAACTTATTACCTTTTGTTTGAAAGAAGTCACTTCGGACAAACTTTTCGGACACTTTAGCGTCCCAAATGATTGGTCTCTTTCGACTCTTTTTATAGATATTCGAAGCTTATCAGCCCAAACTCTGTTTTGTTTTGGTCTCCTTCGGCTCTTCGCAGTGTCTCCTTCGACTCTTTTTACGGATGCTTTCAAGCCGGAGCTTGGAATCCGCATTATTTGGTATCCTTCGACTCTTTTTACGGATGCTTTCAAGCCTGTGGCTTGGAATCCGTTTTTTAGTGACTTTCCCACCTTGTCGGAAGCTTCGAACCAGTGGTTCGATGTCCGAAAAATTGGTTCAAATTAATGACACTGCCCTCCCAGCCAACTTCGTTCTTCTAGTGCATCCACTAGAAGTAGGAAGTTTTTGAGAGGTGGGCATTATCTGAACCATGAACTTTATTAATTCAGAAGGTGTTTACAAATGGTTACAAGGAGCCCCTATGCGAAATATTGCTTTAAGTGCTCCGCATGCCATGTATGCGCTAACTCTTCGCCTTCTAAATTAGCTAACTTAAAAGAATCAGGGCGTCGTGAGCGGAGAATTATGTATGGACCTTCCCATTTATTCCCTAATTTCTCTGGTGCTATAATGCTTCGCAAAACAAGATGGCCCGACTTAAGTTCATTAAGCTTAACCTTCGGGTCAAACCAAGTCTTCGTCTGCTGATGATACTTTGACAAATTTGCGACAGCTCGAAGTCTTGTTTCTTCTAATAAATCAAGCGAAGTTTGCCTTTCTGCTTCTATTTCTGGTTCGGTGCTGCGAAGGGATCCTCCTTTAAGCTTCGTTGGCGTCATAGCTTCATCTCCGAATAATAGTCTGAAAGGAGTGAAACCCATGGACCTTATTTGAGTGGTCCGAATGGACATAGAATCTTCGGGAGCTCCTCGGTCCACAATCCTTTTGCCAATCCTACTATTCTTCGATTCAACCCTGACAAGATATTACCATTGGCTCTTTCAACAGCTCCGTTAGACTGAGGATGTCACACTACAGCGAAGCATAATTTTATGCCAAGATCTTCACAAAACTTCCTAAAGGGCTCTGCATCAAACTGTGTCCCATTGTCAACTGTGAGTTGCTGAGGCACTCACAGTATGGACCTTCCCAGCTCCGGCATATAATATTTTTCCAGAAAATTTTTTGTACATTATTCGAAGTGATAGCTGTGAGGGGCTCTGCTTCGACCCACATGGAAAAATACTCAATTGCTATCACTACGAATTTCAAATTTCCTTTTGCTACTGGGAAGGGGCCAGTAAGGTCCATGCCCCATATGGCCATGGGCCACACTGGGGCAATGACTTGAAGAGTTATTGGCGGACGATGACTTCTTCTTCCCATCCATTGACAACCCTGGAAAGTGCGGACTAAGCTCTCCGCATCAGCTACTATTGTAGGCCAATAAATCCCCTGGCGAAGTGTTTTTCCTACCAAAGCTTGAGGGTCCAGATGGCTACCGCAAAGTCCTTCATGAATTCCTCAAAGAATCTCTTGACCTTCGGCTTGAGATATACATCGGAGCAGAGGGGAACATACTCCGGCCTTGTACGGAATACCGTTGATTATATGATAATTTCTAATTCCGAGCTTCAACCTCGAAAGTTGTGGCCCTTCAGGCAAATTTCCTTCTCCTTGCAACAATTCCATAATTGAACTCCGCCAATCTTTACTTGGAATGCAAAGGACTTCCACAGCTTCGGCTGCAGCTTTCGCCAAGATATCAGCTTGCGTATTTTCAGCTCTGGGTATACTTTAAATGGAAATCCCTTTAAATGCTGCTTCAATCTTACGGATCTCTTCCAAATATTTTGCAAGCTGTGGATGACGAACTTGAAAACTCTTATCTACGTGCCTTGCTACAATTTGAGAATCTGTTTTAATAACAACTCTTGTAGCCCCCAAAGCACGTGCCTTTCGAAGTCCTAACAAAATTCCTTCATACTCCGCTGTATTATTGGTGGACTTAAAGTTGAGCCTTGCAGAGTACATTGCTTTTTGCCCCGAAGGCGAAATTATCACTGCTCCGACACCTGCTCCAGATGCTTGGAAAGCTGCATCAGAGTATATGGTCCAAATTCCTTCACTTGGTTTCTCCGGATCCCATACTGTAGGGGAAGTCCATTATGCCACAAAGTCTGCCAGCACTTGAGACTTAATTGCTATCCTTGCCACGAAGGAAATGCCGAAGGGTGCTAATTCAACAGCCCACTTCCCAATTCTTCCTGTAGAATTCTTACTTCGGAGCATGTCTCCTAAGGGATACGAAATTGGTACAATCACATTATGTGCTAGGAAATAATGCCTTAACTTCCTCGAAGCCATTATCAGAGCATAGGGGAACTTCTCAAGCTCGGAATATCTTGTTTTTGCTCTGGACAATGCTTCGGATACAAAATAGACTGGATTCTGTACCAGCAGTGGAGTCAACCAATTGATCAATTTGGGGCATGGGATAGGGGTCACGGGGGCATGCTTTATTCAAAGATGTAAAGTCAATACACATGCGCCATTTCCCAGATGATTTCTTCCTAACGAAGACTGAGTTGGCTAGCCACTCCGTATGAGCTACTTCTCTGATAATCCCAGCCTTCAACAACTTTTCCACTTCATCTTTAGCAAGGATGGCCCTCTCAACAGATAGCTTCCAGAGTCCTTGTCGAACAAGCTGAGCCCTCGGGTTCACAAGTAAACTGTGCTCAATAATATCCCGACTGACTCCGGTAATGTCCTCATCATACCAGACAAAGACATCTAAATTTTCTTCAACTACTTTTTCTAACGAAGTAGCGACTTCTGAGGGCAAATCTTTGCCGAACTGAAATGAATAGTCTTTGTTGTCTTTGACAATAACCTTCGTTATAATCTCTCCTTTGGGGCTTGGCCTTGGGAAGGACTTCTTCGAAGGATCACCTGAAGTAGAGATATCCTCCGGGTTGCCTTGCACGTTGTTCACTTGTCTCGGGTCAAGAGGGGGGCCATGACCATATTCCGCTCTTCGCGCAGTGGCCTTATCTCCGAAAACAGTGAGCACTCCCGCTTGTGTGGGCATCTTCATACACAAATAATTATGATGCGCCACAGCTCTGAACTGATTCAACATGCCCCTCCCGAACATAACATTGTATGCATACGGGGCATCCACAACATCAAAAATCAACTCCTCCGTCCTGGCCAGTAGCCCCTCTCTGAAGGTGACCTCCAGACCTATTTGGTTGAGGGCATCGAGAGGGGGTCCTGCGAAGCCTTGCAAAGGACGAGCTGCTGGGAGAAGATGCTTTCTGGAGATACAGAGTTGATCGAAGACTTGAATGAAGATAATATCTGCCGAACTCCCTTTGTCAATCAGTACTCTCCGGACTTCAGTCCCTGCTATATTGGCAGTGATGACAAGTGGATCTGCATGTGGAAACTTTATGCTCGCTGCATCATCTGTGGAGAAAGATATTGGCACATGGGACCATTCAGGCATGGTAGCTATAGACGAAGAAGTTCCAATATGGCCCACTTCTCGGACATATTCTCTTCTCTGCCTCTTCGACATACTACCAAGAGTCCCTCCTCCGGAAATGGGGAGAACTACTCTTTTCCCTCGATCTTGACCATCTTCCTGCTTCGGAGGTGGCATAACGTTGACCACCGGAGGTTGCCTTGCAGGGTCGAAGTTATCTATACGTGCCACAGCCTGGAACGGCTCCGAACATACCTCAGGAGGAACTCGGTCAGTAGTGCCTCGACCCGAAGTTCTTTCATGGTACTCGCCTCTTAAAGCGAGTATAGACTTGCACGCATCAGTTGCGTGACTTCGATTCTCACCATGGACACAGCAGAAGAAGGCTTGGGCTTTGCGAGCCGGCTTCCCTGGCGGCCTCCAGCCGCTGGTCTTGCTTCCTGAAGGTTGCGAAGTCTTATGGGCAAATTTCTGCGGAGGTGCAATGTTCAAGACTTCTAAACGAGGATGCTTTTGCCCCCGACGCCTGTCATGCTGAACTTCAAAGCTAGGCCCCTGCGAAGGTGTTGAAGTCTTCACTTCCAGCTTGACTTCTTGCAGGATTGATGGAGTTGAAGCAGTTCTCCGAAGCCACCCTTCTTCTGACCTTGCATACTCTTCGAAATAAGACATCAACTGAGCAATAGAAGATATCTGCTTCCGCTGAAGTTTATCAAGGAGGACCGCATGGGTAACTCCCTCTCGAGCTGCATCAACTACGGAGGATGTAGTTAACCCTTGAATTTGCGACTTCGTATGGGTGTAGCGCTTGAAAAATTGCCTTAAAGTCTCTCCGGGGAGCTGCTTCACCTGGAAAAGACTTCCTGTTGACATTGGGGGTACGAAGGTACCCTGAAAGTTGCTTATGAACTTCTTCCTTAATTGCTCCCAGGTTCTGATTGACCCTGGCTTCAGGGACCAAAACCACCGTACAGCCACCCCTTCAAGAGCTAGAGGAAAACATTTGACCATGGTGTCTCGCACTCCTCCACTGGCCGCAATTGCCAATGCATAAGAATGGGAGAACTCCCCAGGGTCCTTGTCTCTAGAGTATTTGCAGAGCTTCGAAGTTTTAAACTTAGGATCGAAGCACACTTTCTGTAGCTCAGGATGCAGCGGAGACTCACTGTCGAAGGAAGCGTTCTCCGGGGCTTCGGGATAAGGAAGTTCGTCGTCATGGGGCACTTCGGGGATGACTGGGGTGGCCTGAGAATGAAGCCTATCTGTGGCTTCTTGCCGCCACCTCGCTACTTCAGCTTGGAGACTGGCCATTTGAGCGGCCATATCGCCAAGACCGTCTTCATCTCCTCCGGAAGGACCTTCCGGGTCTTGAGAACTGTACGCATCAGTCCGGAGTGGAATCTGAGGTGGAAGAGGGACTCCGGTTGGCCAAAGTATGGATGGAGTTGGGGGAGGAACTCCGTATGCTCGAGGAAGGGGAATCCCTTCGCAAGTCTGGGGTGGAGGAATTTTCGAAGATCCTCCAACCTCTATTGTGTTCGAAGATCTTACTCCGGAGGTCCGAGGGGACCTCCGAGTAGGACTACCACCTGAACTCCGCTTGGGAGGCATGGTTTGAGAACTTGGTAGAGAACGAAGTTTTTTGGACTAGGTTCCCCATGGACGACGCCAACTGTTGGTGTAAAAGATTACGCTAACAAGTTTTCAGAGATTAGAAACTAACAAACGAAGTGTTTGTGAAGTGAACTATTTCAAGCCTCCGAATTGGATAATAGCTCGAAGCAGTTCGAAGATGTGTATTGAATAACTCAGTATTCGATCCTCATTACAGGGTAAAACGGGGGGTATTTATAGGCCAAAACCTTAAGGAAAAGACCCTTTTACCCCTCTGTTACAACCGACATAGTGGAAACTATTCGGTACCCTTAATAGGGCTAAAACGGTAAAAGACTAATCTAATGAGAAAGAAGATAAGTCTTCCATCTTAGTTGGCAAGGAAGCTCTCTGAAGGGTAAATGTTCGAAGATATACTCCAAACTAGAGTTCGCCTCTATCCTTCGAACTTGTTCCATTACACTTCTGGAGTTAGATGCTGGAAACCTTCGATTAAATCACATGTCTTTGTCTTGTTGCAGCAGTGACCCCGACGATGAAGTATTTCCCCCAACAACTTCCAACTCATTCATTTTCACAAAGTCTTCAGATATGAAGGAGTGTGTTGCTCCAAAGTCAAACAGTATTATAGCTGGTATGGAATTGACGGTAAACATACCGAGTACGACTTCAGGAGCTTCCTGAGCTTCCTCCGCGCTGATGTGGTTGACGCGGGCACAAACCGCCTGGTTGGGTGTCGTGCCTTGTGGCTTCTTGGGGTAAGGACACTAATGCGAGTAGTGCCCTTCCTTCTGACAGTTGAAACAGACGACCGGCTTTCCTTGGCGGTCCCTCATTATCAGGGCCTTGGCGGCGGGCGGCGGCTGAGCGGCCGGAGCTGGTGGAGCAGGGCGGGGATGCCCAGCGTTGGATACACCAGTGGCGTAAGGTGGCCTGTAGACGGGCCGAGGATGGGAGGCAGGTGCCTGTGGCAGAGGGACGAAGTGGGGCCTCTGAGGGTTCGCCTGATGATGCTTGAACGCAATCATCTTCCTCTTCTTGAGGTCCAACTTATTTTGCTCAGTCTCTTGGATGAGCGCTTTATTCACCAACCGTTGAAAGTTGGCGTAGTCAGTGGCGACGAGCTGAATGGACATCTCATCCTTAAGTCCCTGGAGGAACTTAACCTGGTGGAGGGCGTCCGTTCACACCTCTTCCGGTGCGTAGCGGGCCAGATGGTTGAATTCATGGAGATACTCCATGACAGTCCGGCTACCTTGTTGTAGGTCGCGGAACTCCTACTGCTTTACCACGATGACTCCAGCGGGGACGTGGGCAGCACGGAAGGCGATGGTGAATTCTGGCCAAGTCACCACGTGGTCCTCCGGCTGGGACTCACGATAGTTGTCCCACCATTCTGCGGCGGGACCCTGGAGTTTATGAGTGGCGAATGCCACTCTCTCCCGGTCAATGCAGGGGAGGAGGTCCAACTTCTTCCCGATGGTGTGGATCCAATCTCCGGCCTCCATGGGGTTTGTGGTGCTGGAGAAGATAGGGGGTCGCATGCGCAAGAACTCGGAGAGTTGGGGCACGGGTGTGGGGGCTGGTGCACGAGGGGCGGGCTCCACATTCTGCTGTTGCAGCTGGTCCAACTGCGCCTGTTGGTGCTGCATCTGGGTGAGAAGGGCAGTTATCAGGTGGTTCTGATTTGACATCATCTCCACCAAGGTGGGGTGGTTGGCGGATGGTGGCCCAGTCTAACGTTGGCCTGTTGCACCCCAGTTGGGCACAACGGTTCCGGGCAGACCGTTGCTTGCCCCTTCTCCATTGTTGGACCCGGCGTTCTGATTCTCAGCCATCTTCTGAACATATAAGATTTTTGGTAATAAGATAAAAGTTTTAAAAAGAATTTTTAACCAAGAATAGCCCAAAGGGGCTCACATATGTATATAAGTGGTAAAAAGTGTTCATTACATGAATGCTCTTATTTTAATCCACCTACAACACAAGTCATTGCAGGTGGTACCTCAAAATTATTAAAATCAAACAACGATAGCTACCGCCTACTCGTCGTCTAGGGCGGTCTCCGTGCTCTCAGAGCCACGAGGGTCCTGAGGGATGGTGGGCTCAAGAAAATTCTCGATGATAGGGTCGGAGACGATGGCGGGGCGCGAGGCAGGAGCGCTGGAGCTGGACGATCCGGTGGCTGTGGGGTGTGGCGGGATCCTCTTGGGGCGAGGGGTGGGCTCGCGGATGGGCTTCTTCCTCCTCGGGACGAGGAGGGCCATCTCCGCTATGTCCTTCTGCAGCTGTATGATCTTACGCTGCAGCTTGCCATTTTGTTGGATCAAGTTCTTCGTCTCCTGGCAAAGGAACTCCACCGCCTCGTGGTGCTCTTCGGCGTCAAGCACGACCTCGGTATGGAGGTCATCCATGGCCTAAAGAAGATGCGTCTGTCGGGCCATGACCGGATCGCGATCGGAGTGGACTTCGAGAGTGAGCTTCGGCATAAGCCAGAAGGACGTGTTCTGAAGACGATCGTCGTAGATCATCCTCAACTCCATGAGGGCTTGGAGGGCGATGCGTTGGCATGCGACGTTAAAGGTTGGGCCCCTAAGTGCTGCCGTGAAGAATGGCAGGTGCTCGTCGGATCCATGGATGGTGAGGGAGACATCGTAGGGTCCTACGAACTCTTCCATGTACACGCCATGGAACTCGAGCTCGAAGAGGAACCCAAGGAAGGTGACCATCATTCGGAGCTCCCTGACGAAGCCCTCGAAGTGACGGCATAAGTTGTGCACTTGGTAGACCGACATATACAAAAACAACAAGTTGAAGGAAAGTGAGGGGAGGAACAAAGTTATAAAGTAGTTTTTCGTGAAATAGTTTTTTTATCCAACTAAGTACTAGGATGGTCCGTTTGGCTTCCTACAGTCAAGTCGGCTCTGATACCATCTTGTGACGCCCCGATTTACCAAATCGGAACATTATTGAATTTCCAAGGAAAAAAAATAATACAAGAGGTTCATCATGCGACAACGTACATACGGCAAACATTCGTGGTACGCAGACCACATTATTACATAAATTTAAAAATAAAATAAACATCAAAAATAAATAGCATGATGAACGTCTTCTTTAGGATCTTTCTTCTTGACTGGGTCGCTACTCCATACCATCTTCCTCGTAGTAGGCATCCTCTGAATTGTGTATCAAACGGGTATGAGTACAAAAAGTACTCAACAAGCCACCGCAAATGCAATAGCAATGCAAGATAATAACAAAGGAAGGATAATGGCTAAAAGTGTGGAAAAGTACATTTTTCAGTTGTTGCATTTAGTGTAGTCAAATTTAATTATGCGGAATATTAAACATGAACATCATAATACCATCTAACTCAAGGAGTACGTTTTCCCTCCTCGCACAATGGTCCTTACATGTCAAATCATCATGCTCACTAATTAAAAGTAAACTAACTGTGGGATGTCATGCAACCCGCCCTTGACCGTGGGCTCGGCTTTTCGAAAAGATTTATGACTATGATCAGAGGTGTACCACTGTACCCACAAGGCACGCACTCATCCCATACACCAAAGTGTAACGAGATGACCCATACCACGAAAACTCGTGCCAAAACCTCAACATGAAATGCTCCAAGTGATAACTACCCGCTCTAGGTTTCGTCGGCGCGCCGGGCCACATCCCGGATAACGTCGCACCCCCTTTTGCGCCACATCGGTACAAGCCACCCACAGGTGCTGCTTGACCCATCTCCAAGTGGTGGCCTCAGTTTGGAACACTCCATACCTTAGTTAGGACTTACCCATTAGACTTGTGGTTAGTACGGAAGTGTATTGCAACAGATCCCGTAGACCAGTCCTTATAGTGCCCCGGGTGCTACCGACCAATGCCCTAGCTTGCACCCGGAACCCACCATGCATACACTCATAACCATAACTCTATCACCAACAGAAATACAGAGATAAGGATAACAGAGATCATATAGTAGATTCCAATCGCTACGACTCATTTTTAATCCTATAGCAATCGTGTCGATACATTGGACACTAGCTAATAGTACTAATAATATGGTGACAAGGAGTTTAGGCCAGATAGCATGGCTTGGGTTGCACATCAAGGTCAAGGGATCCTAATAAATATATTATAAGGCTTTCATTTGACTAATGCATGTATATCCTATATGTTTTACCGATAGTTTAGTAAAACATGGGTTCAACATGCTCAAAAGATTGGTTTGTTGACTTGCCTTGCTCAGCGATATGCGATGGGGGAACCTCCGGGTAGTATTCCAGCTCCTCGGTAGCATCGTAGTCTTTTTGATATGAATAATAAACAAAACATTCAATAAACAATCCAAAATCCACATAATAGGCATATAGGTTTTGATTGGTTTGAACCAAGGAAAATAAAGTGGTTATCTTTCTGGAGCTTATCTTATAAACATTTTAAAATGAACTTTAATGGAGTTATGGCCTCTTTAAAAAGGAATAATAATGTAAACTAATGTATTATAAACTCCCAATTAATTTAAAATAGAAAGTTCTGAATAAACCCATTGTTTCAATTACACCAATATGAGGAGGCTAAAAGATAATTTTTTCTAAAGTTGAAATGGATAAATTTTGAGTTTATCCTAAAGTGCACTTGAATACTTTATTAAATAAAAATGAAATACTCAAAATAAACCTACTGTTTTTATTGCATTAACATGTGGAGAATAAAATTATGAATTTTCTGGAATTAAAATGGTTAAATTTGGAGTTAAAATGAGCAAGATATGAATTTCCAAAGTTTAAATCAATTTCTGGATTTTTATTTAAATTGAAAACGGTCTCGGGTCTACGGTGAACCGGATCCACCATGAACCCGTGCATTGTGCGCGTGCGCTGGATCCATATCGGCTGTTGGATCGTGATCGGACGCGCGAGGGTGATGCGGGCGGTGTTAATGAAAACGGACGACTGAGATTAAAAGATTGAATCGGTACACGATGGATGGCCTGGATTCGATGCGGGTTTTCAATATAAATGGACGGCTCAGATTAGAACATAATGCTTCATCGAGATCCAACGGATCTGATTAAACCGCGCGAACGATTTAACCGCCACCGTCGGATCCAGATCGCACGGTTGCAATTGAATCTGACACAGCACGGGTACTCTACCCATGCTGGTTGTCTTCTCCAGCGACGGCGAGCGGGCCAGAGGCCACGGCGAGCGATGGTGGTCCTAGCTATGCCTAGAAATGGGAAGAGGATGACTAGGGGAACACGGGGGTACCGTTGCGGGGGTCCGATGTTGATGGAGCATGGCCGGCTATGATCATAGATGGCGGAGGTGTTCGGGTCCCTCATCGGCGAGGCGGTTCCGGCGGTCTTCATCGATGTAGGAGGTGTGGCCGAGATCGGGGAGGCATCGGTGGTCACAATGGTGCGGTCGTCGAGGACGGAGGGGAACTCCGGCGATGGCAAGCGACGGCTGAAGTGGGGCGCTCTGGTTCATTCTCAACGCGATTGGACGTGCGGGCTGGACGCCATGGAGGCCAGGGGTTTAAGTAGGGGCATCGGCGGGGGTCAGAGGGGGACGCATGCATGGAAACCTGACGGGGTCTTCAATGGCGCAGGTGGGGCTCGGCCAGGCACGCGCAGTGTGATCTCGGGGTGATGGCGCGTGGAATAAAGAGGGGAAACGACCGGCGGGGTGCGGGGGATTGAATGCGGACATCGGTTTAATGAGAGGGGGCCGACGAGGTGGATCCGAGGGCGAGGTCATTGGCCAGTGGGATTCGGGGGTGATGGCGCGAGGGGGATGATGGTACTGACAGGCGAGGGGCATAGGTCAGCGGGGCGCTGGTGTGCGGGTGTGGTAACGAGACGCAACCGACAGGTGGGGTCGGGCTCGGGCGGCCACGCGAAGGGAGAGGGGGTCGCTGACAAGCGGGGCCCGGGTGTCAGTACAGGGCGCGGGGTGGAAGTGGGCTGGGCCAACTAGTGGACGGAGAAGAGGGGAGGGGGCCCGATACTATTTAATATACTTTTTTGAATAAAAATAATTACAGAAATTAGTTTAAAATATTTGGGCTACTTCCAAGGGTGATAAAAATTTGTAAAAATTCTCAAAAATATATCTTGGCCTTCGGATCATATACAAAATTTTCTAGCCCCTGGTTTGGATATTTGTCTAGGCTCTAGTTCAATTAAGAATAGAAGGGTATTAAAGGTGTTTCAAAATTAATTATTTCCAGAAAAATATAATAAAAGGTATTTTTATTTCTCTGAAAATTTTGGGTGTTATAGGGAGTGTCTCTGAGTACATTAAGTGCTTTAGGGACACTAGAAACTGGTATTTTACCTTGAACATTTCTGATAGAGACTTAGCCGACCTAGCTTTTAACGGTTTGCACTCCGAACTTAAAGAGATACTAGATGGCCAGGATTTCTTCGATGTTAGTCAAGTTCTGCAGAAGGCTCAGGTTCAGCAAAGCCGAGCCAAAAGTAGAAAATTTACTAAGGCATTTAACAAACCTAAGGCTGAGGTGCACGTCACGGAGCACTACGATGAGGAATCATCGAAATATGAGGATGACTCGGTCGACATGTACACCACAGAGTGGACTTGGTCTAGTAAGGCCAAGCCCATCACTTGCACTGAGTTACAGCTATCTCCTACCAAGAGTCAGCCCAGAGAGGTAAAGTATTCTTTTGATGTGACCAAGTGTGATAGAATATTTGACTTTTTGTTGAAGAACAAGCTTATCAGGTTGCCGAAGGGTCACGTCATTCCGACTGCCGATGACTTGAAGAAGCAGGTTTATTGTAAGTGGCATGATTCTCATTCCCATTCTACTAACGATTGCAATGTTTTTCGTCGGCAGGTTCAATCGGCCATAGAAGAAGGATGGTTGAAGTTGGATACAAATCCCAAGATGAAGCTAGAACATGACCCCTTTCCCGTTGTTGGTGCAACGGATTAAGCTAACAAATTCTATAAGACTAAGAACTGACAAACTAAGTGTTTATGAATGCGGGCTATCTCAAGCCTCCGAATAGGATAATAGCTTGGAATAGTTCGAAGTGTGTATTAAATATCTAAATATTCGATGCCTCTTACAGGTCGAGAAGGGAGGTATTTATAGGTAAAATCTCTAAGGAAAAGACCTTTTTAGCCCTTAATTACAACCGACATAGTGGATACTACTTCGGTATCCCTTATAGGGTTAACATAGTAAAACATGGTCGAAGGATGTTGATAAAGCAGATGTCCCATCCTTCTGGTTGTTTTCCACTCCGGAGGGGAAGCCTCTCGGAGGGTCTCTTCGGACCGGAGCTTGGACGGACCCTTCGGCTTTGAGACCTTTAGTTCGGAAGGGGTCTTGGGCTCCGAGATTAAGACTCTTGCTTTTATCTTCATCATATAATGTATTTGCTTGGAACACCGAAGGATCATGAGGATGAAGTATTTTCCCCCAACACCCATGAACACCATCGATCATGACGGGATGAAGGTACTAATTCGGCGCGAGCAGACCGGGTCCACTAAAGGGAACAAGGTCATGATCATAGAGCCACATACACACACACTTGTGCCGAAGAACCATGAGGTAGGAGTGTAGAAAGTGAATACCAACACATCATCTTCGGCTGCGACTCGCAAGAAGCCGAAGGTGACATATGAGATGTTGCTCCATAAGCATAAGAACAGGGCCGAGAAGGCGAACACTCGGCCCAGACCTCCACTGAGGCCCAACCCTCCTCAGAAGAGTGGGTTTGGCCCATGATGGGTGAAACCATTGTAGCCACTGTTTCCTCCACCATATCACTGGTCCATGGCATAGTGGCTGTCGTGTTACTTTCCGCCTCCCGGGTACCCGACCCCATATTGCATTGCTCCATTCGTGTCGTCCAGATTTTATGACATGTAGGACCAGATGAATCCGCCAAGAGGTGATGTCTACGTCAGACTATCTGTCTTTCCACAAGGACATCTGGAGGTGGCATCCGAGGCTATCATCATCTAGGTGGGGTCCTAGGACATCCCAATCCCTTAGGAGGCCTCGTCGGATCAAGGCGCAGGCGAACCGCAAAGGTCACCCGAGAAGACTGCAGGTCTGACCGCAACCCCAAGGCCGGTCAGACCGCCCTCACCACTTTGGTCTGGCAAGCCTACAATGGCTGGTCCAACCGACATAGCCTGGTCAGACCAGCCCAGTAAGGCCGGTTCGACTGATGGTACACAGGAGGAGAATTTAGCCAAGCGCGATAATGTCGACATACATGCAGTGGCAGAGAACTAGCTTCTAGTACTAAGTTCCCCACGTACGGCGCCAACTATTGGCGCAACGGATTACGCTAACAGTTTCTATAAGACCAAGAACTGACAAACAAAGTGTTTGTGAATGCGGACTATCTCAAGCCTCTGAATAGGATAATAGCTCGGAATAGTTCGAAGTGTGTATTGAATATCTGAATATTCGATGCCTCTTACAGGGCGAGAAGGGAGGTATTTATAGGTAAAATCTCTAAGGAAAAGACCTTTTTACCCCTTAATTACAACCGACATAGTGGATACTATTTCGGTATCCCTTATAGGATTAATATGGTAAAACATGCTCGAAGGATGTTGACAAAGCAGACGTCCCATCCTTCTGGTTGTTTTCCACTCTGGAGGGGAAGCCTTTTGGAGGGTCTCTTCAGACCGGAGCCTAGACGGACCCTTCGGCTTCGAGCCCTTCAGTTCGGAGGGGGTCTTGGGCTCTGTTGGCGTAAAAGATTACGCTAACAGGTTTTCAGAGTTTAGAAACTAACAAACGAAGTGTTTGTGAAGTGAACTATTTCAAGCCTCCGAATTGGATAATAGCTCAAAGTAGTTCAAAGATGTGTATTGAATAACTCAGTATTCGATGATCATTACAGGGTAAAACGGGGGGTATTTATAGGCCAAAACCTTAAGGAAAAGACCCTTTTACCCCTCTGTTACAACCGACATAGTGGAAACTATTCATACCCTTAATAGGGCTAAAATGGTAAAAGACTAATCTAATGAGAAAGAAGATAAGCCTTCCATCTTAGCTGGCAAGGAAGCTCTCTGAAGAGTCAATGTTCGAAGATATACTCTGAACTAAAGTTCGCCTCTATCCTTCGAACTTGTCCCAGTACATAACCGGAGTCAGTTGCTGGAAGCCTTCGACTAAATCTCCTGCCTTTGCCTTGTTGCAGCAGTGACCCTGATGATGAAGTATTTTCCCTCAACAGTAGCCCCTCGAATACGCTTCTCTGCTAGATCTATAACGTCAGGAGAGTAGTATACGCAAGAAAAACAATCATGCGTGGGGGTTAATGAATTTAGTCAACCTCTAAAATATATGATGATTCAAGACTTCGAATTGACTCCTAAGAAAGTTACATTCGAACAATCCCAGAATTGACTTAAGAAGCCAGAAAGCCTTTTAAACTTAGAAGAAATAGCCGTTGGCTTTTTCCTTCCAGCAAAAGTTACACGATGCATTAAGTTCGCAAAGAATAACGGTCAAGAATGCGAAACGGCAAATACGAACGGTAAAAAATCGTGGGCCTGGGCTATAAATAGAGGACCCAGACACTTCTCAAATACCTTTCTCACCGTCTTTGCGCAACCAATCCCTAGCCTCCAGACTCTAGTTTAAGCACTCAGTGCGAGTTCATGGCGAAAACTAGCTTCAAGGTTCCTAGGGCGGCTTCAGCCCTAGCCCAGTAGAAAGCTACGGCAGCGGCAGCGGCAGTGGCAGCAACAGTGGCGGTGCCAACAGCGGTGACGGCGGCTCCGACGGGGAATCCCCAACAGACCGGTTCTCAAGATCTCCTTCCGACCTCTTCAAAGTATCCAGACCAATCTTATACACTGGGGCCATCTACCTCTAAGAGGGAGACGATCGCAGTGGCAGTAGAAGGGAAGATTGGCTCAGGGGTCATCATCTAGAAACCAAGAAAGGAAACCATCCCCGCTCCGAGGCCTGGAGAAGTGGTGGTCTTCGAAGCCTTCTTCGAAGCGGGGTTAGGACTCCCAGCAGTGCACTTCCTTTCGGAGGTATTAGATTTGTTTCACGTTACTCTTCCTCAGCTATCTCCGAATGCAATAGCACGCTTGGCCATCTTCGAATGGGCGCTACGAGCTGAAGGCTGCGAAGGAAGAGCAGAAACTTTTGCAGCACTGCACAGGGCGTCTTGCCAACCAAACACTTACCAAGGTTCTAGAGGAGAGAAAATTGTGATAGCCTTCGGCAGTATCAACTTCAGACTCCGAGACGAATTCCAACTGAGATTTCCAGTGAAAGCCATCAACGCTAGATGGTACATAGATTGGATTCTCCGGTGGTTCTATGCCAAAGTTGGAGCAGGCAGTCGTCTAGCCGGACCTCTGCAAGATATACACTTCCGAAAAGAAGCCAAGTTCACCCGAACCCCATCCAGCTCGAAGCTCGCCTTAGCCTGCTCGAAAGGATTAGTCACCGCATGAGCATGCGGGACATAGCAGAGGAGTTCATTGAGCTCCAAATTCCACCTCTGATGGCCAACTGGCCTATCATCTTTGAAGAAGATCTAGAGGGTGGACTCCGAAATATTTCTTCAGACTCGAGCCCTGCAGGTAGCTTCGAAACACAACATGTTTTATATATAATTGTTTTATGAAATGACTAATGCAAACTTATCTTATAGCTTCTCAAGCTCCTATGACTTCAGAGCAAGTTACTCGAGCTTCGGAGAAGATCCTGGGGGTTCCAACTCTGGCCAAAAAGGAGTGGAGGAAAAAACTAGTGGGTAGTTGGGAGTGGCTCAACCGAGTATGGGGCGTACTCGGAGTTGCACCCCCTCCTCTTCCGGACTAGGTACCTTCTGAGAAAGGGCCAAAGAAGAGGAAAGCGGATGCCGGGCCTTCGGCTCCGGCTAAGACCCCAAGTGAAAAAGCTAGCCCGAAAGCCAAAGAAAGTGGCTCCTTCAAGTCCGGTGGCTTCGCCCTCCGATTCCTCTGAAGATGAGGGAAGGGTCCTCGTGGACCTAATTGCCGAAGACGAAGCCCGAGCAGATGCAGACACTGGGGACGCAACCAGCGTGCCAGATGCTCCGGAAAGCTCCAGACAGGCTAAGACCTCAAGCGTCCAGCCGGACTTGCCGCATCAAGAAGCCGTTGTTGCTGAAGGCAGAGTCGAAGTTCTAGCTGAACAGGCTTCGATTCCGGACGAAGTGGTAGCTGTTGCTCCCAGGGAGGCTCCAGCAATCAACCCTTCAGTTCCAGCCACCGAGTCTGATGACGACTTCGAAGTGGCCTTCGATCCTCCGTGTAGCCCCGTGCTCCTCCGCCGACAGGGCTTCGGAGGTAAACTTCACTTGAACTGCATTTTTCTTTACCCTGCAAAATTATGTAATACATAATACCTTTGTTTTGGTAGGGTCCGCTCCCATGGAGGTGACTCCTCCCGAAGATACTGCTCCTAGGACCTCGACATCTCCGGGGTTGGTTCCAGAAGCTGCGCGGATGGGACCTAGGAAAGGTAAAGGCAAAATGGACCCCTTTCCTACTCTGAACTCAGGATTAACTCCGTCTGAATCAACAGACGGAGGTCAATCTATGGAGGGGGGCCAGTCCACTGAGGTCTCCGAAGATGCAGCGCAGCACTCCGACCCTTCGCCGAACGAAGATGACCAATGGGCTCTGTCTATGCTCCCCCTCCTAGCCCCTTTTCTGGAGCGAAGGACCGGACTTCGGGCCCTGCTCGAGCCTTTGGATCGAGCTAACCGTGAAGTTGGGGAGAGGACTTAGTAGCCATACTTAGCGAAGCTAAAGGTTCAGAGCTCAACGCGTCCTTAGAATGGGCAGCGTACTAGGTATGAAGTATCTGCAAAACAAGATTAATTTCAACTTATGAATAATTCCTCACCTTGCTTTTTTTCTTCGCAGCAAATAGTTTTGGCTCGAGCTACAGCCGTCTCGAATGAGCGAGGAAGCCTTCGTCTTCAGGAGAGGATTACTGCTCTCCAGAGGAGTCTTGACGGCTCTGAAGTTTGAATCTCCAGCTTAGACGAGATGTTTGCAGTGGAGAGAAGGGCCAGACTTGGTTTGGAAGCTGCAAATAAGAAGCTTGAAGCCGAACAAATTGTGCTTCAAGATGAAATAGAGAAAATGCGGGCGGAGCATGCCACGGCGGGGGCTGAGCTGGTTAAGCTTCAAGGGGAGAAGGCAAAAGCTATGGAGGAAGCTAGCAACCTACTTAGCCAGAAGAGCTCTTTGGCTACGGAGGCAGCTAGACTGTCTGCTATGGTAGATGAGCTAACTTCATCAAGGGATGCTTTAATAGAAGATAAAGTGAAGTCGGAGAAGGTAGCATCGGAGGTCATGAATAATCTTCTAGGTGTTCTAGAGTACTTCGGTACTCTTTGGACACTACCCTCGAGTGACAATGTCCCCTTGCTGCGACAACTAAAGATGATCCAAGGAGCAGCGAAGATGATGAAGACAGCAGGTATTCGGTATGGAGAAATCTCTGGCCGTGTAGCTGCTCTCAGAGTACTTCGCTACTACGAAGATCTAGGGCTATCAGTAGCACCGGATTCGGGGGCGGCTCCCATTACCTTCGACGACAACCAACTGCTAAACCCTTCCGAAGATGTGGCCGCAGCTTGGCAAGCCTTCCAAGCTTCATGGAGAGCCGAAGGTCGAACAACGATCAAGGCTTGGATCGATGAAGGGCATCGCCAAAAACAAGCTCGGTCTCAAGCTTCGAGCAGCCAGCCTCCGCCGGACCCGTAGGTTTAGTTTTGTTTAGGGGTCCGAATATGTAAAAATTATGCTTTCATATATTATGAATGAAAACTTATTTATCGTGTTTTTAAGCTTCTCAACCTCGTATGGATGATGTCGAAGTATTAAATGTCACTGAAGAACTCTGCCTGCTATGGGCTACCTTCGATCTTTTAAAACTTCACAAACGACCTCGATTTTTGATTCCTCGAGAAAGCTCTGGTGCAATTGCGCCGAAATATGTAAAGATATATTATCTTATATTAAAGAAGAAGAAAAAGAAGTTAACTTGGAAGCTTCATCTTCTGAAGACGTTGAATGGTCCGAAGACGAAGGTATTGCTGAAGAACAAGGAAAGAAGCCTGAAGAACTTGGGAGCTGGGAAAGAAGCCCCGAACGACTTTGAACTTGGGCTGAACTTCAACAAGAACAAAAATATTTTCGAGCTTCGAAGGGAGGGAGAAGAATTAAACGTAAAGTTATCAGGACTCCCGGCTCTAGAACTAATCGTTTTGTCTTTAGTGATAGCTCTAGAGATCGAAGAGGTCTTTGATTCCTTCTTGGAATAGACATAGATTTTTCATGATGTAATGTAATCTGTTCGAATAATAAAGATTGAATTTTTAAAATTGTCTCCCTACTTCCCAGCCCCTCTTTGGGCGTAAGCAACTTCGAAGTGTAGTCGAAGATGGTTAGGCGCAAAGAAAAAGACTTAGGAGTACAATTTTGGACGCTCGGAGCCCCTCAGCAACTTAAAGATTGATTAAAATCTTACAAAATGTCTTTGACTACTTGGAGTCATAAAACTAGTAACTTAGTACCTTTTGTTTGAAAGAAGTCACTTCAGACGAACTTTTCGGACACTTTAGCGTCCCAAACGATTGGTCACTTTGGACTCTTTTTACAGATATTCGAAGCTTATCAGCCCAAACTCTGTTTTGTTTTGGCCTCCTTCGGCTCTTTTTGCGAATGCTATCAAACCGGTGGTTTGGAATTCGCAGTGGTCTCCTTGGACTCTTTTTACGGATGCTTTCAAGCCGGAGCTTGGAATCCGCATTATTTGGTCTCCTTCGACTCTTTTTACGGATGCTTTAAAGCCGGTGGCTTGGAATCCATTTTTTAGTGACTTTCCCACCTCGTCAGAAGCTTCGAACCAGTGGTTCGAAGTCCAAAAAATTGGTTCAAATTAATGACACTTCCCTCCCAGCCAAGTTCGTTCTTCCAGTGCGTCCACTAGAAGTAGGAAGTGTTTGAGAGGTAGGCATTATCTGAACCATGAACTTTATTAATTCAGAAGGTGTTTACAAATGGTTACAAGGAGCCCCTATGCGAAATATCGCTTTAAGTGCTCTGCATGCCATGTATGCGTTAACTCTTCGTGTTTTAAATTAGCTAACTTAAAAGAACCAGGGCGTCCTGAGCGAAGAATTATGTATGGACCTTCCCACTTATTCCCTAGTTTCCCTGGTGCTACAATGCTTCGCAAAACAAGATGACTCGGCTTAAGTTCATTAAGCTTAACCTTTGGGTCAAACCAAGTCTTCGTCTGCTGATGATACTTTGACAAATTGGCGACAGCTCGAAGTCTTGTTTCTTCTGTTAAATCAAGTGAAGTTTGCCTTTCTGCTTCTACTTCTGGTTCGGTGCTGCGAAGGGAACCTCCTTTAAGCTCTGTTGGCGTCATAGCTTCATCTCCGAA
The DNA here is from genome assembly GCA_019279435.1 of Zizania palustris. Classification (NCBI taxonomy): domain Eukaryota; kingdom Viridiplantae; phylum Streptophyta; class Magnoliopsida; order Poales; family Poaceae; genus Zizania; species Zizania palustris. The sequence continues at coordinate 91,346,433 of JAAALK010000287.1, read as the reverse complement.
TAATATTCTGAAAGGAGTGAAACCCATGGACCTTGTTTGAGTGGTCCAAATGGACCATAGAATCTTTGGGAGCTCCTCGGTCCACAATCCTTTTGGCAATCCCACTATTCTTCGATTCAACCTTGACAAGATATTACCATTGGCTCTTTCAACAGCTCCGTTAGACTGAGGATGTCGCACTGCAGCGAAGCATAATTGTATGCCAAGATCTTCGCAAAACTTCCTGAAGGGCTCTGAATCAAATTGTGTCCCATTTTCAACTGTGACCTGCCGAGGTACTCCGAACCGGCATATAATATTTTTCCAGAAAAATTTTTGTACATTATTCGAAGTGATAGCTGTGAGGGGCTCTGCTTCGACTCACTTGGAAAAATACTCAATTGCTACCACTGTGAATTTCAAATTTCCTTTTGCTACTGGGAAGGGGCCAATAAAGTCCATGCCCCATCTGGCCATGGGCCACAATGGGGCAATGACTTGAAAAGTTGTTGGCGGACGATGACTTCTTCTTCCCATCCATTGACAACCCTGGCAAGTGCGGACTAAGCTCTCCGCATCAGCTACTATTGTAGGCCAATAAATCTCCTCGCAAAGTGTTTTTCCTGCCAAAGCTCGAGGGGCCAAATGGCTACCACAAAGTCCTTCATGGATTCCTCGGAGAATCTCTTGACCTTCGGCTTGAGATATACATCGGAGCAGAGGGGAACATACTCCGGCCTTGTACAGAATACCGTTGATTATATGATAATTTCGAATTCTGAGCTTCAACCTCGAAAGTTGTGGCCCTTCAAGCAAATTTGCTTCTCCTTGCAATAATTCCATAATTGAACTCCACCAATATGTACTTGGAATGCAAAGAACTTACGCAGAAGGGATCTGTGTGACCGAAGGTGAATTGATCTCTTCGTAAAAAGCTTCTTCTAGAACATCCATAGCTCCGGCTGCAGCTTTTGCCAAGGTATCAGCTTGCATATTTTCAGCTCTGGGTATACTTCGAATGGAAATCCCCTTAAATGCTGCCTCAATCTTACGGATCTCTTCTAAATATTTTTGCAAGCTGTGGATGACGAACTTGAAAACTCTTATCCACGTGCCCTGCTACAATTTGAGAATCTATTTTAATAACTCTTGTAGCCCCCAAAGCACATGCTTTCTGAAGTCCTAACAAAATTCCTTCATACTCTGCTGTATTATTGGTGGACTTAAAGTTGAGCCTTGTGGAGTACATTGCTTTTTGCCCTAAAGGCGAAATTATTACTGCTCCGACACCTGCTCCAGATGCTTGGAAAGCTCCATCAGAGTATATGGTCCAAATTCCTTCACTTGGTTTTTCCAGAGCCCATACTGCAGGGGAGTCCATTCTGCCACAAAGTCTGCCAACACTTGTGACTTAATTGATGTCCTTGCCACGAAGGAGATGTCGAAGGGTGCTAATTCAACAGACTACTTCTCAATTCTTCCTGTAGAATCCTTACTTCGGAGCATATCTCCTAAGGGATACGAAGTTGGTACAATCACATTATGTGCTAGGAAATAATGCCTTAACTTCCTCGAAGCCATTATGATGGGGGAGTGGTCCCAATCTTCCGCTAGGTAAAGGATAAACCTTGCAATCGTTACACCACTGTCTCCGTTGGTTATCAACCACGCAGAACGCGATTGACCTCGCCACGAAGGCTAATTCCTGCAAGCGAACCCAAGAACACAAGCAAGAACAGGAAGGATACAAATCGAATGCCAAAATCACAGACAAATGAAGATAAGGTGAGGTTTCACAAACGCCAATGCAGCAGCCAATCGGTCCGGTGCAAGAGGCGGGATCTAAACACAACAGTGTAGATGCAACAAAGCAAAACCTAACCCTAGAGTTGGCTGGTGTGAGAATATATAGGGCGGCGGCCTGTGGAATGGGAACAGGCTTGGGCTGTGGGCTAGAAAACGTACAGACTCAGATTATGGCCAACATGGCCTAGTTCTGTCATGCAGTACTGTTTTAAATACACAGGACGACTCGAGACTCCAAATGAGGTGAAACCAACGGCAAACGATCCGTCTTCTCCTCAGCTTTCCAAAAAGTCAAAGAACTCGCCAATCGGACTTCGTATGAGGAAGTTATGCCCATTTTGGTGAAAGGTGGTCGATGTAGTCCGAACTAGCGAATTCTTGACTTCAAATCATCCGTGCGGCTCCGTCTTCAACTCCAACTCTCCTATTCCATCTCCCATGTTCCTAAGCAACAAAATATCACTAGTATTCAGTAGCATCCCATCCAAACAAATATAATCAAAGTTGCTAAGGAACGAATTAACCTCATGGTTCAAGCGACGGGCACGGGCGCGTGTGATTGGTCCTTGTAGTTGAATTGTAGGTGGAGGCTCCATGTGTGTATCATGTGAAGTGATGTCCTCATCATCCTCCCCCTCTTGAATTGGAGTTGTCCTCGACTCAAGTTCATCATCATCTCCCAAATAGGGCTTTAAATCTGAAATGTTAAATGTGGGACTAACCCCAAAAGCTGCAGGCAACTCAAGCTTATATGCATTGTCATTTATCTTCTCAAGCACACGGAAAGGACCATCAGCACGGGGCATCAATTTAGACTTTCGTAAATCAGGAAAACGATCCTTGCGCAAGTGCAACCAAACAAGATCACCCGGTTCAAATGTTATCTCTTTTCTACCCTTACTACCATAAGCACGATATTTCTCATTCATTTTCTCTATGTTTGCTTTAGTAGTTTCATGCATCTTAAGTAATAATTCAGCACGTGTAGTAGCATCAAAATTCAAGTTTTCAGATGGTGGTAATGGTAGCAAATCAATAGGAGCACGCGGATTAAAGCCATAGACCACTTGAAACAGACTTACCTTAGTAGTGGAGTGTACTGACCTATTATATGCAAACTCAATATGAGGTAGACACTCTTCCCAGAGCTTCAAGTTGGTCTTCAAAACAGCCCTCAACATGGTGGACAATGTGCGGTTGACGACCTCCGTTTGTCCATCCGTTTGGGGGTGACAAGTAGTAGAAAACAGCAGCTTCGTCCCCAACTTATGCCACAACGTCCTCCAAAAATGACTTAAGAATTTGGCATCACGATCTGAAACGATGGTATTGGGAACTCCATGCAAGCGTACGACCTCTCTGAAAAACAAATCAGCAACATTTGTAGCATCGTCGCTCTTGTGACAAGGTATAAAATGCGCCATTTTAGAGAAACGATCTACCACCACAAAAATACTATCTCTCCCCCTCCTAGTTCTGGGTAATCCTAACACAAAATCCATAGAAATATCCTCCCAAGGTACACTAGGAACGGGCAGAGGCATATAAAGACCATGTGGGTTTAGACGGGACTTAGCTTTATTGCAAGTAGTGCATCGTGCCACATAGCGCTCAACATCTCGTCTCATCTTAGGCCAATAGAAATGTGTGGACAGCACATCTTCGGTTTTCTTGGATCCAAAATGACCTATCAAACCACCACCGTGTGCTTCCTGCAATAACAACAAGCGAAGAGAGCTAGCCGGAACGCATAACTTGTTAGCACGAAAAAGATATCCATGATTCAGCACATATTTGTTCCAAGCACGGTCATTTGTACAATTTGCAAAAGCATCCTTGAAGTCCAAATCAGTAGCATACATGTCCTTCAATGTTTCTAAACCAAAGATCTTACAATCAAGTTGAGAAAGCAATGTATACCGTCTAGATAAAGCATCAGCAATCACATTATCTTTCCCTTTCTTATGCTTAATGATATATGGAAAAGTCTCAATAAATTCTACCCATTTAGCATGTCGTTTATTCAGATTTGCTTGACTACGTATATGCTTCAATGCTTCATGATCCGAATGAATAATAAACTCCTTAGGCAAAAGGTAATGTTGCCAAGTTTCAAGCACTCGCACTAAGGCATATAATTCCTTATCATAGGTAGAATAGTTCAACTGTGGGCCATGTAATTTCTCACTAAAATAGGCCACGGGTTTACCTCCTTGCAGCAGCACACCTCCTAATCCCAACCCACTAGCATCACATTCTAACTCAAAAGGCTTACTGAAGTCGGGTAGCTGAAGTAGAGGTGCATGTGTAAGACGATCTTTGAGTGTGGCAAAAGCTTGTTCATGTGCTGGCTCCCACGCAAAAGTAATTCCCTTCTTGGTCAACTCATGCAAAGGACCGGCTATGGTGCTGAAATCTTTCACAAAACGCCGGTAGAAACCTGCAAGACCAAGAAAACTACGTACTTGTGTGATAGTTTGGGGTTGCGGCCAGCTGTTGATGGCTTCTACCTTTGCCGCGTCGACCTCAATACCCTGTGAAGTGACAACATAGCCAAGAAACACAACTCGATCCGTGCAAAACGTGCACTTCTCAAGGTTACCAAACATTCTAGCTTCACGGAGGGCAAAAAAAACAGCACGTAGGTGTTCAACATGTTCAGTGAGAGACTTGCTATAAACCAAGATATCATCAAAGTATACAACCACAAAGCGTCCTATAAAATGCCGTAGGACTTCATTCATCAAGCGCATGAAGGTACTAGGTGCATTAGTAAGTCCAAAAGGCATGACAAGCCACTCATATAATCCAAACTTTGTTTTAAAAGCAGTTTTCCATTCATCACCTAGTTTCATGCGAATTTGGTGGTAGCCACTACGGAGATCGATCTTAGAAAAGATAATGGCACCACTAAGCTCATCAAGCATGTCATCTAATCTAGGAATAGGGTGTCGATATCGAATGGTGATATTATTAATAGCACGACAATCAACACACATGCGCCAACTACCATCTTTCTTAGGTACCAAAAGAACGGGTACTGCACATGGACTAAGGCTTTCACGGACGTACCCACGATCAAGAAGGTCCTGTACTTGGCGCTCAATTTCTTTTGTCTCCTCTGGATTGGTACGGTACGCTGCACGATTAGAAAGAGACGCTCCCGGGACCAAATCAATTTGGTGCTCGATGCCGCGTATCGGTGGCAGCCCGGGTGGTATCTCAGCAGGAAAAACATCATTAAACTCCTGCAAAAGATCAGTGACTGCAACAGGAACAGTGCTAGGAATGTTCGCAAGTGAAAATAACACGTTTGTGCAAATCAAGCCGTATAGCAAGGGAGTATCATCACAAATTTCAGCAAGGTCAGTTTTAGTTGCAAGCATGACATGTCCTTTCAGATTAATAACTTGTGATGAAGAAGGAGAAGCAATTTTATCTTTCTGTTGCCTCAAAAGCGTCTTAGCTACTTGCTGATTTTCAGAAGGTTGTTTGCCCTTTTGTGCATCCCTAGCATGTTTTTCTTGTTCAAATTTTACAATTTCAGCAGGAGTCATAGGAAGCAATGTAACTTTCTTTCCTTTGTTCATAAACGTATACTTATTGCTCCTACCATGGTGTGTAGCATCAGTATCATACTCCCAAGGTCTACCAAGTAACAGAGAACATGCTTGCATTGGTACTACATCAAAATCAGCAACTCCTAAGTATGTACCAATGGCAAATTTGATGTGAGCAGTTTGTGTTACCTTGACCTTACCGCTATTGTTGAACCACTGTGCATGGTAAGGGTGTGGATGCGCACGTGTGGGAAGTTGAAGCTTCGTTACCATGTCGAGGCTCACCAAATTGTTGCAACTACCACTGTCGATGATGACACGTACACGGCGGTCATTGACGAGGAAGAAGGTCTGAAACAGATTGTTCCGTTGTGCCCGGTCGTCCTGCTCCATGTGAGTGCTTAAAACACGTTGTACAATAAGTGCTTCATGGTCGGCATAGGTATCCGATGTAAAAACAGCGTCATCATCGGATGTATCATCATCTCCTGCAATGTTAGCAGCAAGTGCATATTCATCTTCAACATCACTAGCACTTACATAGCCACCGTCTTCCGTAGCAATATAAGCCCGCTGACTAGGGCAGTCTTTCATCACATGGCCAAGTCCTTTGCATCTGTGACACTGGATCGCTGCAGAACGCGCAGTAGAGGCTGCCGAGGAGGTGGGCTTGGCTGGCGCCTTGGATGCTGCAGTCTTGGAACTCTCAACCTGGGCTGTAGATGTAGAAGGTGCTGATGTAGCCGCCGGTCGAGAAGGGGGTGCGAGTGGTCGTTGCTGCTGCCCACTTGAGCGTGAAGTAGCACCACCAATGTTGGTCCTCATGCTGCGTTGTGGTTGTTGGCGACCCTGCAATTCTTTTCTGCAAGCATAGCAAGGTGGAAAAGACGAGTGATAGTATTGTATTCTTTATAATCAATGATATCCTGAATTTCACGTCGTAAACCACCATAAAAACGGGCCATTTTATCCTCATTGTCCTCCTCGATTTCAGCACGCATGCAACCTATTTGCAACTCCTGATAATACTCCTCTACCGATTTATTTCCTTGGTTTAGGCGCTGCAATTTTTTTTCTCAAATCACGTTTATATGAAGGAGGGACCCATCTACCACGCATTTGCCGTTTTAACATATCCCAAGTTTGTGGTTCATTTCCAACCTGAACTATTTCAGTCCACCAAAGAAGAGCATATCCAGTGAAGTCACTAGTAGCTAAACGCACGCGGTGGATAGCAGGAACCATGTGAGCATTAAATTTTTGTTCGACTGACATCTCCCAATCTAAATATGCATCTGGATCATAGGTGCCAGCAAAAGGAGGTACTGAAAATTTTACCTTAGAGTAGGGATCATTGTTCCTGTGGTTGTCATTGTTACCTCGTGGAGGGCGGTTGCGGTGGCCGCCCATACCTTGACGGTTGAACTGAAAGCGATGATGTGCAGCCTCATCAGGTCCAATGCCATTGTTCTCAGCATAGGATAGGTCGTCTTCCTCTTCAATATGGTCGTCTTCCTCTTCAACATGGTCATTGTTGGCTCGTGCAGCAGGCAAGCGTGTTTCCAAGGCAGTCATCCGGTCTACTAGGTCAGCCACAGTACGTGCGAGACGTTCGATGGAATGTTGGGTCTGCCGCTGAGACTCTAGTAGAGCACGTCGTGAGACACATTCATTAAAATCAGATGGAGGGGTACCACTGTTATCTGCCATGTTAGTGAAAGACAAAACAACAAAGAATAATTCTGATGGAAAAACAGCTAGGTGTGGTGGTGGGTGTGGGGTGGAAGCAATCCGTCAAGCACCTTACCCACGCTTGCAAGTGTTCTTACCACGCCGCAGGGAGGTCACCGGCCTACAGGTGATGAACCAAGTGGAGGGTGGTGTACAATTGCAAGAAATGATCCTGTCCTGACCAAGAGAAAGGTGTAGCTTGGAAGGCAAAGTGAGTAGCAAGGATTAGCGATAATAATAACAGTTAAACCAAGTTCAATAAGTATTCCCTAGTACTCGTCAAAGTTGCTGACCGTAGTGCTCCCAAAGTGAAAGTTCAAGTAATAGAGGGAAACTATGTGCCCAAAAATCAAAAAGGAAGCAAAACAGGTCAAAATCAGCTCTCTATAGATCGGACAAGGGATCGGACAAGAGATCGGACAAGTGATCGAACAAGGATATGTGCAATTTTTTTTTCTGCTGCTGTTCGGATCGGACAAGAGTTCGGACAAAGGTTCAGACAAGAGATCGGACAAGCAACAAACAGCCAAAGACTGCCTCAGATTGGACAAGAGTTCGGACAGGAGTTCGGACAAGAGTTCGGACAAGCAACAAACAGGACTGCTTCTCTCTTTTTTTTATATTTTTTTTTCTTTTTTTTTCACTCTATTTTTTTTTGAAACAAGGATGACAAGAGATACAACCACAAAAATTGGCACCTGCAACTGAGGTGGAATGTGGCTCACAGAAATTCAACAAGTTCGGTGAACGACGAGCAAAAACTTTGTCCAATTTTTTTCTTTATCTTCCCGATTTTTTTTGGCGATTTTGGTGAGGGCTAACCGACATTTGTCGGTTAGGGTACCCTCCAAATTGGGTCAGGAAAATGCTCAAATCATTTCAGATTTTTCTGCCAAACGAGCGAAAAGTTATGCCTGTTTTACTGAAGGGGGGTCACAAGAGACTGGATGTGGAAAACAAAATAGGGTTGCGGAAGGGGGGTTTTTCGGTGGGAAATTTTATCTGAGACACAAGAACAACTACTACTCAAACGACACGGAGGGATGACTAAACCAGCAACAAGACTCGACCAAGAACACGAACTCAACAAAGTTAAAACTGAAATTAAAATCGCAAGGCACAAAGGGGTTCTCGGTGGGGAATTTTTTTGGTGCGGTTTTCTGGACTCTGGGTAAAAACAAAAGTAGATCGAAATTACCTAACGGGAAATCTGAGCTCTGATACCAACTGATGGGGGAGTGGTCCCAATCTTCCGCTAGGTAAAGGATAAACTTGGGTTGGTGGAGAATCTCGACGTTGGCGATCCAAGGCTCCGGTCCGGCGGATCAAAACCTTGCAATCGTTACACCACTGTCTCCGTTGGTTATCAACCACGCAGAACGCGATTGACCTCGCCACGAAGGCTAATTCCTGCAAGCGAACCAAAGAACACAAGCAAGAACAGGAAGGATACAAATCGAATGCCAAAATCACAGACAAACGAAGATAAGGTGAGGTTTCACAAACGCCAATGCAGCAGCCAATCGGTCCGGTGCAAGAGGCGGGATCTAAACACAACAGTGTAGATGCAACAAAGCAAAACCTAACCCTAGAGTTGGCTGGCGTGAGAATATATAGGGCGGCGGCCTGTGGAAGGGGAACATGCTTGGGCTGTGGGCTAGAAGACGTACAGACTCAGATTATGGCCAACATGGCCCAGTTTTGTCACGCAGTACTGTTTTAAATACACAGGACGACTCGAGACTCCAAATGAGGTGAAACCAACGGCAAACGATCCGTCTTCTCCTCAGCTTTCCAAAAAGTCAAAGAACGCACCAATCGGACTTCGTATGAGGAAGTTATGCCCATTTTGGTGAAAGGTGGTCGATGTAGTCCGAACCAGCGAATTCTTGACTTCAAATCATCCGCGCGGCTCCGTCTTCAACTCCAACTCTCCTATTCCATCTCCCATGTTCCTAAGCAACAAAATATCACTAGTATTCAGTAGCATCCCATCCAAACAAATATAATCAAAGTTGCTAAGGAACGAATTAACCTCATGGTTCAAGCGACGGGCACGGGCGCGTGTGATTGGTCCTTGTAGTTGAATTGTAGGTGGAGGCTCCATGTGTGTATCATGTGAAGTGATGTCCTCATCACATTATCAGGGCATAGGTAAACTTCTCAAGCTCGAAATATCTTGTTTTTGCTCCAGACAATGCTTCGGATACAAAATAGACTGGATTCTGTACCAACTTCCCATTGAAATCAACTTCTCTGACAAGGACTGCACTGACTGCGGAGCCAGTAGCCACAAGGTAAAGGAGTAGGGTTTCGTCCGCAATAGGCACCGTGAGTGTAGCGAGGTTACTGAGGTAATTCTTAATATCATCAAAGCTCTTTTGACACTCCGGTGTCCATGCATAATCTTCGTACCCTTTCAATGCTTTGAAAATGGGCAAACTTCTCTCCGCAGAGCTTGCTAGGAATCTGCTAAGTGCTGCAAGGCGGCTAGTTAACTTCTACACTTGCTTCAAATTTTCTGGAGGAGCCATCCTTTGCAACACATTTATTTGAGTAGGGCTAGCTTCGATCCCTCTGCTTGAAACTAGGTACCCTAACAATTTTCCAGACTGAGCCCCGAAGATACATTTTTTGGGGTTAAGACAGACTCCATATGCCCGAAGGCTATTGAATGTTTCTGCTAAGTCTAGGCTATGCTAGTGCTTTAGAGCACTCTTTATTACAATGTCATCCATATAGGCTTCTACATTACGACCTATTTGATGACATAAAGCCTTAGCAATTAACCTCGAAAAAGTTGCCCCAGCATTTCATAAGCCAAAAGGCATTCTTACATAGCAGAAGACTCCCGAAGGAGTTGCAAAGCTTGTTTTGATTTCATATTCGCGCTTTAGCCAGATTTGATGATAGCTGGAATACGCGTCAAGGAAGCTTAATAACTACGAACCAGCCGTGGAGTCGACCAATTGATCAATTCAGGGCATGGGATAGGGGTCACGGGGGAATGCTTTATTCAAAGATGTAAAGTCAATACACATGCGCCATTCCCCGGAAGATTTCTTCCTGACGAAGACTGGGTTGGCTAGCCACTCCGTATGAGCTACTTCTCTAATAATCCCAACCTTCAGCAACTTTTCCACTTCATCTTTAGCAAGGATGGCCCTCTCCGTAGATAGCTTTTGGAGTCCTTGTCGGACAGGTCGAACCCTCAGGTTCACAAGTAAACTATGATCAATAATATCTCGACTGACTCCGGTAATGTCCTCATCAGACCATGCAAAGACATCTAAATTCTCTTCAACTACTTTTTCTAATGAAGTAGCGACTTCTGGAGGCAAATCCTTGCCAAACTGAAATGAATAGTCTTTGTCGTCTTTGACAATAACCTTCGTTATAATCTCCCCTTCAGGGATTGTCCTTGGGAAGGACTTCTTCGAAGGTTCACCTGAAGCAGAAATATCCTCCGGGTTGCCTTGCACGCTATTCACCTGTCTCGGGTCAAGAGGGGGGCCATGACCATATTCCGCTCTTCGTGTAGTGGCCTGATCAGCGGTGAGAAGTTCTTCCTCGCTTTAACAATCCCATACTTTCCTCTTTCGCCTTTACTCTCCGAAACTCTTGAGTGCTCCACCGATGGAGAGAACAAGTGAAAGAGTGCCTGTAGTGGTGGCGTCCTTGGCACAGCGGCAAGCTTGGGCCGTATATGCGACGGCAGCAATGGCGGGAGCTCCAGGGGGCTCCTGGCCAAAGGACCCATGGGAAGTTCGCCCACCATCGAAGAAGCCGCTGAAGCAAACCTTCATCCTCGGGTGATTGACTTGCACGGTGGAGTCGGTGGAAGAGGTAGTGAGCGGAAGACTAGGACCTAGGATGAGGACTCGGATCCCCAAAGAAGAAGTCATACCGGCATCGAGGAGCGGAGAAGTTGTTGTCTTCGAAGCATGACTCAGACTCCCTACGATATACTTCTTATCAGAGGTATTGGAGATGTTCCATGTTACTCTGCCGCAACTGTCTCCGAATGCCATAGCTCAGCTAGTGGTCTTCGAGTGGGCCCTCTGAGCCGAAGGGTGTGAAGTAAGGCCCGAAGTGTTCGCGGCGACCCACGAATCTTTGTGCCAACCTAAGCCGCACGATGGGCCCGGAGACTCCAAGCTTCTAGTGGCCTTCAGGAGTGTTAACTTCCAGCTCCAGAAGGGGCGCTAGAAGAACTTCCCAGCAAAGGCGATCAACGACCGGTGGTACTCCGATTGGATACTCCGGTGGTTTTATGCTGAAGTTGGTGAAGACTCCGGCCTTGCGGGGCCCTTGCAAAAGATTTGGTATAGGAGGGAAGTGGAGGTGACCTCGGACTCAAGTCTACTCTAAACGCGACTTGGGTTGCTATCTTCGGTGGCCAAGCACATGAGCATGCATGACTCGGCAGAGGAATTCATCACCCTCCGGATACCTCCGCTTGGGGCTGACTGACCCATTATTTTCCACAACACTTCGGAGGGAGAGCTTCGAGAGATCGCTTCGAACTCTCTAGGTAACACTTCAATATCTCCTACACTTAAATTAGTTTTGTAGAATATTGATAATTTTTCTTAATGGATTGTTACCTTGTTTCAGCAGTTCCATTGGCGTTGGCTCCAGAGTAGGTAGCTCGAGCGGCGAAGAGGGTGCTTGGAGCCCCTACTGCAGCGGAGAAGCAACGGAGGGTGGAGCTATTCGGGAGCTGGGAACACTCCAACCGAGTGTGGAGTGCACTCGGTATTGAAGCCCCTCCTATTCCAAGCTTTGACGCATGAGAAACCATGTTGAAGAATATGGTTTTGATACTCCAGATGTGATGAGTGATTGTCAATGGAAGTCAAAGGAAGAGAAATGAAGACCTGCCAAGTTTGAGGCGCGTGTGACTCAGGTACACGGGCAGCGAGCGACGGCCGGGCAGAGGAGCCGCGGAGTCGGGCTGGCCTAATACGGGTACATGGGCTAGGAGCGGCAGATGATCCACTTGTCAGTTGACTGGGTTTGACTCAGGTACACGGGCGGCGAGCGATTGCTGGGCTAAGGAAGCTGCGGGGTCGGGTCGGCCCAATTCGGGTACCCGTTGCGAAGACGGTGGACGCTTTGTCAGTTTCGGCGCAAAACTTACAACCTATGATTATTTTGTGTTTAGGGTATTAATATTTAGTTTTTAAGTTCAGGATATTTTTATTTGAGTCACGTGATTTTTCTAAGAATATTTTAGTAGTTTTTGGAATTTATTTTAGAGTCAGTGTTAATTTACCCTAGGGGTAAATTAGTCTTTTCATGTATTAGAAGTCGCCTATAAATAGGCCCCTATCCCCCCTGGGGATAGATGACTGTTTTTAATTGATCTATCTTCAGTCCACCGAAAGTTTTTATCTACGGAATTTTTCTTCCACGATGGGCTGCGTTTTGATTCTGTTCCTTGTGGCGTGCACTTCGGCTGGAGGGGAATTTTTTCCCTGGCATGAACAGCAGCAGCGATCCCTGGCGTGAACAGTAGCAGCGAACGGCGGCACGGTATTCAGCGGTAGCCACAACGAGGCAGGGGGCCCCACGGCGGTAGTGCTTTTGATTGGCGTAGGCAAGCAGCATGGCGGGTGGGAGAAAAAAGGGCTTCAGCCGCTGGCGTGTTCATGCGTGTGTAGAGTCCAGGCGGCCAGCATCCAGAGGCTAGCGCTAGCTAGCTTGTGCAGCTAGTCTGCAGGTCTAGCACGGCAGCAGCTAGATTGCCATCTATTTGCTTCACACCAACACGACATAAGCACGGCAGTCAGCGCAAGGAAACGAAGAAGACCAGATATTCTACGGTGCGCGCAACGACGGCGATGTAGGTAAGTTGTTTCTTTAATCCCCTATTTTTCAGCAGGTTTAATTAAACTAATCTTTATCTGTTTTCTAATTAGCTGTAAATCTGTTTAGAAAATTCGGGATTAATTTTTATATGTTAAAATATTAATAGTGTTCGCAATTTTTTAATTAAGTATTTTTTTCATCTGCTCATAAATAAATATATATATATTTATATAGTCGCAGTAATATTTTTATCCTAATTTTTACGTGCAATCTTTTAGGTTTATTACTGAATTAATTTTTCGAGTGATCCATGCTTTATTCACTTAATTAGTATTTAGTTTCTAGACTAAAATATAAATATTTCGTGATTTATCTAGGTGTTTTTATTTAATGTAGTATTTTTATTTAGTTCTTCTTTAATATCATTTTAAATTAGGACACCAGTCATTTTTAGGCTAAACCTTTTTAATTTCAGTAATTCACTTTGCTAATCTTAGTTGTCTGTTTAAGCTTGTTTGGGTGTTGGGATTAGATCATAATTTAGCAAGAAATTTTTAGGCACCCATTCACCCCCCTCTGGTCGCTACTTTCGGTCCTACAACGCAGCAGGCCCAATTCCTCGAAAGAGGAAAGCTGCTGCTGGGATCTCCAAGGCCATGAAGACTCCGACAAAAAAGGTGGCGCAGAAGGCTAAGCTCCCATCTCCTTTGGTGTCTCCACCTTCGTTGGATATTCGGAGCTCGTCTTCGAATGAGTCCGAACAGGAGGAGACTTCGGAGGCCCAAATAGGGAGGGAGCTTGAAGCTTTACTCATGGAGGGTGGTGAGGGGGATTCTCAGACCGAACCCGAGGATCCACCTCAGGTTGATGTGGAGGCAGTGCTGTTGGCTGAAGGGGAGGAGGCATTCCGAATTGAGCCCGCAGGGGCTCAAGAAGCAGAGCTAGAGGGCTTCGATTCGCCCGTGATCGGAGTGGTGGTGACGGAGGTAAGGGCCTCTATGTCTGCCACTCCAAACCAAACTTCAGGGGAGGACATCGAGGAGTACCTCAGATTGTATGAGTATCTAGGGGATCTCGTAATTCTTCCCCAAAATTTAGATGGAGGTAAGCCTTCGGTCTTTACTTCTTGATTCATCATACCTGAAATAATTTCATTGTATTGGCAATATCTTTTGGATGACTGACAAATACCTTATGTTTATAGATCCCTCGGGGAGCAACATGGCTTCGACCCGAGATGGAGCCTTGGTGGAGGACTTGGCTCTAGCTGGGGATGAGGCTCTGGCAGAGGAGGTGGCTCCGGCAGCGGAGGCAACTTCCATTGGAGGGCTCTGGCCTCTCCCTTCTTTGGTGATGACGCTGTCGGGGTCGCTGAATGATCCCTTGGTAGAAGCTTCGGAGGAGGATCCCACTGAAGATGATCGGAGGGCCCTGTCCTGGCTTCCGCTATTAGCCTCATTCTTGGAGCAGTGGACAGGGCTTCGGCCTCTCCTGCATCCCTTGGCTCAAAAGAGCCAAGAGGTTGGCAACTCCGAACTAGTCTCCATGCTAAGCAAAGCTAGGGGATCGGAGCTAGACATTGCCCTTGAAAGGGCTACCCTCCAAGTATGTGAAGGACATAGTATATTTTTAAATTATTGTAATTACACCATACTTACTTTGCTTTTTGCAGCAATTTGTTCTTGCTAGAGAGGCAGCAACTTCCGACGAGCTCAAATTTAATCAGCTCAAAAGGAAGGTTACAACACTACAGGATGCTCTTAAGGGCTCTGAAGACAAGTCCCTGCAATTGGAGGAAAAAATCCTCGAAGAGAAGAGGGCGAAGGCCATTGCATAGGAGGTGCTTCGAACGGAGCAACATGCTCAGGCGGGCCTGGTGTCTTCAATTAAGGAGCTTCAGGCAAAGCGGGTGGTGTTCAGAGCTGAAGTCGACATGCTTCGAGTAGCGGAGGTGACTTCTAGGGCTGAGCTTGTGCGGCTCCAAGAAGCGCTCTAGCAAGCGTTGTCTCAGAAGAATTATTTGATGATGAAGACAGCTGAGCTCTCCACCATCACCACCGACATGACAAGGGCCAAGGCGAAGCACAACGAGGTGGCTTATCAAACCATGGACACCCTCCGGGGTGTTCTGGAATATTTTGGAACAGTCTTCCCATTTTCCTCAGCTGCGACGGACGAACATCTTGGCCATAAGCTCAAGATGATCCAGGCGGCGGCCAAGATGATGAAGGTCTCCAATACTCTCTATGGAGAGATCTCCGGACAAGTAGCTGGGATAGGAGTCCTTCATCACCTCGAAGCCATTAGGGTCTCCATTGCTCTGGTGAAGGGTTTGACGTCTGCAGGCTTTGCTGACGAAGGCTTGTTGCAACCATCGCTGGATGTCGTCTTAGCTTGGGAAGCTTTCCGGGCAACCTGGAATGTAGATAGCGAAGCTGCGGCCAAGGCATGGATCGACGAAGCCCGTCGGCAGAGGCAAGCACAGATGAGGCCTCTGGCTCCACCTCCGCCAACTGCTCCACCTCCGGACTCGAAGGTCTAGCCTCTTAGGGCGCTTTTGCTATGTAAAAAGACTTTGTAATGTTCTTTTTGGTTCAATGAATGAAAAGTCTTTATTTGGATGTTTGTTTTTAGGTTTTGTCGTATGCTTCGGATTTTGATCTCGAAGTATTAGAACTTGATGAAGGGCTTTGCCAACAATGGGCTATTCTTGAGAGCTTAAGGCCTTATAGGCACCCTCGATTCTCCATTCCTTGGGGGGAACATGGAGAGATAGCACCCGATGTTTTTAGCGAAGTGCTCTCTTACATCAAAGAAGAAGATAAAGTAATAACGTCTTCATCTTCGAAGTATGTAGATTGGTCTGATTTGGAGCATCAAGTCGAGGATCCGATGGAGGTTAGCTCCGAATGGCTTCTAACTTGGGCCGAACTTTAGGAACAACAAAGAGTCTGGAGAGCTTCACAAAAGGGCAATCGAACTCGAACCAAAAGGAAGGTTTTAAGAACTCTAGGCTCAGAAGACCGAGCTGGTCCCAGAGGTAGCTCTGGGGGCCGGAGAGGCCTTCATTTCTGTTGGGGGAAAATATCTCATCTTCGGGGTTATTGCCGAAGCAACATAAAGGCAGACAACGGATTCGAAGGTTCCCAGACGATCATCTTCGAAGATACCCGGAACCAAGTTCGAAGTACGAAGATAGGCATTGGTTCGAAGTACATCTTCGAACTAAGGCTTTTCAAGATCTTTTCTGCAGCTAAGATGGAAGACTTATCTTCTTTCTCATTAGATTAGTCTTTTACCATTTTAGCCCTATTAAGAGAACCGAATAGTTTCCACTATGTCGGTTGTAATAGAGGGATAAATAGGTCTTTTCCTTAATGTTTGGGCCTATAAATACCCCCCATTTCACTCTGTAATAGGGACCGAATGGAAGTTATTCAATACACACATTCGAACTATTCTAAGTTATTATCCTTTCGGAGGCTTAGAACAGTTCTCTTCGCAAACACTTCGTTTGTTAGTTTCTCTTCTACAGAAACCTGTTAGCGTAATCTTTTACGCCAATAGTTGGCGCCGTCCGTGGGGAACCTAGTCCGAAAAACTTCGTTCTCTACCAACTTCTTACATCATGCCTCCTAAGCGAGGCGCACCCCGCAATCCCACTCGGAGGTCCTCTCGGATCTCCGGAGAGATACCCTTCGACACAGTTGAAGTCGGAGGGCCTTCGACATTCCCTCCGCAAACTCCGGAAGGAGCTTCTATCCCTCGAACATACGAAGCTTCTCCGCCAACCCCTTCCATACTCCGACCGCCCGAAGTCCCTTCTCCACCCTCCATCCAAATTCGAACTGATCCTACCAGTTATCAAGACCCGGAAGATCCTTCCGGAGGAAATGAAAATAATCTTGGAGATATGGCCACTCAAATGGCCAACCTTCAAGCTGAAGTGGCAAGGTGGCGACAGGAAGCTGCGAGCAAGCTTCGCTCTCAAGCCACCCCAACCATCCCAGAAGTGCCTGAAGACGATGATCTCGATTATCCCGAAGCCCCGGAGAACGCCTCCTTCGATAATGAATCTCCGCTGCATCCTGAGCTGCAGAAGGTTCGCTTTGATCCAAAGTTTAAAACTTCAAAGCTCTGTAAGTATGCCGGAGATGAAGATCCCGGAGAGTTCGTTCGTTCTTATGCCCTAGCAATTGAGGCTAGCGGAGGAGTTCGAGACACCATGGCGAAGTGCTTCCCTTTAGCTCTTCAAGGAGTGGCATTGAGATGGTTCTGGTCCTTGAAGCCAGGATCAATCAATTCATGGTCGCAGCTGAAGAAGAAGTTTATAAGCAACTTTCAGGGCACCTTCGTGCCTCCTATGTCAACAGGAATCCTTTTCCAGGTGAAACAGTTCCCCGGAGAAACATTGAGGCAGTACTTTAAGCGCTTCGCTCATACGAAGTCGCAAATTCGGGGGCTGTCCGCATCTTCAGTGGTTGATGCAGCTCGGGAAGGCGTCAGTCATCAAGGCCTTCTGGATAAGCTTCATCGGAAAAGCATCTCCTCGGTCTCTCAGTTGATGTCATACTTCGAGGAGTATGCGAGGTCAGAAGAGGGTTGGCTTCGGAGGACTGCTGCTACTTCGTCCATATTGCAAGAAGTCAAAGTAGAAGTGAAAACTTCGGCACAGCCGCAGGAACCAGTCTTCGAAGTGCAACATGATCGGAGAAGAGGGCAAAAGCACCCTTGTTCTGAAGTCATGAATATTGCACCCCCACAGAAGTTTGCACCAAGAGCTCCACAGTCTACGGGGAACAAGGCCAGCGGCTGGAGGCCGCCAGGGAAAACGACTGGCAAGGGCCAGACCCTTTTCTGCTGCATTCACGGAGAAAATCGAAGCCATGCAACTGATACTTGCAAGGCTATACTCACCCTAAGGGGAGAGTACTTAGAGAGAACTTCGGGTCGAGGCAGTACCGACCGAAGTCCAGTGGCAACGCGCCCAGAGCCGGTCCAGGCTGTGGCGCGGATAGAAAATTTTGATGCTGCAAGACACCCTCCGGTGGCCAATGTTATGCCACCTCCGAAGCAAGAGGAAGGGCAAGATAGAGGAAAAAGAGTAGTTCTCCCTATCTCCGGAGAAGGTACCCTCGGAAGCATGTCCAAGAGACAGCGAAGAGAGTACGTTCGGGAAGTAGGTCATATTGGGACTTCGTCGTCTGCAGCTGCAATGCCGGAGTGGTCTCACGTTCCGATATCCTTTTCTGCGCAGGATGCAGCTGGTATTAAGTTCCCGCACGCAGATCCATTGGTTATCACTGCTGATATTGCGGGCACTGAAGTCCGAAGGGTGCTGATTGACGGAGGTAGTTCGGTAGATATCATTTTTGTTCAAGCCTTCGATCAGTTGTGCATTTCCAGGAAGCATCTCCTTCCAGCGGCTCGTCCTCTGCAAGGCTTCGCAGGACCCCCGCTTGATGCACTTGGCCAGATAGGCCTGGAAGTTACCTTCGGAGAAGGTTTATTGGCCCGAACTGAAGAAGTAATCTTCGATGTGATAGATGCCCCGTATGCTTACAACGTCATCTTCGGAAGGGGCATGCTAAACCAGTTCGGAGCTGTGGCGCATCACAATTATTTGTGCATGAAGATGCCCACACAAGCAGGAGTCCTTACAATCTTCGGAGATCAAGCCATTGCTCGGACGGCGGAATATGGTCATGGTCCCCCTCTTGATCCGAGGCAAGTAAACAGTGTGCAGGATAATGAAGAAATTTTTTCAGCCTCCTCCTAAGCTTTGAAGAAGTCCTTTCCGAGACCAAGTCCCGAAGGAGAGATTGCAACGAAGGTCATTGTTAAAGATGGTAAAGAGTACACTTTTCAATTTGGTAAAGATTTACCTCCTGAAGTTGCAACCTCCTTAGAAAAGGTGGTGGAAGAAAATTTAGATGTCTTCGCTTGGTCTGACGAAGATATCACCGGAGTCGATCGGGATATCATTGAACACAGTTTACTTGTAAACCCAAAGGCCCAGCCTATTCGACAAGGTCTCCGGAAGATGTCCGCAGAAAGAGCTGCTCTAGCTAAGGACGAAGTTGAAAAATTGTTCAAGGCTGGGATTATCAGAGAAGTGGCTCACACAGAATGGTTAGCCAACCCAGTCTTCGTCAGAAAGAAGTCTTCCGGGAAGTGGCGCATGTGCATTGATTTCACATCCTTGAATAAAGCATGCCCACGTGACCCCTACCCCATGCCCCGAATTGATCAATTGGTTGACTCCACCGCAGGTTCGGAGTTACTAAGCTTCCTCGACGCGTATTCTGGTTATCATCAAATATGGTTGAAGCGCGAAGATGAAATCAAGACAAGCTTCGTAACTCCTTCGGGAGTCTTCTGTTATGTAAGAATGCCCTTCGGCCTAAGAAATGCCGGGGCTACTTTTTCGAGATTAGTTGCTAAGGCTCTAGGTCATCAACTAGGTCGCAATGTGGAGGCCTATATGGATGATATTGTAATAAAGAGTGCTTTAAAGCACCAACATAGCCTAGACTTAGCAGAAACATTCAATAGCCTTCGGGCATGTGGGATCCGTCTTAACCCCGAAAAATGTATATTCGGAGCTAAGGCTGGAAAATTGTTAGGGTATTTAGTTTCAAGCAGGGGAATTGAAGCTAGCCCTACTCAAATAACTGCGCTGCAGAAGATGGCTCCTCCGGAAAATTTAAAGCAAGTGCAGAAGCTGACTGGGCATCTGGCAGCACTTAGCAGGTTTTTATCAAGGTCTGCAGAGAGGAGCTTGCCTATATTTAAAGCATTGAAAGGGTCCGAAGATTTTGCATGGACACCGGAGTGTCAGAAAAGCTTCGAAGATATTAAAGAGTATATCAGTAATCTTGCTACACTCACAGTGCCTACTGCGGACGAAACCCTACTCCTGTACCTTGCAGCTACAGGTTCTGCTGTCAGCGCAGTCCTTGTCAGAGAAGTGGATTTCAATGGGAAGTTGGTCCAAAATCCTGTTTATTTTGTATC
Organism: Zizania palustris; assembly: GCA_019279435.1. Classification (NCBI taxonomy): domain Eukaryota; kingdom Viridiplantae; phylum Streptophyta; class Magnoliopsida; order Poales; family Poaceae; genus Zizania; species Zizania palustris. The sequence continues at coordinate 91,326,526 of JAAALK010000287.1, read as the reverse complement.
CGAAGCATTATCAGGAGCGAAGACAAGATACTCCGAACTTGAGAAGTTCGTTTATGCTCTGATAATGGCTTCGAGGAAGCTAAGACATTATTTTTTGGCTCACAATGTAATTGTACCAACTTCGTATCCTTTAGGAGATATGCTCCGAAGCACAGATTCCACTGGAAGGATTGGAAAGTGGGCAGTCGAGCTAGCACCCTTCGGCATATCTTTCTTGGCAAGGACAGCTATCAAATCCCAAGTCCTAGCAGACTTCGTAGCAGAGTGGACTCCACCTGCGAATTTGGCTCCGGAGAAGTCAAGTGACGGAGTTTGGACTGTTTACTCCGATGGGGCTTTCCAAGCATCCGGAGCAGGCATTGGGGCAGTGTTGATTTCACCGTTAGGGCAAAGAGCAATGTACTCCGCAAGACTCAACTTTACGTCTACCAATAATATAGCGGAGTATGAAGGGATTTTATTGGGACTCCGGAAAGCACGTGCTCTAGGGGCTACAAGAATAATTATAAAGACAGATTCTCAGATAGTAGCAGGGCACGTAGACAAAAGTTTCCAAGTTCGGCATCCACAGCTTGCAAAGTATTTAGAAGAAATTCGTAAAATCGAAGCACACTTCAAAGGTATTTCCATTCGGAATATACCAAGAGCGGAAAACGTGCAAGCGGACATCTTAGCGAAGGCTGCAGCCGGAGCTGTGGATGTGCCCGAAGAAGCTTTCTACGAAGAACTCAATATACCTTCGGTGCCACAAATTCCCTCTGCGGAGATTCTTTGCATTCCTAGTGCAGATTGGAAAAATTCGATCATGGAACTTTTACAGGGAGGAACAAATTTGCCCGAAGAGCCCCAGCTGTCAAGATTAAAGCTCAGAGCCAGAAACTATCAAATAATCAACGGTATATTATACAAGGCCGGAGTATGTTCCCCTCTACTCCGATGTATATCCCAAGCCGAAGGCCAAGAAATTCTTCGAGAAATTCATGAAGGCCTTTGTGGCAGCCATTTAGCCCCTAGAGCTTTGGCAGGAAAAACACTTCGCCAGGGGCTATATTGGCCTACAATCACAGCTGATGCGGAGAGCTTAGTCCGCACTTGTCAAGGATGCCAGTGGATGGGTCGACGGAGTCATCGCCCACCAACAGCTCTTCAAGTCATTGCTCCGGTATAGCCTATGGCCAGATGGGGTATGGATTTAATTGGCCCCTTTCCGGTAGCAAAGGGAAATCTAAAGTTCGCAGTGGTAGCTATTGAATATTTTTCTAAGTGGGTGGAAGCAGAACCCTTAACAGCTATCACTTCGAACAATGTACAGAAATTCTTCTGGAAGAACATCATTTGCCGGTTCGGAGTGCCTAGATACCTCACAGTTGATAATGGAACACAGTTCGACGCAGAACCCTTCAGGAAGTTTTGCGAAGATCTAGGCATTCAGCTATGTTTTGCTGCAGTGAGACATCCTCAGTCTAATGGAACCGTAGAGCGAGCCAATGGAAATATTTTATCAGAGCTAAATCGAAGAATAGTAGGATTAGCAAAGGGACTGTGGACCGAAGAGCTTCCGAAGATTCTGTGGTCCATTCGGACTACGCAAACAAGGTCCACAGGTTTTACTCCGTTCAGACTACTATTCGGAGATGAAGCTATGACTCCAACGGAGCTCAAAGGGGGATCATTTCGCAGCACCGAACCGGACATTGAAGAAGAAAGACAAGCTTCGTTAGATTTATCAGAAGAAACAAGACTTCGAGCTGTAGCTAATTTATCAAAGTATCATCAGCTGACGAAGGCTTGGTTTGACCCGAAGGTTAAGCTCAATGAACTAAGACCGGGTCATCTTGTTCTACGAAGCATTATAGCTCCAGGGAAGTTATGCAATAAATGGGAAGGTCCATACCTAATTGTCCGCTCAGGGCGCCTTGGTTCATTTAAATTAGCTAATTTAGAAGGTGAAGAGTTAGCACATACTTGGCATGCGGAGCACCTAAAGCGATACTTCGCATAAGGGCTCCTTGTAATTCGCTTGTAATCATCTTCTAAATCAATAAAGCATATGATCCTGATAGTGCCTTCCCCTCATAGACTTCCAGCTTCCAAGTGGACGCACTGGAACCGCGGGGTCGACCGAGAGGGAAGTGTCATGAAGCTGGGTTGTATTTTCGGACTTCGAACCCATAAAGTTCGAAGCTTCCGACGTGGGGGCTGGCATAATCCGGAGCCCAGGCCATCGGCTTGTAGGCATCCGTAAAAGAGCCCAAAACCACATCCTACGGAGTCCAAGCCATTGGCTGGTAGACTTCCGTAAAAAGAGCCGAAGGTGGACAAAATCTGCGGAGTCCAAGCCATTGGCTGGTAGACTTCCGTAAAAAGAGCCGAAGGTGGCCAAAATCTGCGGAGTCCAAGCCATTGGCTGGTAGACTTCTGCAAAAAGAGCCGAAGGTGGCCAAAATATACGGAGTCCAAGCCATTGGCTGGTAGACATCCGTAAAAAGAGTCCAAAGAGACCATTGCAAACTCCGAACCATTGGTTCGACAGAGATCGCAAAAACAAGCCGAAGGTGGCTAAAGCAAAACAGAATTTGAGCCATGAGCTTCGAATGTCTGTCAACATAGTCCGAAGTGACAAATTTTTTAAGGCACTAAAGTGTCCTGGAAGTTATCTCAAGTGATTTCTTTCATAAAACAAAGGTACTAAGTTGCCATTCTTCCGACTGCAAAAAGTCGAAGACATTTCATAAGATTTTAAAAGATCTTTAAATGACAGAGGGGCTCCAAACCCCCAAAAATTGTACTCCGAAGTTTTTTCTTTGCGCATAACCATCTTTGAATACATTTCGAAGTTGCTTATACCCAAAGAGGGGCTAGTAAATATGGAGACAATTTTAAATCGGCATTCATTATTGAAATAAATGTGTTTACAGATTACACTATGAAAAATTGGTATCTATACCAAGAAGGAATCGGAGACCTCTTCGGTCCCTAGAGCTAGGGGTGGAACGACTAGTTCCAACATCGGAAGTTCTAATAACTTTACGTTTAACTCTCTTCCTCCCCCTCGAAGCTCTAAAATCCTTCTGCTCTTGTTGAAGTTCGGCCCAAGTTCGAAGCCGTTCAGGGCTTCTTTCCCAGCTTCTAAGATCTTCAGATCTTTTATTTCGAGCTTCACCTTCGTCTTCATACCAATTAGTGTCTTCAGAAGACGAGGTATTTACGTTAACCTCTTTCTCTTCCTCTTTAATATAAGACATTACATCTTTGATTACTTCGGGCGCAATTGCGCCGGAGTTATCTCGAGGAATTAGAAATCGAGGACGCTTGTAAGTCTTTAGAAGTTCGAAGGTATTCCATAATGAGCGAAGTTCGTCGTTAAGCTCTAACACTTCGATGTCTTCCATAAGAGGCAAAGCCTAAAAATATGACAAACAAGATTTTCATTGATAAATGTTTACAAGCATGAAGCTTTACATAGTCAAAAATCCTAAATGATTCCTAAACCTGCGGGTTCGGAGGAGGCTGACTGCTCGAAGCTTGGTTCCGAACTTGCTTCTGGCGTTGGCCTTCATCGATCCAAGCCTTGATCGCGGAATGGCCTTCGGCTCTCCATGAGGTTTGAAAGGCTCGCCAGGCAGCAGTCACGCCTTCGGAAGGATTTAAAAGCCGCTCGTCGTCGAAGGTAATAGAACCCTCTGCGCTCGGAGTGATTGTTCGGCCCAAATCCTCGTAGTAACGAAGTAGTCCGAGGGCAGACACTTGTCCAGAGAGTTCTCCGTAACGAATGCCTGCCGTCTTCATTTGCTTCGCTGCTCCTTGGATCCTTTTTAACCGGCGTAGCAGAGTGACATTGTCATCTGAAGGAAGTGATCCAGTAGTACCGAAGTACTCCAGAACACCTAGCATCTGTTCTATGACCTCCGTAGCTACCTTTTCAGACTTAAGCTTTTCTTCGATTAATGCATCCTTGTTCGAAGTTGTTTCTGCTAGAACTCCGGAAATCCTAGCATTCTCCGTAGTTAAAATATTCTTCTGATTTAGGAGTTGGCTAGCTTCCTCTTGGAGCCTCACAAGTTCGGACCCAGCATTAGCATGCTCCAACCGCACCCTTTCGATTTCCGCCCGAAGCACGATTCTTTCTCCTTCGAGCTCTTTATTAGCAGCCTCCAAGCCCTGTCTGGCCCTACGCTCCGTTGAAATCACATTATCCATTTGAACCACTCTAGCTTCGGAGAAAGACAAGTTGCGTTTAAGAGCTTCATTTTCTTCCCGAAGCTGAGCAATTTCATTTTCACTCGATAAAGTTGCAGCGCGGGCCAAGACCACTTGCTAAGAAAAGAAAAAAAACTGAAGTAAGAAATTATTCATGTATAATTTGCTATTGGTTCGAAGGTGCTCCATACCTGGTAGGCTGCTCGTTCCATAGCAACGTTAAGCTCCGAACTCTTCGCCCTGCTTAAAATTGCTACCAGCTCTGTCTCCCCGACTTCGCGACTCACTCGACCTAAAGGTTTGAGCAGAGTCCGAAGCCCGGTTCTTTGCTCCAAAAAAGGAGTTAAAAGAGGAAGCATTGCCGAAGCCTCTTGGTCATCCCTGCTTGGCGAAGCTCTGGAGCGTTCTCCTGAGGTCCTTGGAATTTCGGTAGATGGCCCCCCCCTCAGTTGATTCACTTTCATCTGTTGATTCAGACGAAGTTTCGCATGTCGTTTCGCATTCCTGCCGTTACTTTTCCCCGAGATTAACGCTTACTACAGTTTCCGTTGGAAACAGAAACTTAACGGCTATTTTCTCTAAGTCTAAAAGACTTTCGAACTTCTTGAGTCGGTTCTAAGATAGTTCGAAAAGCAATTATCTTAAGATTGATTCGGAGTTTATATCTTCATGCATTTCGGAGATGAACTAAAAACCAATAACCCCAATGTTTGGTTATCTTTTCCTTCCGTATACTGCTCTCCTAACGTTACAGGTCAAACGGAGAAGCGTATTCGAGGGGCTACTGTTGGGGGAAAATATCTCATCTTCGGGGTTATTGCCGAAGCAACATAAAGGCAGACAGCGGATTCGAAGGTTCCCAGACGATCATCTTCGAAGATACCCGGAACCAAGTTCGAAGTACGAAGATAGGCATTGGTTCGAAGTACATCTTCGAACTAAGGCTTTTCAAGATCTTTTCTGCCAGCTAAGATGGAAGACTTATCTTCTTTCTCATTAGATTAGTCTTTTACCATTTTAGCCCTATTAAGAGAACCGAATAGTTTCCACTATGTCGGTTGTAATAGAGGGATAAATAGGTCTTTTCCTTAATGTTTGGGCCTATAAATACCCCCCATTTCACTCTGTAATAGGGACCGAATGGAAGTTATTCAATACACACATTCGAACTATTCTAAGTTATTATCCTTTCGAAGGCTTAGAACAGTTCTCTTCGCAAACACTTCGTTTGTTAGTTTCTCTTCTACAGAAACCTGTTAGCGTAATCTTTTACGCCAACAATTTCTACTTAGGCTTTGATACTATTTTTTCATGATTATGATGTTTTGTAATGTGATTTAACCAAGCAATATAATTTGTTTGAGAATCATCGTTTAATTGTGCTTTATTCCCCTGCCCCTCATTGTGGGTTGGTGGCCTTATGCAATGCAATAGGGCCGGTCACGCACAACGCTCGGCATGTTAAAGCCGAGGCTTTGCAAATAGTACTTGATAACCATGAACTCAACTTTTTCGTAGAGTTCTTCGAACTGTATGTTCGTATCATAGTATCTTACCTAACAAAGGTAGAGTAGGCGACACATAAAACTAATGGTTCATTGTCTAAAAAGATAGTCGCTATATTCTTCGTAAGGGGCTTTGAACTTATAAGTAAGAGCTCCGAAATTGGTAACTTAGGACTCTTGATGGGGTTCATTTGGCCAGGGCCTTGGAACCTCATAATGTGGTCACCTTTGACTCTTTTTCAGATGCTTCAAACCCAGAGGATCGAAATCTAATTATTTATAGTCCTTAGACTCCTCTACGGATGCTATCAAGCCGATGGCTCAGAAACCACAGGTTTTGGCCACCTTTGGCTCTTGTACAGATGCTCCGAACCAGCGGTTCAAACTCCATGATTTTATAGTCCTTAGACTCTTCTATGGATGCTTTCAAGCCGGTGGCTCAGAATCCGTAGGTTTTGGCCACCGTCGGCTCTTGTACAGATGCTCTGAACCAGTGGTTCGAACTTCGTGATTTTATAGTCCTTAGACTCTTCTACGGATGCTTTCAAACCGGTGGCTCGGAATCCGTAGGTTTTGGCCACCTTTGGCTCTTGTACGGATGCTCCGAACCAGTGGTTCTAACTCCATGATTTTATCGTCCTTAGACTCTTCTACGGATGCTTTCATGTCGGTGCCTCGGAATCCATAGGTTTTGGCCACCTTCAGCTCTTTTACGGAAGCTCCGAACCAATGGTTCGAAGGCCGTTTATTGGGTTCTGATGAAAGATGCTTACCTCTGCAAGCAACTCCGTTCCCCTGATGCGTCCACCAAGGGTAGGGAATATTGAGGGGTAAGCATAATTCGAACCACAAGCTTTTATTCATTTAGAAAGGTACTTTACAATTCTTTACAAGGATCCCCTAAGCATAATAACGTTTAAGGTGCTCAGCATGCCATGCATGCTTTAATTCTTCACCTATAAATTTGCTAATTTAAAAGATCTAAGGCACCCTGAGCGTAGGATAATATATGGTCCTTCCCATTTGTTTCCTAATTTCCATAGAGCAATTACAGTTCGCAGTACCAAATGACCCGGCCTAAGTTCATTAACTTTTACCTTCGGGTCATACCATGCCTTTGTCTGGTCTTGGTACTTTGTCAAATTGGTGACAGCTCGAAGCCTCGTTTCTTCGGACAAGTCAAGCGAAGTGTTCCTTTCATCTTTAACTTCTGGCTCCGTTGTGTGGAGGGATCCACCTTTCAGCTCTATTGGAGTCATGGCCTCATCTCCGAACAACAATCTGAATGGGGTAAAATATGTATACCTAGCTTGAGTGGTCCAAATGGACCATAAAATCTTAGGAAGCTCTTCGGTCCACAGCCCCTTTGCCAACCCTACAATCCTCCGATTTAAGCTAGACATAATATTTCCATTGGCCCGCTCCATGGCTCCATTGGATTGGGGATGACAGACAGCTGCAAAGAAAATTTTAATGCCCAGCCCTTTGTAGAATTCTCTAAAAGGTTCGGCATCGAATTAGGTGCCATTGTCAATTGTCAACTCTCTAGGCACTCCAAACCTAAAAATAATGTTTTGCCAGAAGAATTTCTGCACATTTTTTGAAGTGATAGCAGTTAACGGTTTGGCTTCGACCCATTTAGAAAAGTATTAGATTGCTATCACCACGAACTTCAAGCTGCCCTTCACCATTGGGAAGGGGCCGATGAGATCCATTCCCCATCGTGCCATCAGCCATACCAGAGCAATGACTTCAAGGGGTGTTGGAGGATGATGGCTTCATCTTTCCATCCATTAGCATCCATGACAGGTTCGAACCAATAATTCAGCGTCTGCTACAATTGTTGGCCAATAAAGTCCCTGGCGAAGTGTTTTGCTTGCTAAAGCCCGAGGGGCTAAGTGGCTACGACACAAGCCTTCATGGATTTCCCAAAGTATATCTTGGCCTTCGAGTTGCGAGATGCATCGGAGTAGAGGAGAACAGACTCTAGCTTTGTATAGCACTTCGTTGACAAGCTTATAATTCCGGACCTTTGACTGTAACCTTTGCAAATCTGGGCATTCGAGTGAACTTGCTTTGTTATGCAAAAAGTCTAATATTGGGCTCCGTCAATCAGTGATTGGTTGACAAGCTCTTCATAAAAAGCCCCTTCTAGGACATCTAATGCTCTGGCAGCAGCCTTCGCCAGAATGTCTGCATGCTGATTATCTGCTCGTGGGATGCTCCGGACAAAAATCCCTTTGAATAATGCCTCCGTCTTGTAGATTTCTTCGAAGTACTTCACAAGATGTGGATGCCGAGCCTGGAAGCTTTTGTCAACATGCCCTGCAATGACCTGAGAATCTATTTTGATTATAACCCGAGTGGCGCCAAGTGCGTGTGCTTTGCGAAGGCTAAGCAGGATTCCTTCGTACTCTGCAATATTGTTAGTGGACTTAAAGTTGAGCCTTGCAGAGTACATTTCTTTCTGCCCTAAAGGCGAAATTATCATAGCTCCGGCACCAGCTCCGGATGCTTGAAACACTCCGTCAAAGTACACTGTCCACACTCCTTGGCATGATTCTTTCGGATCCCATACTGCGAATGGAGTCCACTATGCAACAAAGTCAGCCACAACTTGAGACTTAATGGTTGTTCTTGCGGTTAAGGAAATGCCGAAGGGGGCTAGCTCGACAGCCCATTTTCCAATTCTCCCCGTGGAGTCTTTGCTCTGGAGCATATCGCCAAGGGGATATGATGTAGGGACAATTACATTGTGTGCTAAAAAGTAATACCTTAGCTTCCATGAGGCCATTACCAAAGCATACGTGAATTTCTCAAGCTCGGAGTACTGTGTTTTTGTTCCAGACAAGGCTTCTGAAATTAAGTATATTGGATTTTGCACCAGTTTTCCATTGAGCTCTATTTCTCTGACAAGCACTGCGCTGACTGCAGAGCTTGTTGCTACAAGATATAAGAGGAGAGTTTCCTCTGCAAGGGGCACAATAAGCATTGATAGATTTCCAAGGCTTTGAAACTTTCGCACCCTTTTAAGGCTTTGAAAATTGGGAGGCTTTGCTCCGCTGATCTAGCCAGGAATCTGCTGAGAGCTGCGAGGCGTCCGACCAACTTCTAGACTTGCTTCAAATTGTCAGGTGGAGCCATCCTTTGCAGTGCACTTATCTGCGTCGGGCTAGCTTCGATTCCTCTACTCGAAACTAAGTACCCTATAAGCTTCCCTGCTTGAGCTCCGAAGATACATTTTTCAGGGTTGAGGCGGACTCCACATGTTCAGAGGATCTCAAAAGTTTCTGCTAAGTCTAGACTATGTTGGTGCTTTAAGGCACTCTATTACAATGTCATCCATACAGGTTTTGAAATTTTGGACTATCTGGTGACCTAGAGCTTTAGCAATAAGACGTGAAAAAGTTCCCCGACATTTCTTAAGCCGAAGGGCATTCGCACATAACACAGTACTCTGGAATGGGTTATAAAGCTTGTCTTGGCTTCATCTTCGCGTTTTAGCCAGATTTGATGGTAACCAGAGTATGCATCAAGGAAACTCACGATCTTGGAGCCAGCCATAGAGTCAACAAGTTGACCGATGTGGGGCATGGGGTAGGGGTCTCGTGGGCATGCTTTATTGAGGGATGTGAAGTCAATGCACATGCACCACTTACCGGAGGCCTTTTTCTTGACGAAGACTTGGTTGGCCAACCACTTCGTGTGGGCCACATCCCTAATGATTCTGGCTCTTAGCAACTTTTCCACCTCTTCTTTAGCGAGGTCTGCTCTCTCAGTTGATATCTTGTGGAGCCCCTAGCGAATAGGTCGAACCATAGGGTTGACGAGTAAGCTATGCTTGATAATGCTCCAAAGTGGCAATCTCCGAAGGCAATTCCTTGCCAAACTGAATGGGGTATTCCCTGCCTTCTTTGACAATGATCCTCGTGACTATATCACCTTCTAGGCTTGGCTTGAGGGAAGGGTACTTCGGAGGGTTCTAGGACCCCGAAGCCTCCTCCGAGTGCTCTTGCACACTGTTTACCTGCCGAGGAACGAGAGGTGGGCCATGGCCGTATTCTGCTCTTTGAGTCGTAGCTTGATCTCCGAGTATCGTAAGGAATCCTCCTTGCGTGGGCATGTTGAGCCACAAATAATTGTGGTGTGCCACGGCTCCGAATTGATTCAGCATCCCTCTTCCGAAGATTGCGTTGTAGGCATATAAGGCGTCGACAATGTCAAAGATGACCTCTTCGACTCTGGCCAGGGGCCCCTCGCCGAAATCAACCTCGAGGCCTATTTGACTAAGGGCATCGATAGGAGGGCATGCGAAGCCTTGGAGTGAGCGAGTTGCTGGAAGTAAATGCCTTCGGGGAATGCATATTTGATCGAAGGCTCGGATGAAGAGTATGTCAGCGGAGCTGCCACCATCGACCAACACCCTTCAGACTTCCACCCTTGCCATGTCAGCTAAAATGATGAGGGGGTCAGCATGGGGGAACTTCACCCCTGTAGCATCATTGGCAGAGAATGATATGGGCACATGGGACTAGTCAGGCATTTCTGCAGCTCAGTATGAAGTCCCTATATGTCCTACTTCACGAACATAATGTCTCTGTTGATGCTTCGACATATTGCCGAGAGTCCCCCCTCCAAAGATGGGTAGGACCACTCGCTTGCCACGATCTTGAAGGTCTTCATGCTTCGGTGGTGGCATAATGTTGGCCACCGGAGGTTGCATAGGGGCTTCAAGGTTGCCTGCACGTCCGACGGCTTGCACGGGCTCCGGCCGTGCTGCTGGAGGGGCTCGGTCAGCAGTGCTTCAATCCGAGCTTCTCTCAAGATACTCGCTCCAAAGAGCCAGTATGGACTTGCAATCTTTGGTGGCGTGGCTTCTGTTTTCACCATGCACACAACAAAGGAAAGACTGGCTTTAGCCAGCTGGCTTCCTTGGTGCTCTCGAGCCACTAGCTTTGTTGCCCTAAGCCTGTTGATAGTTGGAAGGCATCTTTGGAGTGGAGGGGGCAATATTCAATACTTCGGAGTGAGGGTGTTTCCTTCCCCTTCTTTGATCGTGAGAACGATTATCGAAGGTGTTTGCATAGGACTTGGAGCCTTTGGCTCCATCTTGACATCTTGGGGGAGGGTTGGTGTGGACGAAGCAGTCCTCCGAAGACACCCTTCTTCTGATTTGGCATACTGCTCGAAGTATGCCTTCAAATGTTCCACTGAAGACACCGACTGCTGGTGGAGTTTATCGAGGAGGCCAAGGTTCATTACACCTTCGTGCGCCGAATCCACGACAGATGACGTGGACAGCCCCTTGATCTGAGACTAGGTGTGGGTGAAGCACGTGAAGTATTGCCGAAGAGTTTCTCCCATCTACTGTATCATCTTCTGATAGTAATATTCATACTCAGTTCTGAGTTAACTTGAACACATAGTAACATCTCTGAAGTTGAACTCTGTCAAGTGCTATTAGCTGAAAATAATTATAGTGATCTGAACTCTTATTCAATATTGAAGTCTAAATTCTGAATCTCACGTTGAAGAGTATTGTACTCTGAAAACTGTTTTTCAGTTCTGAACAAAATTTTTTCAGGGCAATCTTGTTTTTGAAATATCAAGACTGTTTCAGTTTCAAAGTATTTGTGAAGTTCACTGTTTCTAATTAGGAAAAATTCAGTACAATTTTGAATTGCCTGATGTGTTGTTGGCCAAATTAGTTCTGAAATTTACTGTTGCTTAATTTGCAATATCTGAAATCTGTTTTAACTTTGTAATCTGAATTCTGATCTGAATTAAATTGTTGATTTAGATTGTTGATTGAGCTCTCACTTGGTTACATTGCAAGTTCATTTCGATATTTCATATTATTTATCTCTAAGTGTTTTCTGATCTTCTAAAACCTGTTGGAGTTTCATTTAACGACACCTTCCTATCGACTGTTCATTTGCCGAAATAGCAGTTGTATTTCGGAGTATTAAATATCGTCAATACAGATTGACCGTTCAAACTCCGAGTTACTCTGAACTTTTCTTTTGAACCATGTTTTGAACTGTTACTGTACTTCTCTATTCAAAATTGAGTTTGCAATATTTTAGAGGTGCGTTGGGTGATTTGACCAGGCCATCAGATTCACGAAAATTTATTGAGGCGCCTATTCACCCCCTCTAGTCGCCATTCTAATCCCACAGGATGTGAGGCATATGTCAAATGTAAGATGGCTAACAAGCTTAGTCCTAAGTTTGACAAGTGCTTCTTTGTGGGGTATCCTAGGGAAACCAAAGGATACTATTTATATAATAGAGAGGAGGGCAAAGTGTTTGTTGCTCGAAATGGTGTGTTCTTTGAGAAAGAGTTTCTCTTAAAAGGAGTTAGTGGGAAGATGGTGCATCTCGAAGAGGTTCGAGAGCCACTGGAAAGTGTTCCAGATCCCACTGAACCAGAGCAAGAGGAACAAGATGTTGCTGACCCTGTTATGGATGCGCCAGCCCCACAGAGGTCTGGGAGAGTAGTCCATGCGCTAGAGAGGTACTTGTTCTTGACCACTAGGCATCGCGATGCGTTTTTGTTGGACAATGACGAGCCCAAGACCTATGCGGAAGCAGTGATGGGACCAGACTCTAAGAAATGGCTTGCAGCCATTGGATCCGAGTTGGAGTTCATGTGTGTCAACCAAGTTTAGAACTTGGTTAATCCACCCGACGGTGTAAAAACTATTGAGTGTAAATGGATCTTCAAGAAAAAGATAGACATTGATGGAAATGTTCACATCTATAAGGCACGATTGGTGGCGAAATATTTCATATAGATTCAAGGTGTTGATTATGATGAAACATTTTCGCCTGTCACTATGCTTAAGTCTATTCGGATCATCCTAGCTATTGCCGCATTTTATGATTATGAGATATGTCAAATGGATGTCAAGATGACTTTCCTAAATGGAAACCTAAGTGAGGATGTGTACATGACACAGCCTGAAGGTCTTGATGGTCTGGGGAATGCTAGGAAAGTTTCTAAGTTGCTAAAGTCCATTTATGGATTGAAGCAATATTCTCGGAGTTGGAATCTTTGTTTTGATGAGGTAGTCAAAGGGTTTGGCTTCATCAAGAACGAAGAAGAGCCTTGTGTTTACAAAAAGGCTAGTGGGAGCTCACTTGTGTTTTTGGTCTTATATGTAGATGACATATTGTTAATCGGAAACGACATTCCTTTGTTGAATACTGTTAAGACTTCACTGAAAAATAGTTTTTCGATGAAAGATCTTGGAGAGGCAGCATACATTTTGGGCATAATGATCTATAGAGATAGATCAAAACAGTTAATTGGATTAAGCCAAATTATGTACATTGACAAGATTATTGAAACGGTTCAAAATGCAGAATTCCAAGAAGGGCTTTCTGCTAATGTCACATGGTGTTTCTCTTAGTAAAACTCAGTGTGCTGTGACCCCTAATGAGCTAGAGAAGATGAGTGCGATCCCGTATGCCTCCGCAATTGGATCTATCATGTATGCCATGCTATGTACACGCCCAGATGTGTCATATGCTCTAAGTGTTACGAGTAGATACCAATCGAACCTAGGTGAAATTCACTGGGCTGTAGTAAAGAGTATCCTTAAGTAGTTGAGAAGGACTATGGAATTGTTCCTGGTATACGATGGTCAAGAGGAGCTCGTTGTAAATGGTTACACGGGTGCTAGCTTTTAGACCATAAAGATGATTCTCAATCGCAATCTGGTTTTGTGTTCTTCCTCAATGGAGGCACAGTGAGTTGGTAAAGTTCCAAGCAAGAGACGATGACCGATTCTACAATAGAAGATGAGTATATCGCTGCTTCAAAAGCAACAAAGGAGGTCGTTTGGATTAGAAAGTTTGTTTCTGAGCTGGGGGTTGTTCCTAGTGCGTCCAGTCTAGTGGACCTCTATTGTGATAATAGTGGTGCCATTGCGCAAGCCAAGGAGCCTAGATCGCACTAGAAGTCCAAACATATACTTCAGCGATATCACCTGATGTGTGAGATCATTGAGAGAGGTGATGTGAAGATTTGCAAGGTGCACAACAATTTTAACATGGTGGATCCATTGACGAAGCCTCTTCCACAGCCCAAGCATTAGGTGCATATGAGCTCCATGGGTATTAGATACTTGCGTGAGTGAGTCATGTGTTTGTGGAAGATGCTAGTAGAGTCTATGCTAATGTATGAAGATAATTGTTATCTTGTTCCTTGAATAAATATCGTTTACATTTAATTAATTAGTATGACTTGTTATGTGATTTTTTTGCTTTATGACGATGTTGTTCAAAAGGGTTCCTAATCTTGTCATCTTGTGGGACAGTGATGATATATGGATTAGTACATCCAACTGATTGATGATTGTGTTTCACAGATCATAGACATAGAGATGTCAAATCAGTGATGTGGACACATGTTGGTGAATATGGTGTTGGATAGACCCACTTGAGATACTGCTTAGATTATTATGTGCCAACAGTTGTCATCTCAAATGGTGTACCTACAGAGTCCTTGGACCTGAGATCGTCATTTGATTCCAGAATGCATAGTGACACACTTAGATGCTTCCTAACGCTATTCCGTAACAAGGTAGTAATAAGGGTTGTTTTTAGGCATGTTGTGAAACATTTCTTAGGATGTGAGCGGTCAAGATGGAATATACCCTTCCTAATAACGGGAGAGTCATCTCTGGGCCCCTCGAGGTATTGGATTGGAAAAGTGCATGGCCATGCCACTATGACTAAGGAGTTAGTCATGATTTGAATCCGATACTTGATCGAGTGAAAATGTCAAGTTAACCAACAAGGGTGGCACTTATCTCAACTTGAGGTTCACTGACGACACGTGGTAAAGGGAATAGTGCTTGTGTATATCATGGTTCATGAAAATTTGATTTTGTACGCTTTCGTGGGTCAATATGTGCTGCTAAGTACCACTATTGATCAGTGAGTTGGAAACGGTTTCCGGTGAACAACAATTAGTGTATAAACCTATCGGGTCACACACTTAAGGGGATGGATTGAAAACACTCAAAGAATTGGTTCTTGTGCAAATGGGAGATTGAAGGATATGCCCAAGAAAATTCAGTGGATCGGAAGTTCCGATAGTAAGTGTCAGAAGTTCTGGTTATTTTCTGGTCTCGATATAGAGAGCAAATGTTGCTTCAGAAGTTCCGATATGGTATCGAAGTTCCGACGAGCCAGAAGATCCAATTTGGAATCGAGGAATTTTGTATTGATCGGAAGTTCCGATATGGTATCGGATGTTCCGAGGTCGGCGATAACAGATTGGATCTGTTGCATGTCATACTGTATTAGGAGACCTAAAATACCCTGTCAAAAGTTCTGATATAGGATCAGAAGTTCCGACGTGGGTAAACATATTGGATCTGTTACATTTTTTAGGGTTTCAGGATGAGCACGACCCAAGGGCTCTCAGCCCTATATAAGAAGGGGAGGAGGACATCTTAGGGTAAGCAATAAGCCTAGATTATACCTAGCCACCCAAGAGTTCTCTCCTTCCTTTCTTGATCTCAAACATTGAGGTTAAGGATCCCGTCTCTCACGTGCTGAGGAACATAGTGAGGTTTGTCACTAGTGTTTAAGGTAATGATGAGTGATTGATAAGGTGAAGTCATGGATTGTGTCTGGATGCTCTGGATATGGTGTGTGTGTCTGTGTTTGTCTCGTGTGTGCAGGCTTGAGTTACTCGTCAACTGTCGATGGCACGGGATCAGGGTTAGACAGGGAGTCTAATGCCAGATGGTCGAGGGTGTCAATCGAAGTCGAGAGTGGACTCTGATGTATGCATGGAGGTCGAACATGACGTTGAGTTGAAGATTGATCAAGATGAAGCATCGATCGAGTAAATGAAAGAGAAGCCAGTTCAAGTGACAAGGCGACTCGAGGGATCGAGAGCAGCAGAGACTTTCTGGCGGTCGGGTTCACGAACTGACGACGAACATCGACGATTAGGAGAGGCTTTGTCGGTTTTTGCTAAAAACCGTCGAAACTTTAAATGTTTTTGTTAATTCAATAAATTTGTGTCTTGTATTAGTTTAAATTTTCAGTTTCTTAGTGTATCCTTTTGGTATAATTTTTAGAGTGAGACTACTCTAAAAATATATTAAAAGGACAGTATTTTTCTAATTTTTCTTTCAATTTTAATAGGGTATTTTCCGAACTAGGATTTCAGATTTTGTCTAGGGGCTTTATGCAAAATGTGGCTTCTAGAAACTTGGGGCAGGTAGGATATTATCCCCTCCCCATGGCTTGTAGCCAGAAGAACTCAGAACAAACATTTTTGCTCAACTTTTCAATCAAGAACTAGAGAAAAATTATGTGAGTTGAATACTTGATCCGATACAGTAATTTGAAGCCCTTGTCGGATACGCTACAGCCGTGCCAAAGTTCCTCTTCAGCATAAGAGGCTTTCTGTTTTTCAGCGAGAAAACTAGTAAGCCCTCTTTCATTTCTCTGGAAATTTGTGATGATTTGAATTGTGTTTCTGTGAGATTTCATCCAAGAATATGTATGAGCTATGCTGAATATGATTGAGCTTTGAGTTCATCTAGTTTTCATGTGGATATCTTGTTTTAAGCACTGAGTTTGGTTCATCACAGTTCTTCAGGAAATGTTTTTCAGTTCTGTTTCAAAAAGGTTTATGTGATTTGAGCCTGTGAACTTTGTTTAGTAGGATTTCTCTGTGAGTTTAGAACTAAGATGTTTTTGAAGAGTATCATGAACTTGTTGTCTGATTTGCTACAACAGACATCGTAACTAGATGGATCAATCCTATAGTTGAACGTCAGTTTGAATATTGTTTGAGTTCAGATCAGCGATAAATTGTTCTATTCTGATTACTATTGATTTGATATCTGTTGAATTGAAACAGTTTGGTGTATTTATCATTGGATAAGTTTTCTTCAAAGGTTCTTCATCTCCTAGTGTTTCTAGTAAAGCTCTGATTGATATATCTGCACTTTTAATCAACTATGATCATTATTCCTATTGTCTGAAATCTCTATTTTCCTCAAGTACTGAATGAATTAACCTGTTTAGTTCTTATGTTTGCCCCTGATTGAATGTGATTCTGTTGACTAGGTGCTGTTGATAAGTCTGATTTAGTGATTTACTTCATTGAATGAAAGAATCTCTGATGTATCTCCATCCAAATCAATTTTGAACTAGAACTTCACTGTTCATCATCCTAGTTGTTTCAGATTATATAGTTTTAGTACTCTGTTTTGGTCAACAGAATTATTTAGTGTTGTATCTGTAGATGATTGGAGTTTGATTATATTTCTGCAATCAGATTGTCTTGTGCAAAGTATTTCACTGCTGTTATTCAGTTTCTGATTTAGCTGCTGTATTGTGCTATTAAAGAGTTAGCTCAATTCTGGTATTGTCTGTTGTTGATACAGTACTTTTATGAAGTCTGGTTTGCTGATTGTCTGAAATGATTCAAGGTAGATGTATTGTTCCGATCTGTAATTCCTAGAAGTACATTTGTATGGTTGAAATGTTGTGAAAAATGATAGAGGTGGAGAAACACTTTTTGCTCATCATTTTTCAATCAAACCAAAAAAACTCTCATAGCTATGTGTTCTTGACGATGAATAGTGATTGCTGATAATTTTCAGTTTTCCTACAGTCCCGTGGTGACAAGAACTGTTCAGCATTTTGTGCTCTTATTTCCAGCAAGTAAAACTGTTTGAGTTAAAGCCTTTCTGATCTAAATTTAATGATTGATGATCAAAGTGTTTGATTGAACAATTTTAAACTGAAGTGGTTGAGTTAATTTCTGAAAAAGTCTGAACTGACTACTGTTTTCTGTATTGATCACTCTTCAAAGTTTGTGAACCTCATCAGAACATACTCAAGTGATCAATCCAAGGTTTTAGACTCTGTTTTGTGAATTTCTGAGCAAGTCAGTGTTTCATCCACCGAATTGCTTGAGTCAGCATCTCATACTCCGACTTCCTTAGGAAGTCGGTGATTCAAACTCCGACTGAGTTATTTCGGCAACCCATACACCGATTTGTTCTGAATTGTGTTTTTGGTTCAAATCTTGCAAAGTTTTTGGTATTGTTTTGCCCAAATTTGAATTTGTGATTCTTGAGGTGCGTTGGGTGATCTAAGTAGGCCATCACATTCGAAAGAAAGTGTTGAGCCGCCTATTCACCCCTTAGTCACCATTCTGATCCCACAATTAGTATTAGAGACGGTTAGATCACCGGTTGACCTTAACCGGTTTGTGATCCTTGTGGCGACATGGATAGGAACACCAAGATTCTGATGTTTGATGGTCGAGATTATGCCTACTGGAAGATTGCGCATGGAGGCTTATTTGCTTACCAAGGAAGTGCAATTTGGGACATTGTCGCATCCCAATATGTGATACCTGACACTCGTACCTTAGAGACTGAGAAGGCACAATATGAGTGTAATAGAATGGCTTGAAACATTCTTTTTATCAGTCTGAGTCGCAACGAGTTTGACAGGGTCCAGCACCTTCGAACTGCACGAGAAATCTGGACAACCTTGAGTACTTTTCATGAGGGCACATCGCAGATTAAGGCTAGGAGGCAGAGCACATATAATCAAGAATACCAAATGTTTGTGCAAGGCCCCGGCGAATCTGTAGATGCTTTGTTTGCACGCTTTGATGGAATTGTTAGCAACTTGCGCTCCACTAGGACGCTAGCTTACTCTGATCATGACCGAGCGATCAAACTTCTCTATGCTCTGGATCATAGCATATGGGAAGTAAAGATCTCAAGCATTGAAGAGTCTGCGAGTTTTGATACTTTGACATGCGATGAACTCTTCAGTAAGCTTAAGTCCACCGACATCGCCAAGGCATCTCGTTCTAGGATTGGGAACTCTTTGCCACAATCCATGGCACTAGTTTCTGGTTCCAGCAGTGGCACCTTATCTGGAGGTAGCATGTCTGGTGTTTGTGCTTTGTCTGGTGGTTTTGCCTTGTCTTCTTTGGTCTCTATCACAAAGGAACAAGTGGACACATTGGACAATGAAGAACTTGCTCTTATAGTCAAAAAGTTCACTAGGTTCTACAATGATAGAAGAGATCAGAGAAGAGGAGGCTCTCGAGGGTGTTTTGAGTGCGGTGATCTTAATCATATTAAAGCCAATTGCCCAAAACTGAAAGCCAAAAATGAACATGAACACAAATATCAAAAAAGAGACAAAAAACCGTTTTTCAAAGGCAAAAGAGGAAAAGTGGCAAAAAGGATGGCTAGAGCTTTCGTGGCAGCACTCAGTGACATCGACAACACCTCGAGTGAAGAGCCAAGTTTTGATGAAGATGAACCAGGCAAGAATGAAGAAAAGAAGGAAAAGACAAAGGACTTCAACGGCCTCTGCTTCATGGCCAACGACAAGCAAAATAGCGATGAGCTTGACTCATCTGAGGTTAGTCTATCTCTTGATCAATTACTTGTTCAAAACGATGAATTACATGATGCAATTATTTCATAAGATAGACTGCTTAAACTTGCTGCTAAAGAACGAAAACAACAAAAGCTTAAAATTGAATCTCTTTCTACTGAACTTGTCGTGTTGAAGTCTAAATCTGAAACTGCTGAATGTGAGTCATGTCTTGTCGTGATGGATGAACTTGCTCAATTGCGTCTGATTCATGCTCAAAACATTAAAAACTTGAAAATGTTCAGAAGTAACTCTTGGTGGTGGAGTCTAGTTAAGGCTAGATTGGAGAGTGCTGAGTATTCTGAGGATGTGCAGTCGGCGTGTCCCACCTGCATCACCCTTAAGGACCAACTCAGCTTTACTAGAGAGCAAGTAGAAAAGCTGAAGTGTGAGAATGATTGTCTGCTTTCCATGGTAGACAAATGCACTAAGGGAAAAGGGAAAATGGATTTGTTTTTGGATAAAACTAAAATATGCGCTGACAGGGCAGGGTTAGCTCTTGGGTTAGGTTATGAGAGGACTTCATCTAGTACCCCAAGCCAAACTATGTTCACTCTACCAACCACCCTTGAGAAAGAGAGAGCCCAGTTAGACACACCTCAAAAAGGCAAAAATCCTACCCAACCCAAAAGGATAATCATTCCACCACTCAATACAGACTCCAAGCAAAAACCTTGGAAAACTGTGAGGTTCGCACCAGAAACCTATAAACCTACACCCAAGAAAGTTTTTCATTGCACTTATTGTCATCGTGTAGGTCATTTGATTGGTTTTTGCTATAGACGCATGAAAGATGAACGTCGTGCTCATGCTTTACATTTTCATGATTATCCTTCATTTGATATGCATGACTATGATTATAATACTTATACTGATTATGAGGCTCCTTACGGTTATATGTGTGGCTATGCCCATCATGGTGTATATCGTACCTCGTATGATGATAGACCACACATGCGTTTTGGTCCAAATTATTTTAGGAGACCTCAATGATTTGCAAGGAGACCTCATGTGCAGTATGATTCTCATCACACACAGTCTCCTGCTTTACCTACTTCTCGGGTAGTTCAGTGCTGGATACCTAGGCATCTTATCTCTAAACCCAGCGTTGAGTACTCGAGTTTTTCCGTCTCTACTTAGGGGAGTCATGGGAGGCTAGAGGACAAGTTGGTCATTGATTCTGGGTTTTCACGTCACATGAACGGGAAGTCTTCATGGTTTTCCAACTTCACCTCAGCCAGACATCGAGAAAGCATCACTTTTGGAAACAATCGCAAAAGCAGAGTGAAGGGCAAAAGTATGATCAAAATTAATAAAAATTTCACTCTCACAAATGTTGCTTTGGTTGAGGACTTAGGGTACAATTTGCTTTCTGTTTCACAATTACTCGATGAGGGTTTTGAGGTTCATTTCAGTCGTGATGCATCTTATGTGCTTGATTCTTCTGGTGTTTTCATTTGCAAAATCTTGAGAATAAGGAGAATTTTTGAGCTGATTTCATCGAGTCTTTTGGATCTTCTCATTGTCTTTTAATTGAACTGTCTTCTGAGTATTGGATATGGCATAGGATACTAGGGCACATGAGTTTTGATCTTCTTGTGAGATTGAGTGCCCTAGGACTTATCCGAGGATTGCCCGAGCTAAAAATTGAGAAGAACCTCATTTGTGCTCCATGTCGTATTGGAAAAATGGTTGCTGCCTCGCATTACCCCATAAACATGGTGATGATTGAGCGACCCGGTGAGCTTCTTCATATGGATACAGTTGGTCCATCCCGGGTTAGCTCTTTAGGAGGCAAATGGTACATACTTGTTGTCGTTGACGACTATTCTTGTTACTCTTGGGTTTTCTTTCTCGTAAGCAAGGATGAAGTGTTCATACACTTTCAGAGCTTAGCGCTGAGGCTATTCAATGAACTCCCTGGTGCAATGAAGGCTCTTCGAAGCGACAACGGCACCGAGTTCAAAATAGCTCTTTTGCAGAATTTTGCCTTGAACATGGGATTGAACATCAGTTTTCTGCATCGAGAGCCCCTCAGCAAAATGGTGTAGTTGAGAGGAAAAATCGCACACTTGTGGAGATGGCTAGGACGATGCTGAATAAGCATAGGACTCGTAGAAAATTTTGGGCTGAAGCCATGCGTACAACATGTTACAGCTCCAACAGGATCTTTTTACGTTCTTTGCTGAATGTGACTTCTTATGAACTTCGCTTTGGGAGGAAGCCCAAGGTCACTCACTTCATAGTGTTTGGATGTCATTGCTTCATCCTAAAGTGAGGTAATTTGGAAAAATTTGAATCACGTGCATCTGATGGGTTCTTTTTGGGCTATTCTTTGCATGGACACTCTTATCGTGTTTTCAATCTTGAAACTAACACATTGGTTGAATCTTGTGATGTAACTTTTGATGAAACTTCTCCATGTGTTAGCCCTAACTTTGAATTTGCATGTGAGCACGATATGAGTGAAACACTTTTTGAGGAAGAAGATCCATCAGACGATGAAGATCCTGAGGCTGTACCACTACCTCCCTCTACGACGACTCCAAAAGCTTCGACCACGTCGACAAAAGGACTTGAAGATTCTACTTCTGAGAGTGTGGAGAAAACCTCAACAAGAGTTGAGGGGGAGATTCTGTCGCAGATAGAAGCACCGCTTCGTATTCAAAGAATGTATCCCCCGGAGCAGATCATCGGCGAGCTAAATGAACGAGTAACCCGATCTCACGCTCATTTTGTTAATTCTGCTTTTGTTGCAAATTTTGAACCATTATATGTTAGTCATGCTTTGTCTGATGCGAGTTGGATCAATGCCATGCATGAGGAACTTGGAAACTTTGATAGAAATCAGGTTTGGATTCTCGTTGATCCACCCCCTAACATGAACTTAATTGGTACAAAATGGATTTTCAAAAACAAACAGGGGGAGGATGGGGCGATAGTGAGAAACAAAACTAGGCTAGTGGCTCAAGGGTATACTCAAGTCGAGGGGGTTTATTTTGGAGAAACTTTTGCACTAGTAGCTCGACTTGAGGCCATTAGGATCTTGCTTGCTTTTGCCTCTTCGCGCGGTTTTAAACTTTTTCAAATGGATGTGAAAAGCACATTTCTGAATGGTTTCATAGGAGATGATGTGTATGTCAAGCAGCCTCCTGGCTTTGAGGATCCCAAGTACCCCCATAGAGTATTTAAACTTCATAAAGCACTTTATGGGCTCAAACAAGCACTGATGGCCTGGTACGACCGCCTTAGGATGTTCTTGATTGAGCACGGGTATAAGATGGGGTCTATTGACAAAACATTGTTCACTCTCATGCATGGTAAAGACTTCCTACTCGTTCAGATATATGTCGATGATATAATATTTGGTGGTTCATCTCATACACTTGTTGCCGAGTTTGCAGAATCGATGAGCAGGGAGTTTGAGATGTCGATGATGGGCGAGCTAACTTTTTTCCTTGGTTTGAAGATCAAACAAAGCAAACAAGGAACTTTTGTTCATCAAACAAAATACACTAGAGATTTGCTTAAACATTTTGACATGTCTGACGCTAAACCTCTTGCTACCCCAATGGGTACTTCTATTGCTCTTGATCCAGATGAAGACGGAGAAGAAGTGGACCAGAAGGAGTATCGCAGCATGATCGGCTCCCTTCTGTACTTGATGGCTACGAGGCCAGACATACACTTTGTTGTGTGTCTGTGCGTTTGTTTTCAGGCTTCTCCTAGGGCGTCACATCGTCAAGCTGTCAAACACATTTTAAGGTACCTCAAGCATACTCTTGAATTCAATATTTGGTATTCTGCATCATCTTCATTATGCTTGAGAGGTTTTTCTGACGCTGACTTTGCTGGTTGCTAGATTGATCGTAAGAGTACTTCTGGGACGTGTCATTTTCTAGGATCATCTCTTGTGTGTTGGTCTTCACACAAACAGTCTATAGCCGAGGCTGAATATGTAGCTGCCGCTAGCTGTTGCACACAGATTTTGTGGATGGTTTCTACTTTGCGGGACTTTGGGTTGGAGTTTTCACGTGTTTCATTATTTTGCGATAACACAAGTGCAATCAGTTTAGCAAACAACCCAATACAACATTCTAGGACCAAACACATTGACGTGTGTTATCACTTTTTGAGAGATCACAATGAAAAAGGCGATATTGAATTGCGTTTTGTCGATACTCAAAATCAGCTTGCAGATATTTTGACCAAGCCTCTCGATGCTTCTTGTTTTGCATTTTTGAGGGGAGAGCTTGGCATTTGTCATCCTTATGGCATCATGTGAGGGGGAGTTGTGTACATTTGCATATGCTTCTAAATATGATTAATTGCTTTTACATGTACATGACTTGTGTGTGCACTTTACGATACTGTCCTGTATTCACTATTTGATTGTGCTTAGAATGAACTCATCTATCTATATGGTTTGAGCATGGCTTTTATTTGCGAAAATTTGAAAATGGTCTCTACCAAGTCTGATTTCTAGCATGAATAGGCTAGGGTGCTTTTGCTATTCATTTCTTACTTGATAGCTTTGTCCTTGTCACCTGGATGCTCATATGCAACTTGATCATGTTTGCTCAAAAATAAAAATAAAAAAATTGAAAAATTGAAAAATGAAAAATGAAAATGATGAAAATGAGTCAAAAGTGCTAAAGTGGTGATAAAATTGAAAAGATCTAGGTGGGTTTGCATAGTCACACTACTTTGTTCTAGACTGCATACCATTGCACTTTGGTTTGAACTGGGACATCGAGTGTATACCAAGATCAATGCCTTAAGCTTCCGATGGTTTATCCTAGGCTTGGCTTGATCGGTTAGCATAAGGTTGACATGCAAATAACCCTTGGCATTAAAAAAATAGAATAAAAAGTTTAATTTTCTTGCATATCAAGTTTGCTATAGCTCCTTGTAGTGGGATGTGCTTTTCGAGTTTGTTTGTGACTAGCTTTTGTATCTCTTACCTTGCCAAGTCTGGTACACTAGTCTGGGTAGTGATGCTTTTATTTGCTTAAACTTCAAACTGCTTGCTCATACGAATATTTAGATTGTGTTTATTCAAAGCTTGCCATGCAATTTAGTCAGGACAGGTTGTGAGGCACAAGAAGTGCTTGTACTGTAATTGGACTTAATCATATTCTTGAAGCATTGCATGGCTACTTTACTCTATCGACTCATGGGGCTATCTTGATGTCTGCATTGCCAAAGGGGGAGAGTACTTGAGTTTTTTGGTGAGTTTGCGAGCTTTTGACGTAATTTTTGCTTTACCATTTGACAAGTGACATGTTTTCTCACTTTGCTCTCTTTAGAGCTTTCATGGTCACTTGAGTGCTGAACATTTGCTTTACTCTTTTTGGATCTCATATTGTCAATGCACTCATCAAGGGGGAGATTGAGGAACATAGTGAGGTTTGTCACTAGTGTTCAAGGTAATGATGAGTGATTGACAGGGTGAAGTCATGGGTTGTGTCTAGATGCTCTGGATATGGTGTGTGTGTCTGTGTTTGTCTCGTGTGTGCAGGCTTAAGTTACTCGTCAACTGTCGATGGTATGGGATCAGGGTTAGACGGGGAGTCTAATGCCAGATGGTCGAGGGTGTCAATCGAAGTCGAGAGTGGACTCTGATGTATGCATGGAGGTCAAACCGAACGTTGAGTTGAAGATTGGTCAAGACGAAGCGTCGATCGAGTCAGCGAAAGGGAAGCCAGTTCAAGTGACAAGGTGGCTCGAGGGATCGAGAGCGGGAGAGACTTGCTGGCAGTCGGGTTTGCGGACTGACGACGGGTGTCGACGATCAGGAGAGGCTTTGTCGGTTTTTGCTGAAAACTGTCGAAACTTTAAATGTTTTTGTTAATTCAATAAATTTGTGTCTTGTATTAGTTTAAATTTTCAGTTTCTTAGTGTATCCTTTTGGTATAATTTTTAGAGTGAGACTACTCTAAAAATATATTAAAAGGAGAGTATTTTTGTAATTTTTCTTTCAGTTTTAATAGGGTATTTTCAGAACTAGGATTTCAGATTTTGTCTAGGGGCTTTATGCAAAATGTGGCTTCTAGAAACTTGGGGCAGGTAGGATATTATGCCCTCCCCATGGCTTGTAGCCAGAAGAATTCAGAACAAACATTTTTGCTCAGCTTTTCAATCAAGAACTAGAGAAAAATTCTGTGAGTTGAATACTTGATCCGATATAGTAATTTGAAGCCCTTGTTGGATACGCTATAGCCGTGCCAAAGTTCCTGTTCAGCGTAAGAGGCTTTCTATTTTTCAGCGAGAAAACTAGTAAGTCCTCTTTCATTTCTCTGGAAATTTGTGATGATTTGAATTGTGTTATGTGAGATTTCATCCAAGAATATGTATGAGCTATGCTGAATATATTGAGCTTTGAGTTCATCTAGTTTTCATGTGGATATCTTGATTTAAGCACTGAGTTTGGTTCATCACAGTTCTTCAGGAAATGTTTTTCAGTTCTATTTCAAAAAGGTTTATGTGATTTGAGGCTGTGAACTTTGTTTAGTAGGATTTCTCTGTGAGTTTAGAACTAAGATGTTTTTGAAGAGTATCATGAACTAGTTGTCTGATTTGCTACAGCAGACATAGTAACTATTTTAGCATGATTCTGAACATGTCTATGGATCAATCCTATACTTGAACGTTAGTTTGAATATTGTTTGAGTTCAGATCAGAGGTAAATTGTTCTATTCTGATTACTGTTGATTTGATGTCTGTTGAATTGAAACAGTTAGGTGTATTTATCATTGGATAAGTTTTCTTCAAAGGTTCTTCATCTCCTGGTGTTTCTAGTAAAGCTCTGATTGATATATCTACACTTTTAATCAACTATGATCATTATTCCTATTGTATGAAATCTCTGTTTACCTCAAGTACTGAATTAATTAATCTATTTAGTTCTTATGTTTGCTCCTGATTGAATGTGATTTTGTTGTCTAGGTGCTGTAGATAAGTCTGATTTAGTGATTTACTTCATTGAATGAAAGAATCTCTGATGTATCTCAATCCAAATCAATTTTGAACTAGAACTTCACTGTTCCTCATCCTGGTTGTTTCATATTATATAGTTCTAGTACTCTATTTTGGTCAGCAGAATTATTTAGTGTTGTATCTGCAGATGATTGGAGTTTCATTATATTTCTGCAATCAGATTGTCTTGTGCAAAGTATTTCACTGTTGTTATTCAATTTCTGATTTAGCTACTGTATTGTGTTGTTAAAGAGTTATCTCAATTCTGGTATTGTCTGTTGTTGATACAATACTTTTCTGAAGTCTGGTTTGTTGATTGTCTGAAATGATTCAAGGTAGATGTATTGTTCAGATCTGTAATTCCTAGAAGTACATTTGTATGGTTGAAATGTTGTGAAAAATGATAGAGGTGGAGAAACACTTTTTGCTTAGCATTTTTCAATCAAACAAGAAAAACTCTCATAGCTATGTGTTCTTGATGATGAATAGTGATTGCTGATAATTTTCAGTTTTTCTACAGTCCCGTGGTGACAAGAACTGTTCAGCATTTTGTGCTCCTGTTTCAAGCAAGTAAAACTGTTTGAGTTAAAGCCCTTCTGATCTGAATTTAATGATTGATGATCAAAGTGTTTGATTGAACAATTTTAAACTGAAGTGGTTGAGTTAATTTCTGAAAAAGTCTAAACTGAGTATTGTTTTCTGTATTGATCACTCTTCAAAGTTTGTGAACCTCATCAGAACATACTCAAGTGATCAATCCAAGGTTTTAGACGATGTTTTGTGAATTTCTGAGCAAGTCACGTTTCATCCACCGAATTGCTTGAGTCGGCATCTCATACTCCGACTTCCTTAGGAAGTCGGTGATTCAAACTCCGACTAAGTTATTTCGGCAACCCATACACCAATTTGTTCTGAATTGTGTTTTTGGTTCAAATCTTGCAAAGTTTTTGTTATTGTTTTGCCCAAATTTGAATTTGTGATTCTTGAGATGCGTTGGGTGATTTGAGTAGGCCATCACATTCGAAAGATAGTGTTGAGGTGCCTATTCACCCCCCTCTAGTCGTCATTCTAATCCCACACGTGCGGTGCTAGCACGCTGCCGTGGGAGGTACTCCATCCCTGTACGTGTGGACTCTGTAGAGGCGTTGCTCGAATAGCGATGCTCATGAACATCTACATGCAAACGACTACGTCGTCTTCATCGATCGGATCAGCGAAGGACGGCAAGGACGAAGCGAGGAGAGGCTAGACGCGCTGCTCCAACATCTTCTTCCGCTGCACCTAGCGTGTCTCATGCTAGAAGGTACCAATCTATGATCTTACACGTGCATGAGCCTAGGTCCATAGGGTGGAAATTTTGAATTTGCCGACTAGCGTAGCTCCCCTATTCCCCAACATGGCCTCGGTCTGTCACCAGGTCCGATGTCTAGATGTTGTAGTATATCGGTAGTAGCGAAGCCTTGACCGAGTCCATCTTTCATTTCATCGATACCGTCTTCATAGGGTGAGATTGAGTAGTTCTTCATTGATGGGGTTGACTAAATCATCCGATATTTCAAGAAAATTACCATCCCAAGTTGTCCTCGATAGACAGACAACTCATTCCATCTCCTATACTAACAGATCAGCTGTTGCTATGTTGGCCGATCTATCGGTGGGAACGATTTCCACCTGATCGCCAACCCATTGAACTAGGATATGGTGCATTTTCTAGGTGACACAGCAATTCGCAAGTATCCAGTCACACCCCAGCAACAGACTATAAGATCATTTTCCTCTATGATGAAAAAGGTGGTTGGCATGGTCTTGCTTCCATTTGTCAGCTCTGTGTTTAGTACTCCCATTGTGTCTGACGAGTTGCTGCCAAAGTACCTTATTACCATATTAGTTCTGATGAGATCCTCTGGCGTTTTCCACAGCTTATAGAAGGTAGTGTAAAGCATCAAGTTAACTACTACCTCTCCATCTATCATCATTTTGGACATTGTCTTTCCGTTGACCAGACCTTTGATGTAGAGAGGTCTTAGGTGTCGATGCCCAAGATCTTTTGGTTTGTCAAAAACTGCTGGCTATGGAGCCAACACTAGTTGAGCCATTGTATCGGCCTGTTCCGCATCATCTTCCGAGATGGCTTGATACTCTGCGGGGAGGAAGAAAACCATGTTTATCCCGCCGTCTTTCTTATTCGCGTAATCAGCCTTGTCTTTCAATCGACATTCACTTTTGATCCTACGGGGCCGATTAGCTTCCTCGTCACACCCTTGTGCCTTTAGTTCTCTTTGCCGCAGATGTTGCGCCATTCTTTTTAGTTCCTTGTGAAGATCCCGCTGGGGCACCATCGTGGGTTCTCTTGTGCGGTTTTGTCATCGTTAGTCGTTTGGCCTATTTCCTTAGAATTGGCGGGGTCGAGCCTCTCAAGCACTGATACCCTTGGTGGTGACAACCTTCGGTGAACGGCTTATTGACCACATGACCTTAGCTTGATGTAATGTGACTGATGATCATCTTGTGTCCTGCCTCTAGCGTCACACCCCAGGCAGTCGTCCATTGATGGTAGACATAGCCCCTCGTTCCAGCAAACCCTGAAGAACTCACAATTCCAATGGGAGTTGAAACGTGAGTAGCCATGGTTGTCTTCGCCATTCATCCTCTTCTTCGACTTCGTTTGATACTTCCTAATGAGGTTAGAGGAAGTGACGCTACTGCTAGCTCGCCCATTCTTCTTCACATGTCGATCGTTAGCGTGGTGCACGTGCACCATGTTGACTGGGAATGAATGTCCGTCGATATTCATCGGCTTCTTTCCATAGTCAAACATGATTTGGCCTTGCTCCATGGCTGATTGAATCTGTTGCTCGAACACCTTGCATTCATTAATGTGGTGCAATGGGGAGTTGTGCCACTTATAGTATTTCCTCTTCTTCAACTCATCGGCAGGCGGTAACACGTGGTTAGGTGACAAGTGTATTTGCTTCTCTTTGAAAAACAAGTCAAATATCTTATCGACCTTGTTGATATCAAAGTCGTAATTCTCTTCTTTATCAGCCAGCTTCACCAAGGGCATGCAACCTGTTTCTTGTTCTTGGACCATTTGGGCAAACCGAACTCTGCATCAGAGTCACTCCCCTCATCGGAGTCCGAATAGTAGGCCTAAGTATATGCCACCTTTTTCTGATACCTATCTTTCCTTGCTTCTTGGAATCAGCTCTCGTGTGTCGATACCCTTTGTACTAGTTGTGAGAGGCTCTCGAACTCATGTGATAAACATCTCTCCTTAATTGTGTTTAGGAGTCCTTGAAATGCCAACTCTTCCAACTGGGTGTCACTGAGGTTTAAGCTATAGCATTTGCTCTGTACATATCGAAACCTCTGGACATAATCTTGCATCAACTCATCCATCCTCTGCCTCACAGCTGTCAAGTCGGTGAGCTTCATCTCATAAATGTCGGCGAAGAAATATTTGTGAAACTTCTTCTCTAAATCCGCCCATCCTCTGATGGAATCCATCGACAGCAAAGAAAACCACGCGAAGGCCGATCCCAATAGAGAAAGCGGGAAGAATCATACCCTTAGCGCTTCATCGGCCGATGCTACCCCACACTAGACAAGGAAATGACTGATATGCTCAATCGCGGAGACGGAGTCTTGTCCCGAGAACTTGGTGTAGTAGGGTACCTTATATCGTCTTGGCAGTGGTACTCGGTCAAACCATTCTGGGTATGGTTGCCGATACATGTACGTCTATTGTTTGGGCTTCAACCCAAATTGGTCTCAAATAACCTCCGCTATTCGATTCACCTAATCATCTTCCTGTTGTCCTAGCGTATGGTGTCGATGAGGTATTGGGACCTATATATATTGGTCCGACCAAGCAACATTATGTCTGTATTGTCCCTCATCACTGTATGGCGTTGCTCCATAGTATTGTTGATGCTAAAATATGTCGATAAAGCACCAACGGAGACTGACGTCAGTTCGGCAATACAAAAGCACGCTAACGCTTAGGGGTGGCCCACTAAACGTCTCGTGATGTTGACACCGCATTCCGACGACACTTGACCGTGACAAAGGAAATAAATGGAATTGCCAGGCAATTAAACAATACAAAAATAATATTATTTAACTAACCAAGTTGTAAGGGAAGCGATCAAACTAGCCAAAGTAAGGTCGGTTGGACCGAAGTGAGTCCGATGGTCTGACTGTCCAAGTTGGGCCGGTCAGACCGATAGCAGAATGCTGGTCAGACCGACGGTACAGAGATGTCACCGAAGGGGGCCTTCGACGTACAATGCAAAGGGGGGTCCGAGGCCTTCAGCACTCGGTGCGAAGATGGCCAAACGGGGGCCTCCGATACTTGGTTGGTCATACTGGCGTCAAGCTTCCGGTCAGATCGAAGGGGGACCGAGGGTTTCCGGAGGGTACTCCAGCGTGTGGCATGAAGGGTTTCAGAGTGTGGCGTGCAGGGTTCTCGAAGGGCCTCCGCACGCGACCAGTCAGACCAGCCTTGGGCCTCTGATCAGACCGAGGTGTGCCGGCACGCCTGATGATGGCACGACATGGGCCTATCAGACCAAGAAGGTGCTGCCGGTTAGATTGACAGGAAAGGCAAGGTGGCCTTCGGCTTGCCGGCGACTGTCTCGACGATGGTGAATGGGTGCAGAGCTCTTTGGCGATGAAGATGAAGATGGAAACTCTGCAAAACAAATGAAATCAAATAGCAATTCAGCCTAGAGACCGACTTACCGATAAAAACCGATAAAAATGATAGAATGACATCATGTGGATTAAACGGACGATTCACAAGCGAATCAACAAGGGTTACTGTGATTACGACACAATGGACGGATGGTTTACAACGCAAAACAACAAACATGGACGTTATGGCTAATCCTAGGGCAAGGAAAGGTAGATTGAAAAGTAAAAGAATGATTCAAGAAATAATAGATTGGACCATTTACCAAACTTTCGGCTTTTAGTGCCTAAAGGCAAAATCGTCTTCCAAACTAAGTCACCAACTTGAAACGATTTTGCTTTCACCTTCGTATTATAAGATCTAGCCACTCTTCTCTTGTCTCATTCTATAGCTTCTAGAGCCCTTAATCTCTTATCAGTCACTTCTTCCAAATTGTCCTTCAAGAGAACTTCATAATCACTGACCGATAAGCTATCTTGTTTAAGCAATCTAAAAGATACAAGATTCACCTCCACGGGTAAAACGACTTCTTGTCCATACATCAACTCATATGTACTTAACTTGGTAGCACCGTGCTTTGCTATTCTGCATGCCCACAACGCCTTAGAAAACACTTGATGCCACCTCCTAGGAAACTCTTAAATCTTCTTCTTAATAAGCTTAATCACAATTTTATTACTAGACTTGGCCTGAGCATAGTATGGTGAAGAGATTATCAACTTTATACATAAGATTCGGCAAAATCACACACCTCTTTAGAAACAAATGAAACACCCTGATCTGTAGTAAGAGTTTGGGGAATACCAAATCTATGTATAATGTGTTTCAAGATGAAATAAATTACCTCGTTATGCATCATATTCTTGAGAGGCACTACCTCGGTCTATTTGGTTAAGTAATTTGTAGCCATCAACACGAACCAATTCCCTTTTGAAGAGGAAGTATGAATTTGGCTGATGAAGTCCAAGACCCAACCTCAGAACGACCATGGTTTGATAATAGGATTCAGCAAATACACAGGAGCAAGCTGAATATTACCAAACCTTTGACATGCATCACATCCTCTATAGTACTTAAAACAATCCTCAGTCATAGTCGGTCAATAAAAACCCGTTCTTTTGAGCATCCAACTCATCTTCTGAGCCAACTGATGAGTACTGCAAAGTCCTTCATGTACTTCACTCATAGCAAGTTTAGATTGATCGACATTCAAACTTTTCAAAAGTACTCCATCAATTGTTCGGCGATACAACTCATCATCAAGCAAAACAAATTTAAACGCTTGTCGCCGAACTTTCCGATCAACTCGCTTGCTAGGATATCTCAAATATTGAATGATTAGAATTCTCCAATCATCCACATGATTCTTAGAAGTATTCGCCAAGTCCTCACTCGAATTGGCATTCAAATCAAAAATTCCAACTTGCCCCCCATGCCCTGAAATTTCTTGACACGGGGTGGCCAGACTAGCCATGATGGGCCAGTCAGACTGGTCGTTGCCGGATGGATGGCACAGGGCGGCCAGACTGGCCTAACATGGCTGTTTAGACCAGCTAGACACTTGTGGTCGGACCGACTTAACAAGGCCGATCAAACTGAAGTCTCCTGACTCAGGTGACATAATTTCTTCAAGCATCGGTTTTTCTCGGGCAAAAAATTTACCTCTTTTGATGTGATAACCAGATGCTTGTTGAGCCAAATCATTTGCCATTGAGTTAGCTTCTCTAGACACATGGGAAATTTCAAAGTTATCAAAAGTACTAATTATGTCAAGGCCTTTGTCCAAATAGCTATTTAACAAACCATTAAAGCATTGAGCAACTCTAGCTAATTGTTGAACAACTAATAGACAATCACCATATGCATGAACATGTTTAACACTCATGGAATCTAAAAGTTCAAGTCCTAGCAATAAAGCTTCATATTCGTATTGATTATTAGTTCAAGGAAATTCTAAGCGGGTCGAGGTCTCGAAACTCATAAGTCATACCACTAGGTGATATGAGTACCACTTCGACATCTTGGCCATTCTTGCAAGCTGAACCATCAAAATAAAGTTTCCATGATATGCGTTCAGCTCTGATTAATATATCTACTTTCATTATGAGCATGATTTTAATTTACAAAATTCTAAACTTGATCACTGCTTAGTCCCGTGTCTAGCATGTGTTATGCAGAATTGCTTTTGCTATCCTTTATCTACCTGGTAGCTAGAATCCTTTATGTTGGATGCAAAATTGCAACGTGAAAATAATACTGCTTCTCATGGAATGATCCAACAATTGATACACAACAAAAATCAATGTCCATGATTTATGTGCTAACAATGAAAAGATCCAGATGGGTTTGTTTGTCGCACTAGCTTATTCTAGACTTCTTACCATAGCACTTTGGTATGAACTGGGATAACTTAGTATTTGCCAAAATCACTGCCTTAAGCTTCTGATGGTTTTTCTAGACCTAGGCATGGCTTGGTTGGAAAGTATAAGGTGGACAAGCAAATAACCCCTGGAAATATAAAAAGAATTGCAAAGTCTGAATCATTTGCTTATCAAGCTTGCTAAATGCTCCACAAAATTGGACTTGCTTTCCTATGTAGAAATTGACTAAATTTTGCAGTTCCTGTTTTCACTTGTCTAGATGACTTGTCTAAGTGGTGATGATTTTATTTTCAAACAATCTGACATGTTCATGCATCAAATATTGAATTTGGAATATGTTAACTTGAGCTGAACATCTGAGCTGACATTATGGTTTGACATATTTTTGCACTATATATCTTCCTACTTTTCATCATTTTAAAGCCCTGCATCTTTTATTGATCCTTGATTCTTGCATTGCCAAAGGGGGAGAGAATGCCTTGTTGCTTGATGAGGACATAACTTCTCCGCTAGATATTCAAGGTCCGATCACTAGAGCTCGTGCACGACACTTGAATTTAGAGGTGAGCTCGTTCCTAAGCATTTCAAATTATGAATTTGAGAATAGATTTCTACCTAATGATTATATTGTGTTTAGGAACCAAGGAGAGGACCAGGAGATTCATCAAGAAGGGCTTGGAGGCGGGGAGGTACAACAAGGGAGTGCAAGCCAAGTTGGAGATCCGATCCAAGTCGACTTCGAGTCCAATTTGGACTCCAGGACCACCTGACAGTAAAATGGACGCCCAGGATGCATACGACCTCCGATTTGGACGTTCCACATATGGTTGGAAAGATGAGACGATAACCTTTCCAATGGGACCAACCTCACATCAAGATAAAATCGGAGTCGTTGGCAATCGTCAAAACAGTACTAATTTCTAGAACCGTTTCGGTGCTGCGTCACTAGTTTGGGCCTTTGTCCCATGTACCGAGTTGGAGTCCCTTAAGGACATGTTTTAGGGTTAATCCATGTTCATTAGCCTATATAAATAGCAGCCACCGCTGTCTATCATGGGTTTTCTTAGTTTCAAATCTCTTGTAGATTGAACTCTGACTTGGTCAGATTGCGGAACCCCACTTGAGAAATCAATTTCTCTTCTGTTTGCGAGATTGTGTTTCCGTGTTCTTGCTTGTGTTCTCGATTCGCAGGCAGGCAGGGATAAGCCTTCTTGGCGAGGTCAATCGCGTTCGTGCGTGGTTGAGAACCAATGGAGTCGTGGTGTAGCGATTGCGGGGTTCAGATTTGTGGTGATCAGAAGTCGGATCGTCAACGTCGAGTCCTCCACGAATCGAGTTTACCCCCCTGACGGAAGATCGGGCACCCGTGCGCAATAAGTGGTATCAGAGCCCAAGTTTACCGTCAGGTTCATAGGTTCGTCTTCCCTTGTTCGAGTCAATTCCGCATTCATCCTAGAGTCCACAGAAAAGCCGAACAAAAAAATTCCCTGTCCGAGACAATTTTAGCCTTTTGCATAATTCTCTTTCAGACTCCGTAGTGTTGAATTCGTGTCCAAGTTTGTGTCTTGATTGCTGGTTACTTCATGTTTTAGATCGGTTCGTGTCTCCACCACAATTCCCCTTCTCTGCTGCATAATTTTTCCACCCCCCACCAATCCCCATCCGCTTCTGTTTCCACCACAACCAACAGATCCGATTTAGGGGGAACAGATCTGATTTCGGAGGGTTCTCCTTGAAACGGCCATAACTTTTCCCTCGTAACTCCGATTGAGCTGAAATTTTTACCACAGTTAGATCTCTAAAAGTCGGCCTTGGAATACTACCATCGCCTATATCGACCTCTTCTAGAGGGTCGGCCGACGCAAAACCTTGACCTAACTTTTCTACTTCACTAAAATCTTCAATGGCTTCGGCAATATCGTCTTTGGAAGACTGCTATTTCTCTACACGAGACTTTAGCTAGTCAAGATTTATCTTACTAGACATGACAACTAATTTAGAGACAGCTGAGCTACACCAGCTGGCTTTGCCGACACTGGAACAAAGCATCCCTCAGATATGCTAACAAAGTCGTAATCTAAGAGGTATTTACCTAACAAGCATTCTACATTATCATGCACGACATCGATAGACACATCGGCCAAAGCAACCTGGGCCAAAGTGTCAGCTGGTACGACTTATACATCATCTTCGTCCCACTAAATGAAACACTGGTGCAAGGTAGAAGAAATGCAACAATTGGCATGGATCCAATCACACCCAAGTAATACACTGTAATTACCTTGCACATCATGACGAAGAACGTCGTTGGCAATGTCTTGTTGCCCACCATCACCTCTAAAGAAAGTACTCCCTTGGCCTCGGAGCTCTCACCGTTGAAGCCGTTGAGCGTGAAATTAGTCTTCATTAGGTCGTCTTCATTTCTGCCAAGCTTCTTCAACAAAGAGTATGACATCAGGTTGACGGTGGTGCCTCCATCTACAAGCATCCTCGAGATCGACTTTCCATCGATGTGCCAGTTGACATAGAGAGGCTTCAGGTGACGAGCCATATCCTCAAGCTTCTCTAAGATGGCCTCCCGTGGGATGAGGCTCAACTAAGCGACCTCGACCTTGTTCTGTGGGAGCAAACTCAGCGGGAAGCATGACGACGTTTACATCCATCACCCGAGGAGGGGACCCCTCGGATATGGGCCTGTAGTCGTCGTCCATCAGATCATCCTCGCCATCACTGGGAGTAGGAGACGGCTTGTTGAGGAGCCATGATGAAGATCATGGGCCT
Source organism: Zizania palustris (assembly GCA_019279435.1). Lineage (NCBI taxonomy): Eukaryota > Viridiplantae > Streptophyta > Magnoliopsida > Poales > Poaceae > Zizania > Zizania palustris. The sequence goes on along the minus strand of JAAALK010000287.1, from coordinate 91,290,540 downwards.
CATGACTCTAGATGTGATGAGTGATTGTCAACGAAAGTCAAAGAGAGAAGAGAAGACGAGAACTGCCGTGTCTGTGCCGCGTTTGACTAAGGTACAATAGTGGCGAGTGACTGACGGGTAGAGGGGCTGCGGAGTCGGGCCGGCCCAATCCGAGTACATGGGCTAGGAGCAGCAAAGGATCCACGGGTCTATTGACCGGGATTGACTCAGGTACACGGGCGGCGAGCGATTGCCAGGCTGAGGGAGGTGCGGAATCAGGCCGACCCAATCTGGGTGCCCGGTGCGAAGATGGTGGACGCTTTGTCAGTTTCGCCGCAAAACTGACGACCGCTGATCTTGGATCCAACCATTCTGAGGTGAAGCCATAGCTGCTACGAAAGCTCTGCATCAGGACAAGTTATCTTTATTTAGGATTTTACTATTTTTCCTTTTAGGCACACAGTTTGTGTTAGTCGAGTCTGTAAAAATCCTAAGGGCATGTTTGTCTTTTCAGTTTATTTTTGCGTCTGTGTAATTTACCCTATGGGTAAATCTGTCTTTTCCCGTCCTATTGGGAAGCCTATAAATAGGCCCCAATCCCCTAGGGTTAGGGTTAACTCAACTAATGAAAAATCTAAGTTCCACAAATTTCCCCATCTTTCTGGTTTATGCCCGCCGGCCAATCACTAGCGCTGTCACCACTTTTTGCCGTTGCTGCGTCAATCAACCATTTGTTTTTCCCGTATCTTCGCTGGTTTTTTCGGCGCCTGTTGTTTTGATGGAGAAAATCACTGCATCGGTGCCTGGGCAGAGTGTGCGTGACGCAAGCTTCATCGGCGCATGCACAAAGTGTTGACATGGCATGGCGCTCGAGGCGCTGGCTGGCAACCGAGCGGTAGCATGCTCACACCAGGAGCTACCAAGAGGAGACTTCGAGGCACAGCAGTGGCTCTGCTACCAAGGCAGTGTGCGCAGGCACAAGTATCCTGGTGGGCAGCTCAAGGGTGTAGCGGCGTGTGATTTTCAGCGTGGGGAAGCACGCTATTCAAAGCAGCAGTCTATAGTGCGGAGGCGTGAGACGACGAAACTATGCGCGTGCATGGTGGTCGGCTAAATGTCCACAGGAGACAAGTTTTGATCAGTAACTATTTTTCTCCTTCTCGTTTTTTCGTGCACTGTTTCTGTGTTGCTCTGAATATTCTACAGTAGATAAATTAAATCTATAGCACATTTATTTTCTGCATTTATTTTGACAAGATTAAATGCGCTAAAACCTGTGTTGTCTCTCACTTGTGGACTGCCTGTATAACGTGGATGTTTTGGACATGCTTGATAGAATATTTGTGTCTTTGGTGAATCATCTGTAAATATATCTTTTGATCTATGAATTAACCTGATATGCCTTTAAGCACTGTGTTGGTGTCTTTTTGTCTAGGACACCGGTCGTTTTTAGGCTAGATTATTTTTAGTACCTATAATCTGTTTTTGCTTCTGCTGATTGTCTATTGAGGTGCGTTGGGTGTTGGGAGAAGGTCATTGATTCGAAATAATTTTTAGGCGCCCATTCACCCCCTCTATTCACTACTTTCGGTCCTACACTTGTTTATGGCAACCGGCTTGGGCTTATAAACCTACTTCATCACTGGTCGGGGATGGATCTCCTCTAAAATGGCGTCCCACTCATCCTCAGCCTTCTTCTCGTGCATCTCCTGGGCTCGAAGACATTGTAGCCATCTCTTCTCCGATTTAGTCATACCTATGGGCGCCCATTAAGGCTGCGGCTTCGAGCCAGGGGCGAAAAATTTGCTCTTGGAATTATTGGCCGAATGGGAAGTACTCGAATCGGCCTCGACATTTTTGCTCTTACTGGAAGTGTTTTCATGTGTATTGTTGGTCGAACCGGCTTTACTGCACCGGTCTGACCGGGCTTTGTCGGTCGGAATGGCCATGGGGGGACGGTTGGACCGACTATTATCAGTGGACTGAAAATGGCTGGTCAGACTGGCCACAGTAGGCTGGTCAAACTGAGGTATTGAGGGCGGTCTGACCGGCCCTATGGCTACGGTTAGATCGATCGGTCCCTGATCGGTCTTCTTTTGTGGTTTGCCTCCGTCTTGCTCCGAAGTGGACCCCTTAGGGATTGGGACGTCCTGGGACCCCACCTTGACCATGATGGCCTCGGATACCTCCTCCGGACGCCCTTGTGGTGCGATGGACAATCTATCAATGATGTCGCCTCGTGTAGCACCCATTTGATTATGCATGTTAAAAAACTCAAAGGGCACAAATGTAGCAATATAGTATGGGGCAGGATACCCGGGAGGCGGAAAGTAACATGGAGGCCATTGTGCCATCATCAACTGATACGGCGATGGAGGAAACAGTGGCTCCAATGGTCTCGCCCATCGTGGGTCGAACCAACTTTTCTGAGGAGGGTTCGACCTCGTTGGAGTTCTTGGCCGAGTGTTCGCCTTCTCGGCCTTCTTCTTATGTTTCTAGAGTAGCATATCATATGTCACCTTTGGCTTCTTGTGGGTCACAGCCGAACGTGATGCATTGGTGTTCACTTTCCACACTCCTACCTCAGGGTTCTTTAGCATGAGCGTGTGCGTATGAGGCTCTCCGATCATGACCTCCTTCCCCTTAGCCGACCTGGCCTGCTCGGGTCAAATCAGCACCTTCTTCCTGTCGAGATCAATGGTGTTCATGGGAAAGGGGTCCTGGTCAACCTTCATTTTAGGATTTGTATCCAACTTCAATCGTCATTATTCTATGGCCGATTGAACCTATCGATGAAAAACATTGCAATCATTAGTAGAATGGGAATGAGAGTCATGCCACTTACAATAAGCTCGCTTCTTCAAGTCATTGACAGTTAGGATGACGTGACCCTTTGGCAATTTGATGAGCTTGTTCTTCAACAAAAAAATCAAATATTCTATTGCACTTGGTCAAGTCGAAGGCATACTTTACCTCATTGGGCCAACTCTTCGTGGGAGACAGCCATAACTCAAAGCAAGTAACAGGCATGGCCTTGCTAGACCAAGTCCACTCCGCGGTGTACATGTTAGATGAGTCATCCTCACTCTCCGATGATTCCTCATCGGAGTGCTCCATGATGTGCACCTCGGCCTTAGGCTTGTTAAAGGTTTTAGTGAATTTTCTACTTTTGGCTTGGATTTCCTGAACTAGAGCCTTCTTCAGAACTTGGCTAACTTCAAAGAAATTCTGGCCAACCAGTTTCTCCTTGAGTTTAGAGTGTAAACTATTAAAATCTATGTCGGCCAAGTCTCTATTAGAAATGTTCAGGGTGAAACATCGGTTTGTAGTGTCCCTAAAGCGCTTAATGTACTCAAAGACACTCTCGTTAGTCTTCTACCTAACCGATGTCAAATGTGAAAGCCTAAGTTCAGTTTCTCTAGTATAAAAATAGTCGTGGAACTTCTGCTCTAACTGGGCCCAAGTCTGCATGGAGTTTGGCGGTAACGCCGAAAACCAAGTGAAAGCGGTGCCAAAAAGCGACAGAGAAAATAGTCTAAGCTTGAATGTGTCCGACCCACTAGCTTCACCACATTGCACTAGGAATTGGCCTATGTGCTCTAGGGTGGTCTTACTACCTTCACCATCAAATTTTGTAAATTCGGGAACCCTAAAGCCACGCGGGTACGGGATCATGTCAAAGTGGTCGGGGGTATGTCTTGTGGTAAACCCTAACTCGACCCCTAGGTGTCCAACCAACACATTCTCTAAACAGTGCGCATATCCGCTCCTCGATGTCATCTACGTCTCCTGCCTACGCGCGTCTCTCATGCGGGGGTGTGTCACACGGTGGTATATTGGGGTGTCGGCCGTGCGACTCCTCCTCTCGTGCCGGCTCATGATACGGGACGTGCTTAGGCCTATGTCGGTGTGCAGGAGCAAGAGGTGCGGGCAGCACGGGAAAAGGTAGCGTAGGCGTGGGCGGCGCATAATAGGTAGCAGGGGTGGTCTGACCGGCCATAGGTCCGGTCTGACCAACAAGGCCATGCGCTGTCTCGGCCATGGATGATGTGGCCGTAGTTGTGATGACTTTCTCGGTACTCCTGTCAGTTATACTATTTATGTGATGGACAGGAGGTACACTAGAAATCAGAGTTGGAGAAGCGGCCTCGGAAAAGCCGAATCTCCTAAACATCGCATCCATTCTAGAGTCGACTATGGTCTCTACACGATTTTCAAAAGAAGCACTAATGACTTTGTTGGACCAGAACCAGCGACCAGAGGGGGGGTGAATGGGAGCTTTTAAAATTTTAGGCAAAAGATAGCCTTCTGTTTCAAAACAGTCTCCTGTGGAACATGCTTCAAACACACCCTTCAGAGGTCTGGTTTGGAGGTATTTCACAGCTCCGAAACCAGGCATCTTGAGGAGCAAAAGTTCGAAGTCAAGAAGACTTTGCTCCACTCACAACACCAAAAACTCAACTCTGCTGATTCAGTGCAGGCTCCGCACACAGAGTGCCTTCGAGCAGACTTCACACTTCACCCTTCGCAAGAGATAACTTCCCTCTGAGGACTTCGACTAGATACTCTGCACTAGCAACTATTACTAGGCTACATATTCCAAAGGTCTAAACTCACACAGAGCACACTGTGCTAAGGACTTCGACAAGGAAAGAACCGGGCTTCGATCTTAGCCACACACGGTGCTTAGCTAGTAAACAGAGGACTAGCCTTCAGTTTACACAGAGCGAACTCACACTGAAAAACACACTTTGCACGTACTGAACACCCACACACTTCTCCAAACACACTTCAGTGCACAAACTCGAACCAGGAAGAAGTGGAGAACAACAAAATCAAAACATGTAGTGCAAAGCAGGCATACAAGTTCAAGATGAAAATGAAAATAGAATCAAAGTTCCATTTCTTGAACAAGGAACACAAAATGAACTCACAGACTGAATACAAGAGAATGGCGGCTAGCACAGGAGTTCTAAATGGTTACTCAAAGTGTTGCTCAGGCCTAGCCATCCTTCACTATTTATAGGCACTATTCAGCCCTATGAATAGACTACTTTACCCCTAGAGTTTGCACTGATTTTGTCTCATCAGAATAGGGGGGTACAGAGTGTAGTCTACTTTATTTGGAGGCTTCTTTTGTTAGTCTTCGTAGAGGAGACAACATCAGCTTTAACAGAGTAGACACGATCAACATTTATAGTTTTGGAGTCTTCTGAAGCCCCCCTTCGCATGCGAACGGTGCGGTAGCTTCGGTGAGAAGCCTTGAGCCAGACAACCTTCGCTTCACCGAAGTAAGCCTTTGATATAGTGACGGTTTTGAACCAAAGCCATCAAAGCCCTTGATCCTTCGCACCATCACCTTCGGAGTGGACCACCATGACTTTGCAGCTATTCCTAGCTCCAACTCCGTCAGTCCGTGTATAGAAGCCATGCATGACCGAAATACCTCAAGTCAACCACACTCCGAAGCCCCACCTTCGGAGTACCACCCTTCGAAGTCTCTCCTTCGTCCAAGGCCTCCGCATGAAGCATTAGATGAGTACTTCATCGCAGTGTCTCTCCCTGAGCACACTCCTCGATGAACCTCACCCGGACCATGCCGTCGATGCACCTCGACTTCTGAGACCTCCGTCAGGTGAATCTTCGAGTGCCTCCATCCGGAGCACACTTTGAATGCCTTGCCTCATTGCTGAGGACTTTGTCCACCATACTCCGAAGTCACTCCATTCGGAGTACTCTTTGAAGTGCCTTGCCTCCGAGGACTTCATCTCGGGGTACCTTCAGCCGGACCCATGCTCCACACTCTCTGCCTTCGTCTGGTGCACCTTGACCCGAGGACCAACCTCGACCCCACGCAACCTTCGTGACCGAGCTCCCCGCTCGCCTGGCATCAAGCCTCCCGCTTGACCCAGGTTCACTTGCTGCGAACCGTCTGTCACCTCCGAAGTCACCTACGCACCATAGACAAACAGACAAGTGTATCAAGTACCCCGGAGAACTCTCCGAGTAAACAACCTTTGGCACACACTCCAGTGTACCACCCAAAATACCAAACCCTTCGGTATAACCAAGTCATCGTGTACTGTCGGACTCCTCCGATAGTCACACTCTGCTACAACAGCCACAACAACCAAACCCACCAAACCCTCTAGTGAAACACCCTCCGAATCTAGAAGGTGAAACCTGTCAATCACTCATCACATACTCCGAAACCAACCCTTTGTTTCTCAATCTCCCCCTTAATGAGTGCATTGACAACCAAATTTAAGTTCAAGAAAATTTGAAAAATTTCAGCACACAAGTGACCATAAAAACTCAGAAAAGAGCCAAATCATGTCACTTGACAAAATAATTTCTCTCCCCCTTTTCAAAAGAGTAAACGCCCCTTTGGCACATCTTTCTCTTTGCACAATAAAAACTCCCTCTGAGTTATTTTCCCCCTTACCGCAAAGAACTCAAAAATTTCTCCCCCTTTGGCAATGCAAGCATCAAGGAGCATTTAAAAGATGCAAAGCTTCGAAATGGGCAGAAGTGTAAAGACATATAAAGAAAAAATATGCCAAACTTAACAGTAGTTTTCATGTGCTTAGCTCAATTTAACATTATCTAAAACATGATGATAGCATGTGATTTCATCATTTTGAAATAAAAGCATCACCACTCAATCAAGTTAACTAGACAAGGAAAGGCAAGGGCTGCACAAAGCTAGTCCAATTCTACTCTAGACAGACAAGTCTAGTTCAAATGGAGCATTGAAAGCAATCTGGATTGGCAATGGATTTTTACTTGCTATTCTTTTCATAATGCCAGGGGTTATTTGTTTGTCGACCTTATACTTTTCAATCAAGCCAAGCCTAGGAAAGACATCCATCAGAAGCTTAAAGCAGTGATTTTTGCATACACTAAATTATCCCAGTTCATACCAAAGTGCAATGGTAAGCAGTCTAGAATAAAGTAGTGCGACAAACAAATCCACCTAGATCTTTTCATTCTTAGCATTTGAAATCATGAATTTTGAATTTTGTCTCTTCCTTTAATAATTGAACAAATTGTCCAACACTTGTTAATGAATATCCATGAAAAAGTAATATGATTTTTCAAGTTGCAATTTTTGCATCTAGAGAACAGGATTCTTGCTGTCAAACATATAAAAGATAGCTAAAGCAGTCCAGCTTAAACATGCTAGATTCAAGACTAAGCAATGAGCAAGATTTGATTTTGGAAAGGAAAATCATGCACAAAATGAATCACATATTAAATAGAGCTGAGCTGTCATAATTATGTAAATTAACAAGGCATATTAGTGCTAAACATGTAAATGCAATTTCACACACAAGAAGCATATCAGGATAAGAAAAATATGCTCTCCTTCATAAAATGCCATAAGGGTGACAAATACCAAGTTCCCCACGCAAGTAGGCGAAACGTGAAGCATCGAGGGGTTTTATGAAAATATCGGCTAGCTGGTGTTGGGTATCAACATATTGAAGTTCAATATCATCCGTCTCATTATGATCTCTGAGAAAATGATATCGCACATCAATGTGTTTGGTTCTAAAATGCTGAACCGGGTTGTTTGCAATACAAATAGCACTAGTGTTATCACAGAAAAGTAGAACACTCTTATAATCTAACCTAAAATCTCGCAAAGTGGAAACCATCCACGAAATCTGAGAGCAACACCTAGCTGCAGCAACATATTCGGCCTCAGTCGTTGATTGTGCAACACTAGAATATTTGCGGGAAGACCAGCAAACCAACGAAGTACCCAAGAAATGATAAGTGCCAGAGGTACTTTTCCTATCAATCCTACACCCAGCAAAATCCGCATCGGAATAACCTCAAAGACACAAAGAGGAAGACACAGAATACCAAATGCCAAATTCAAGGGTATGTTTGAGATATCTGAGAACACGCTTTACCGCTTGGCGGTGCGAAGCACGTGGCGAAGCCTAAAAATGAGTGCATAGACACTCTACAAAGTGTATGTCCGGCCTCGTAGCAGTCAAGTAGAGGAGGGAGCCAATTATGCTTTGGAACTCCTTCTGATCTATGGCTTCTCCATCTTCGTCAAGATCCAATGCTACAGATGTAGCCATTGGAGTAGCGAGTGGCTTTGCATCAGCCATGTCGAACTTCTTCAGCAGGTCCTTGGTGTACTTCGTCTGGTGGATGAATGTATCTTGTTTGCTTTGCTTGATTTGCAAACCAAGGAAAAATGTGAGTTCGCCCATCATGGACATCTCGAACTCCCTGCTCATGGCATCTGCAAACTCGGCAATTAAAGCATAAGAAGAGCCACCAAAGATGATATCATCCACATAAATCTGGACTAGGAGGAAATCTTTGCCATGCTTGAGAGTGAACAGGGTTTTATCAACTGATCCCATCAAATACCCCTGCTCAAGCAAAAAAGACTTCAGTCTATCATACCATGCCCAAGGGGTCTGCTTGAGTCCATAAAGAGCCTTATGAAGTTTAAGGACTTTATGTGGGTATTTGGGGTTTTCAAAGCTAGTGGGTTATTTTACATAAACATCATCGCCTATGAAGCCATTAAGAAAAGTACTTTTAACATCCATTTGATAAAGTTTGAAACCACGGAATGCCGAGTAAAATCCTAATGGCCTCAAGACATGCAACAGGTGCAAATGTCTTAGTAAAATCAATCCCTTTTAATTGAGAATAACCCTGAACTACAAATCTAGCCTTGTTCCTAACTACAGTCCCATCCTCCCCTTGTTTATTTTTGAAAATCTATTTTGTTCCAATGAAATGAACATTTGGTGGAGGATCAACTAAAGTCCAGACTTGGTTTCTCTCAAAATTTTCAAGTTCTTCATGCATGGCATTGATCCAACTAGAATCAGAAAGTGCATGACTAACATCTAAGGGCTTGAAAGAAGAAACAAAAGCAGAATCAATGAAATGAGCATGAGAACGTGTTACCCTTTGATCAAGCTCACCAATGATCTACTCGGGAGGATGTATCCTTTGAATATGATGTGGAGCCTCGTGACGGGATGCAATCTCCCCCTCAACTTGTGTGTTGGAGTGGTCCAAGATGACCGATGTTGAGGTAGTTGCTTCGGGACCTTGTGCCAAAGTGATCGAAGCAGGGTCGGCTTCGGGGGTCGATGTCGAGGGTAGTAGGGGTTCATCCTCGAAATCTCCTGGATCTTCATCTTCGAAGATGATCTACTCCATGTCGTGTTCATTTGCCTATTCAAAAGTAGAACTAATAGAGGGGGTTGATTCATCAAAAGTCACATCACATGACTCGATGGTAGTGTTAGTTTCCAAATTGAAAATACGATAAGAATAACCATGTGTAGTGTAACCCAAAACGATCCCGTCAGAAGAGCGCGACTCAAATTTATCCAAATTTCCACGTTTTAGGATAAAGCAACGACAGCCAAAAACTCGAAGATGAGTAACTTTGGGTTGTCTTCCAAAACGCAGTTCATAAGATGTCAAGTTAAAAATTGAGCGCAAGAAAATTCGGTTTGAGATGTAACATGCAGTGTTCATGGCGTCAGCCCAGAATTTTCTAGGAGTCCTATGCTCATCAAGCATCGTCGTAGCCATCTCAACCAAAGTGCGGCTTTTCCTCTCAATAACACCATTTTGTTGAGGGACCCGCGGAGCAGAGAATTGATGTTCTATGCCATGCTCCATGCAAAAGTCAACAAAGAGACTGTTCTTGAACTCAGTGCCATTATCACTTCAAATGAATTTTAATGCACCAGGGAGTTCAATGAAAAGTATCAAAGCCAAGCTCCGAAAGTGTGAAAACACTTCATCCTTGCTGGCTAGAAAGAAGACCCAAGAGTAGTGAGAGAAATCGTCGACAATGACTAACACATACCACTTGTAGCCTAAAGAACTAACCCGAGAAGGACCTACAGTGTCCATATGGAGAACTAACTCAAAGCTCATATGCCCTAGTCTCCTATGCCACTTCCAAAGCTCATAAGTCGAATGTGCAACAAGGCAATGAGAAGAATCAGATGACTCAGAAAAATCAGCTCCAAAAACTCTCCCAACTCTAAAGATCTTACAAACTAAAGCGCCATCAGAATTGAGTACTTGCAAAGTATCACGATGGAATCGCACTTCGAAGCCCTCATCAAGCAATTGAGATACAGAAAGCAAATTGTATCCCAAATTTTCAACCAAAGCAACATCTTTAAGAGTGAAATTTGAGTTGATTTTTACCACACCTTTACCTTTCACTCTATTCCTTCGATTGTTGCCGAAGGTGATATGTTCCTTTTGCTTGGTTGTGGTGAGGCTGGAGAACCAAGCTGCATCTCCGGTCATATGGCGCGAACAACTGGAGTCGATGATTCACGTGCCCTCCAAGCCTCGGTCTGCTGCCTCAGATGAGTCAAGCTCATCGCCGCTGTGATCGCTGTCGGCCATGAAGCAGAGGCCGGTGAAATCTCGTCCCTTCTTGTCCTTCTTCTCCTCCTTCCTTGGGGACTCCTCCTCATCAGAGATCGACTCCTCAGTTGAGGAAGTGTCGATGTCGCTGAGAGCAGCAACAAAAGCTCTGGAAGTAGCTTTGTCTACCCTCTTAGCCACCTTGACGCGCTTGCCCTTCACAAAGGGTTTCCTCTCCTTTTTGTGGTATTTGGGGCGCTCACTCTCATCTATCTTCTTGAGTTTAGGACAGTTGGCCTTGATGTGAGAAGTGTCGCCACACTCAAAACATCCACTAAAACCACTTCTCCTCTGATCTCATCTCTCATGGTGAAAACGGGTGAATCTTCTAGCAATGATAGCAAGCTCTTCATCATCCAGAGTATCCACATGCTCCTTAGTGATGGAGACCAGGGAAGACAAAGCAAAACCTCCTGTAAAAACACAAGTACCAGATGTGCTTGGTTCTACAGTGGTGCCACGGCTTGTGCTAGAAACTAGTGCCAATGGCTGTGGCAAAGAGTTTATGTGCACTGCAAGAGATGCCTTGGCAATCTCTGTGGACTTCAGCTTGCTAAAGAGCTCATCACAGGTCAATGTGTCATAACCTACGGACTCCTCAATGCTGGATATCTTTACTTCCCGTATGCTATGATCAAGAGCATAGAGAAGCTTGATAGCCCTATCATGATCATTGTAAGCAAGCGTCCCATTGGACTGCAAGTTACTCACTATCGCATCAAAATGAGAAAACATGGAATCTATAGATTCACCAGGTGCCTGCACAAATAGCTCATACCTATGATTGTACGTGCTTTAGCTTTAGCCTTAATCTGTGTAGAGCCCTCATGAAAAATAGTTATTGTAGTCCAAATCTCCCTTGTTGTCCTTAGGTGCTAAACCCAATCAAACTCACTCTGACTCAAACCAAAGAAAAGTATATTTCTAGCCTTGGAGTTAGCATTATAGTGATCTTTTTCTATTTGAGAGTTGCAAGTTTCAGGGATGGAGTATTGTGAGTCCACAATCTCCCAAATTGCATTTCCTTGGCTTAGCAAGTAAGCCTCCATGCGCACCTTCCAGTATGCAAAATCAGTCCCATCGAACAAAGGTATTTTACTAACTCTATCCATGTCGCCAACAGATCACAAAACTGGTTAAGGTCAACTCGTGATCTTAACCTGCTCTGATACCAATTGTTGGACCAGAACCGGCGACCAGAGGGGGATGAATGGGAGCTTGTAAAATTTCAGGCAAAAGATAGCCTTCTGTTTCAAAACAGTCTCCTATGGAACAGGCTTCGAACACACCCTTCAGAGGTCTGGTTCGGAGGTATTTCACAGCTCCGAAACCAGGCTTCTCGAGGAGCAAAAGTTCGAAGTCAAGAACACTTCGCTCCACTCACAACACCAAAAACTCAACTCTACTAAGTCAGTGCAGGCTCCGCACATAGAGTGCCTTCGAGCAAACTTCGCACTTCACCCTTCGCAAGAGATGACTTCCCTCTGAGGACTTCGACCAGATACTCTGCACTAGCAACTAGTACTAGGCTTCGTATTCCGAAGGTCTAAACTCACACAGAGCACACTGTGCTAAGAACTTCAACAAGGAAAGAACCGGGCTTCGATCTTAGCCACACACAGTGCTTCGCTTGTAAACAGAGGACTAGCCTTCAGTTTAAATAGAGCGAACTCACACTGAAAAACACACTTTGCACGTACTGAACATCCACACACTTCTCTAAGCACACTTCATTGTACAAACTCGAACCAGGAAGAAGTGGAGCACAACAAAATCAAAACATGCAGTGCAAAGAAGGCATACAAGTTCAAGCAGAAAATGAAAACATAATCAAAGTTTCATTTCTTGAACAAGGAACGCAAAATGAACTCATAGACTGAATACAAGAGAATGGCGGCTAGCACAGGAGTTCTAAAATAGTTGCTCAAAGTGTTACTCAGGCCTAGCCAGCCTTCACTATTTATAGGCACTATTCAACCTTGTGAATAGACTACTTTACCCCTAAGGTTTACACTGATTTTGTCTCATCAGAACAGGGGGTACAGATGGTAGTCTACTTTATTTGGAGGCTTCTTTTGTCAGTCTTTGCAGTGGAGACAACATCAGCTTTAGCAGAGTAGACACGATCAACCTTTGCAGTTTTAGAGTCTTCTGAAGCCCCCTTCGCACGCGAAGGGTGCGGTAGCTTCGGTGAGAAGCCTTGAGCCAGACGGCCTTCGCTTCACCAAGTCAGCCTTCGATACAGTGACGGGTTTTAGCCGAAGCCATCAAAGACCTTGAGCCTTCGCACCATCACCTCTGGAGTAGACCACCAAGGCTTCGTAGCTACTCCCAGCTCGAACTCCGTCAGTCCGTGTACCAAAGCCATGCATGACCGAAGTACCTCAAGTCAACCACACTCCGAAGCCCCACCTTCGGAGTACCACCCTTCGAAGTCCCTCCTTCGTCCAACGCCTCCGCATGAAGCATTCCATGAGAACTTCTTCGTAGTGTCTCTCCCTGAGCACACTCCTCGACGAACCTCACCCGGACCATGCCTTTGATGCACCTCGACTTCTGAGACCTCCATCAGGTGAATCTTTGAGTGCCTCCATGCGGAGCACACTTTGAACGCCTTGCCTCATTGCTGAGGACTTTGTCCAACATACTCCGAAGTCACTCCATTCGGAGTACTCTTTGAAGTGCCTCGCCCCCGAGGACTTCGTCTCGAGGTACCTTCAGTCGGACCCATGCTCCGCAATCTCTGCCTTCGTCTAGTGCACCTTGACCCGAGGACCAACCTCGACCCCACGCAGCCTTCATGACCGAGCTTCCCGCTCGCCTGGCATTAAGCCTCCCGCTTGACCCAGGTTCACTTGCTGTGAACCATCTGTCGCCTCCGAAGGCACCTGCGCACCACAGACAAACAGACAAGTATATCCATTACCCCGGAGACCTCTCTGAGTAAACAACCTTCGACACACACTCTGGTGTACAACCAAAATACCGAACCCTTCGGTACAACCTGTTGATATCAAAAAATGGCATTAATGGCTAGATTGTCAAAATACCAATTTTGGTGATTTGGGTAGAAAATACACATGTCCAGGGTCTATCCGAAGCCCTACAGGGCCGAAGTCCATTGAGCTATGGGCTCCGAAAGCCTCTAGCCAGCCCATGGGCTTCGGCTAGGAAGCCTTCGGAGGCCCACGCCACTGAAGCTTCGGCCCAAGGAGCAGGCCTCGATGGGCCTGGCCGAAGCCCACTTCGGTAGGGATGGAGTTGTATGCGTTTCTAGCTCAATCCTTATCTCCATCCGACCGGATTAATAGCAGATTGGATTAGGAATTGAGCCCGTATAAATAGAGAGGCGAGGCCAGCGTAGAGCCCCCCCCCCCCCAACTCGAACCAAACCAAAGCCCTAGCTTTGATCGTATTTACTTTACTTTTATTTTCCTGTACCTCTTCGTGGGTTTGCCTGGAAGCTCTCCGCCGGCCGCTACGGAACAGTGGTAACCCTTGTTACTTCGCTTGTGAAGTATTCGTTAATCTACGTAATAGATTACTATCGCCTTGTTACTTCGCCTGTGAAGTATCCGCTAATCTGTGTAATAGATTGTTACCTTCGCTACTAGTGCAACACTTAGCAGAATTCGGTCCTTAGGCCAAATTGGTACTTCGAATCGTCTTTGTTGCAGGTTCACACGTTCGGAGCTACTTCGTCGGAGGTGTCCAGAGCTGAGAGATCGGTTTCGGAGGTCACCAGGACACCCTTCGACGAGACTGCAGGCTCCGGCAACAGGCTTCGCCAGCATACTTCATCATGACAGGCTTCGCCACGATCATACTCCGCACCGGACAAAGTTGCGCTCGCGTGTGGCCCTCGCGTCCTTATTCCGTAGTGTGCTGTATTAGAGACCTCACGGCGAACCCCACTGTTCAGAGGTGATCATCGCGTCCAGATTCGTTCGGAGTCCATTTTCGGCCGGATTAGTCTGAACGCCGAAGCACCCTTCGGTGGAGTACTTCGCACTAGGCGCCGAAGGTACACTTCGGTGACCCCTTCGCACCAGACTTTGAACCAGATGGGCTCCGACTGGTTTGCTGATTTTATTCTGTTTAATCTATCCCTTTCGGCTAATTGGATTATTTGTGTAATCTGGTTGCCTGGCGACTCCACCCCCCTTATCATGACTAAGGGTAGTCGGAACGCGACGTCGGTGCTACATCACGCTTAGGCTCGTTCCTAAGTATCCGTGCAATTTTGGATCGTCGAACTGACCCAAGTGCGGGGGCACGTTTCCGTGTCAACACACTTTTTGGCGACTCCGCTGGGGAAGGCTACGCCAACATGACAAGTACGTCTACATCGGCCGCCAGTATATCCACGTCGACTACTACGTCTACACCGCCGATGGACACAATAGGAGGTGCGGATATTGACAACCACAACATCTTGACACCAACACTTGAATATATCCCCATAGAAGACCGAGCAGAGATCGAGGAAAAGTTAAAGGCACTCCAAGACATGATGCTTGGGGGCTACGTCAAGACACGCGCGGGCTTCATCAAGCGCAATATCATCACCCCCGACCTCGCTCGGGTCCAGGTAACACTTGTATCACCTCATTTATCTTCTTTAGAAATTGAACAAAAAATAGCCGCATCAGTAGATCAAGCCGTTAGCGCTTCGCTAGCCAACCATTTAGATTCGGCAGTCAGCTCCCAAGTGGAGGCGACTCTTAGGAGGTTCGGCTTTACTAAGGCCGTGCCCCCGGTTCCCATTGCTAGTGCACCACCGGCAAACCACGTATACGGTAGGACTAACGACATCACCAGCACAATCATGTCTCCGGCATCATCACTTATGGTCGAGACCAATCATTACACCTACGGTCAAACTAACACTGCATACCCGCACCACCACCTGCGCCGGTGCCCGCGCTGCCCGCACCACATGTGCAGGCGCCCGGACACGAACACGCCATACAAATAGCGTGCAGAGAAGAGGCCCATGGCAGACACGCTGATATCCCACCGCGTGTCGTGCCCCCGCATGAGAGGCGCACACAAGCAACATGCCAAGATGACATAGAAGAGCAGGTCCGCGCACTATTTAGAGAGTGTGCCGGCTTCGTGCCCAAGGGAAGGGTTAGGGTTTACCGTAAGCCATACCCCGACCATCTTGACACAGCACCCTACCCCCGCGGCTATAGAATCCCTGAATTCACTAAATTCGATGGCGAGGGTAGCAAAACTACACTAGAGCATGTTAGTCAATTCTTGGCACAGTGTGGATAAGTTAGCGGGATAGATGCTCTAAAGGTTAGACTGTTTTCTCTCTCGCTATCCGGCACCGCTTTCACTTGGTTTTCGGCACTCCTGCCGAACTCCATCCAAACGTGGGATGATTTAGAGTGGAAATTCCATGATTATTTCTACACGGGTGAGACGGAACTTAGGCTTTCACATTTGACATTGGTTAAGCAGAAATCTAGCGAGAGCGCCTCTGAGTACATCAAGCGTTTTAGGGATACTAGAAACCGGTGTTTTAGCCTTAATATTTCGGAAAGGGACTTGGCGGAACTAGCTTTTAACGGGTTGCGTTCCGAAATTAAAGAGAGGTTAGATAACCAAAACTTTTTAGAAGTTAGCCAAGTTTTGCAGCAGGCTCTGGTCTAGGAAGGCCGAACCAAAGATAAAAAGTTTATTAAGACGTTTAGCAAGCCTAGGGCCGAAATCCACATCATGGAACACTCTGATGAGGAGGAGTCGGAGGAGGAGGATTTAGCCAACATTTACGCGGCCGAATGGGTTTGGAATGCTAATAATAAACCTATCACCTGCTCCAAGTTACGACCATCCCCCACAAAGAATCGGCTTAGTGAGGTCAAGTACTCGTTTGACATAACTAAATGTGATAAAATATTTGATTTTCTCTTAAAAAGCCAGCTTCTAAGGTTACCTAAGGGTCAAGTCATTCCACCTGCCGATGAGTTAAAGAAGCATCCATACTGTAAGTGGCATGACTCGCATTCACATAATACAAATGATTGCAATGTTTTTCAATGTCAGATACAATTGGCCATAGAAGAAGGACGATTGAAGACCCTTTTCCCGTCAACGCCATCGACCTCGGCGAGAAAAAGGTGTTCATTCGGCTAGAACAGACCGAGTCGGCTAAGGGGAAGGACGTGATTGTTGGAGAACCGCGCACTCGCACACTCGTGCCAAAGAACCCCGAGGTAGGAGTGTGGAAACGGAACATTAATACACCTTCGGCTAAGGCTCACAAGAGGCCAAAGGTGACGTATAACATGTTGTTGAATAAGCATCGAAGAAGGGCCAAGGAGACTGGTCCACACACTCAGAAGCTAAAGCAGCCGAAGGGTCCGGGACTCTCGGATGGTGGCTTCGGACCGAAGCAGGCGGACCCTCCGCACGGAGGCTTCGGACCGCGGTGGCCTGATGCCCCGCATGATGGTTCCGAGCCACAATGGCCGAATCCCCCGTACAGCAGCGTCAAGCCCCAATGGTCGGGCCCCCTATACAGCAACTTCGGCCCCTAATGGCCGAACCCCGCACCGTGTTGGACTTCTCCGGTGGGAGGCTTCGGCCCGTACTGGCCGAACGTACCTCCGGCCTGGCAGGACCCTTCGCTAGTGTGGTCCGAGATGCCATTAACTCTGCCGAACCCCCCTCCGGGTAACGGGTTCGACCCATAGTGGGCGAGGCCACTGGAGCCACCGATGCCTCCGCCGTATGACTGGGCGGGAACCCCGTGGGCTCCATACGTATCTAGGTCGGGGTACCCTCCACAACCTAACACTATGCCTTGCTTTCCTTTGGAGTGTTATGGATGGCAGGGACAAACAGACACAATAGAGGGGGGGCATCGTCCACAGACTGTCCGTGGTGCCTCCGAATTGGACCATGCAGAGTGAAGCCAAAGGGTGCGAGCACGTGGAGGCCGAAGTCAGAGAGTCGGAAGCCATCACCATCAGAGTTGAGTCTCAGGAAGTCCCAATCCCAGAGACTTGGTCGCCGAAGCCTGACGGAGGTAAGTCCCACACTTCGGCTGGGCCCTGCGTCGAAGCCCGGCTCGATCAGCCGAACGAGGCCGGTCCGTCCGTCGGGGTCCGCAGCGAAGCCCCCTCCGGACACAGGGTGCATGAGGCCGAAGGGCACAGTACCACTTCGGCCATAATTAATGGAAGCTGAACAGTAGCGTCCGACACCAAGCCTCAGCCATCTTGGGCCACTCCAAGCATGTCCAAATCACAGAAGAGACGCCTACAATGACTATAGGCACAGGAGATGCGCGAAAGGGAAATTGAGGCCGAGCGCGATGCCATCTTCGAAGAAATCCGCCCTCGGCCAGCTACAAAACAGGTGTGGAGGGAGAAGCCGGTTGAGATAACCAACTCGGCTCTGAGTCCGAGTGACGACGACGATGACATGCTCGACGACGATTACTCGCCCATCTCTGAAGGGCCCGCACCCAGGTGATGGACATCAACATTGTCATGTTGCTCACCGAGTTCGCCCTACCACAGGACGAGGCCGAGGTCGCTCAATTGAACCTCGGTCCGCACAATGCCATCTTCGAGAATCCCGAGGACTCGGCTCGCCATCTAAAGCCCCTCTATGTTAGAGGTCACATCGATGGGAAGCCGATTTCCCGAATGCTCGTCGACGGCGGTGCCACTGTCAACTTAATGCCTTACTCGTTGTTGAAGAAACTTGGCAGGGATGAAGATGACCTGAAGAAGACCAACTTGATGCTCAACGGCTTCAACGGCGAGAGCTCCGAGGCAAAGGGCGTACTCTCTATGGAGTTGACGGTGGGCAACAAGACGTTGCCAACAACATTTTTTGTCGTCGACGTACAAGGTAATTATAGCGTAGTACTCGGGCGCGACTGGATTCACGGGAACTGTTGCATTCCTTCTACTCTTCACCACTGCTTGATACAGTGGGACGGCGATGAGGTGGAGGTCATCCCCGCAGATACTTTGGCCCAAGTAGAATTTGCTGATGTATCGGTTGACGCCGTCCATAACAAAGTAGAGTGTCTATCAGGTAGAGATCTTTCGGACTACGATTTTGTTAGCGTATCCGGAGGACGGTTTGTACCAGTGTCTGTAAAGCCGGCTGGAGTAGCACGACTATTTTTGTATTAATAGTCATGTCTAGCAAGAGTAATCTAGATTGGCTAAAGTCTCGTGTGGAGCAGTATCGGTCTAATAAAGATGGTATTGCCGAAGCCATCGAGGACTTTAGCGAAGTAGAAAAATTAGGACAAGGTTTTGCGTCGGCTGATCCCATGGAGGAGGTCGACATAGGTGATGGTAGCATCCCAAGGCCAACTTTTGTAAACCAACATTTACAGCCCGATGAGAAGGCTGAAGTAATAAAGTTACTTCGGTCATATGTCGACTGTTTCGCATGGGAGTATCGCGAGATGTCAGGGCTAAGCCGCGAGATCGTGGAGCATAGGCTGCCTATTAAGTCCGGATTTAGGCCTTATAAGCAGCCTCCCCGCCACTTTAACTCGGCCGTCTATGACCGAGTTAAAGAGGAAGTGGAGCGACTACTCAAGGCTGAATTTATTAGGCCATGCAGGTATGCAGAATGGGTTGCTAACATTGTGCCTGTAGAGAAGAAAGGGAGCGGCAAGATACGAGTATGCATTGATTTCAGGGATCTGAACAGAGCCACTCCAAAGGACGAATATCTGATGCCGATAGCCGAAATTCTAATCAACGATGCTTCAGGACACAAGGTACTAAGTTTTCTTGATGGCAATGCTGGTTATAATCAAATATTTATGGCCGAAGAGGACATCTATAAGACTGCCTTTCGATGCCCTGGTTTTGTCGGTTTATTCGAGTGGGTCGTCATGACTTTTGGTTTAAAAAATGCTGGCGCCACGTATCAGCGCGCTATGAACTTTATCTTTCATGACTTGCTAGGGGTTATGTTAGAAGTTTACATTGATGATGTCGTGGTCAAATTGGACGCCATGGGAAACCATTTAGCTGATTTGAATGTTGCGTTTGATAGAATGCGGCAGTATGGGTTAAAAATGAACCCCCTCAAGTGTGCTTTTGGTGTGTCGGCGGGTAAGTTTTTAGGTTTCATGATTCATGAAAGAGGCATATAAATTGATCCTAAAAGACTTGAGAAGATTAGAAACATTGCGGCGCCGACATGCAAAAGAGATGTACAAAAATTGCTAGGAAAGATGAACTATTTACGTCGCTTTATATCCAACTTGTCTGGCAAGATTGGTGCATTTGTCCCCATACTCTGGCTAAAGAATGAGGCCAAGTTCAATTGGGGGGCAAGCCAACAGAGTGCTTTCAAAAAGGTCAAGGAGTGCTTGTCATCACCGCCTGTGGTGAGAGCACCTAAAGCCGGGATTCCATTTTGGTTATACATCGCCACTGAAGATAGCGTGATTGGAGCCGTGCTAACACAGGAGGTAGAGGGAAAAGAGTACATCATCACATTCTTGAGCCGCCACCTGCTGGACGCCAAAACTAGGTACACATTTGTAGAACGATTGTGTTTATCACTTTACTACGCGTGCTCCAAATTGTGCCATTATCTTCTCCCTACTACATGTGTTGTCGTTTGCCAAACCGATGTTATAAAGCACATGTTACAGAAGCCGATCCTAAGTGCAAGAATCGGAAAATGGGCTTACGCGTTAATTGAGTATGACTTGGCCTACGAACCCCTAAGAGCGATGAAAGGCCAAATCGTAGCCAACTTTATAGTTGATCACCACATAGATGTCAGCCGGAGTGACAGCATTGCTCTAGTTGAGGTAGTGCCATGGAAGCTTTATTTTGATGGTTTGGCTTGCAAGAGTGGCCAAGGTATTGGAGTGGTTCTCATATCGCCTAATGGAATGCACTTTGAAACTTCGACCCATCTAGAGTTTTCTTCCATCAATAACCAAGCCGAATACGAAGCCTTATTGCTAGGTCTTGAATTGCTAGAATCTATAGGTGCTAGACATGTCCACGTATATGGTGATTCGTTATTAGTAGTACAACAAGTAGCTAAGAATTCTCAATGTTTTAATGGTTTGCTGAATAATTACTTGGACAAATGTCTAGACATAATTGCTACTTTTGATGATTTCAAAATATCTCACGTGTCAAGAGAAGCCAATTCAGTCGCCAATGATTTGGCTCAGCAGGCATCTGGCTACCAAGTCAGGAAAGGAAAATTTTCTATATTGGAGAAGTCGGTGTTTAGTCTCACTGCCGAAGCCAGTAATAGTGTGCAGGCACACCCTCCGGATCGAACCCCTCTGGCCGCCGAAGGTCACTGCGCCAAGGATCCCGGATCGGCGTATCCTGCCGA
Organism: Zizania palustris; assembly: GCA_019279435.1. NCBI lineage: Eukaryota > Viridiplantae > Streptophyta > Magnoliopsida > Poales > Poaceae > Zizania > Zizania palustris. The sequence goes on along the minus strand of JAAALK010000287.1, from coordinate 91,269,753 downwards.
CCGAAGGAGCTAGCATGCCGAAGTCTGTAGGCCTAAGCCTCCTGCACGCAGAAGGTTCCCCAGAGTCCAAACCCTCCGGAGGGTTTCGGCCTAGAACACTCCAAACGGTCACCCCAGCCAGGCTTCGGCAGGAGTTGGAATGGCTCGGGGGGCACCCCAAAGTCAGTAAATTAGAAATTTTTGCAGAAGGTGGGTCGGCGAGACCCTCTGAAGCCTATAAGGGCGATTGGAGAGTCCCAATCATCCAGTATTTGAGAGACCCTAGCCAAAGGGTTGATCGGAAGGTTCGGCGACAAGCGTTCAAATTTGTGTTGATAGACGACACATTGTATCGTCGAACCATCGATGGAGTACTATTGAAGTGTTTAGACCATGAGCAGTCTCAGGTATCTATAGGAGAAGTCCATGAAGTGCTTTGCGACACTCATCAGTCGGCCCCAAAAATGAGTTGGATGCTCAAAAGAGCGGGGTTTTATTGGCCGACTATGACTGAAGATTGTTTCAAGTATTATAGAGGGTGTGAAGCATGCGAGAAGTTTGGCAATATTTAGTTGGCTCCTGCCTCATTACTCAATCCTATTGTCAAGCCATGGCCGTTTCGAGGTTGGGGTTTAGACTTCATCGGCCAGATCCACCCTCCTTCCTCAAAAGGGCATCGGTTCGTGTTGATGGCAACGGATTACATCACTAAGTGGACCGAGGCCGTGCCTCTCAAGAACATGACTCACAATGAGGTACATGATTTTATTTTGATGCACATCATACATAGATTCGGCATTCCTCAAACTCTTACTACAGATCAAGTTAGTTCATTTGTTTCTGGAGAAGTAAGGGACTTCGCCGAATACTATGGTATTAAGTTGATAAACTCTTCACCTTACTATGCTCAGGCCAATGGTCAGGCCAAGTCTAGTAATAAAACTGTGATTAAACTTATTAAGAAGAAAATTGAAGAGCTTCCTAAAAGGTGGCATGAGGTGCTTTCCGATGCATTATGGGCTTATAGGATTGCGAAGCACGGTGCTACCAAAGTCAGTCCATATGAATTGGTATATGGACAAGAAGTCGTTCTGCCCGTAGAGGTAGATCTTGGCTCCTTAAGAGTGTTAAAGCAAGATGGCTTATCGGTCGACAAGTATGAAACTCTTCTAAAGGATAATCTAGAGGAAGTGACCGATAAAAGACTATGGGCTCTAGAAGCCATAGAGGTAGACAAGAGGAGAGTAGCTAAAGCCTACAATAAAAAGGTTAAACCAAAATCGTTTCAAATAGGAGACTTGGTGTGGAAAACGATTTTACCCTTAGGCACGAAGAGTTCCAAGTTTGGTAAATGGTCACCTAGTTGGCAAGGTCCTTTTAAGATAGCCGAAATTGCTCCCGACAACGCATGTGTGTTGGAATCCCTGTAGGGAGAGTGGTTTCGGAGAGCTTTGAATGGTAGGTACTTGAAAAGGTATTTCCTAAGTGTGTGGCAAACATCATGAAAAGTGTCGAAAAGCCGATATGGGTGGTATCGTCTACAGCTCGTTGTGCTTTTAGTTCACTCAGTTCACTAAAAGGCAGGGGGGCATGTGTTGATAGCAAAAAATGGCATTAATGGCTAGATTGTCAAAATACCAATTTTGGTGATTTGGGCCGAAAATACAAATGTCCAGGGTCTATCCGAAGCCCTACAGGGCCGAAGTCCATTGAGCTATGGGCTCCGAAAGCCTCTAGCCAGCCCATGGTCTTCGTCTAGGAAGCCTTCGGAGGCCCACACCACCGAAGCTTTGGCCCAAGGAGCAGGCCTCGACGGGCCTGGCCGAAGCTCACTTCGGCAGAGATGGAGTTGTATGCGTTTCTAGCTCAATCCTTATCTCCATCCGACCAGATTAATAGCAGATTAGATTAGGAATTGAGCCCCTATAAATAGAGAGGCGAGGCCAGCGTAGAGGCCCCCCAACTCAAACCAAACAAAATCCCTAGCTTTGATTGTATTTAATTTACCTTTATTTTCCTGTACCTCTTCGTGGGTTTGCCTGGAAGCCCTCCGCCGGCCGCTACGGAATAGTGGTAACCCTTGTTACTTCGCTTGTGAAGTATCCATTAATCCATGTAATAGATTGTTATCGCCTTGTTACTTCGCCTGTGAAGTATCCGCTAATCTGTGTAATAGGTTGCTACCTTCGCTACTAGTGCAACACTTAGCAGAATTTGGTCCTCAGGCCGAATTGGTACTTCGAATCGTCTTTGTTGCAGGTTCGCGTGTTCGGAGCTACTTCATCTGTTGGGGGAAAATACTTCATCCTCAGGGTTTCTATTACAACAAGATGAAGACAGGCTATTTATCTGAAGCTCTTTAGCGTCCAACTCCGACTTCGACTGGTCAAGTTCGAAGGATCGAGGCGAACTCTAGTTCGGAGTATATCTTCGAACGCAGACTCTTCAGAGAACATCCTTGCTAGCTAAGATGGAAGGCTTATCTTCTTTCTTATTAGATTAGTCTTTTACCGTTTTAGCCCTATTAAGGGTACCGAATAGTTTCCACTATGTCGGTTGTAATAGAGGGGTAAAAAGGTCTTTTCCTTAAGGTTTTGGCCTATAAATACCCCCCCGTTTTACCCTGTAATGAGGATCAAATACTGAGTTATTCAATACACATCTTCGAACTGTTTTGAGCTATTATCCACTTCGGAGGCTTGAAATAGTTTACTTCACAAACACTTCGTTTGTTAGTTTCTAATCTTTAGAAACCTGTTAGCGTAATCTTTTACGCCAACATCGTCGGAGGTGTCTGGAGCTGAGAGATCGGTTTTGGAGGTCGCCAGGACACCCTTCGATGAGACTGCAGGCTCCGGCAACAGGCTTCGCCAGCATACTTCGTCACAACAGGCTTCGCCACGATCATACTTCGCACCGGACAAAGTTGCGCTCGCGTGTGGCCCTCGCGTCCTTATTCCGTAGTGTGCTATATTAGAGACCTCACGCCGAACCCCGCTGTTCGGAGGTGATCATCACGTCTAGATCTGTTCGAAGTCCATCTTCGACCGGATTAGTTTGAATGCCGAAGCACCCTTCAGCGGAGTACTTCGCACCAGGCGCCGAAGGTACACTTCGGTGACCCCTTCACACCAGACTTTGAACCAGACGGGCTCCGACTGGTTTCCTGATTTTATTCTATTTAATCTATCCCTTTTGGCTAATTGGATTATTTGTGTAATCTGGTTGCCTAGCGACTCCACCCCCCTTATCACGACTAAGCGTAGTCGGAACGCGACATCGGTGCTACGTCACGCTTAGGCTCGTTCCTAAGTATCCATGCACTTTTGGATCGTTGAACTGACCCAAGTGCGGGGGCACGTTTCCGTGTCAACACAACCAAGTCATCGTGTACTATCAGACCCCTCCGATAGTCACACTCTGCTGCAACAGCCGCAACAACCAAACCCACCGAACCCTCTGGTGAAACACCCTCCGAATCCAGAAGGTGAAACTTGTCAATCACTCATCACAGACTCCAAAACCAACCCTTGGTTTCTCAGACTTGATCTACTGTGGTGGATATCTTTTGCTCGATGTCTTGAGAGGATAGTCGAGGGAACGACGGTGTTACCTTGCTCCCGAGGAGGTCGGGGATGTCGATGTCACGCTTGATGAAGCCCCCGTGGGTCCTGGTGAAGAGCCCAAGTAGGAGAGCATGTATCTCCCTCGTCTTGGTCTCGATCTCTACCCATTCCTCCTTAGAGAGGTCGTTGAGGGTAGGGACGATAATGTTGCCATCGTTGATCTCCGTGCTCCCCACCGGATCCATCGGTGTCGAAGGTACCGTTGATGTAGATGTAGTACATGTACTCGTCCCCGATGTAGTAGTGCTTGGCATGTTCCTCCCCAGCAGAGTCGCCAAGAAGTGTGTTGACACTAAAATCCGACGATCAAAGTGCCAAACGCACTGACGCCGATCCAACGATCTAAAAGTGTGTGGATACTTAAAGATAACCCATAAGTGTAACACAGCGCCGACGTCGCGTTCTGACGACACATGATAGTGACAAGGGTGGGTGGAGTCGCAAGACAATCAGATCACAAAGTTATAAACCAATTGGCCGAAAAAGGGAAAAGGCGATCAACCGACCAAACTAGGGCCGGTTGGACCGAAATAGTACAGTCGGTCAGACCGGCCTAAAGGGCCAGTCAGACCGACGTTGACCCGGCAGTCAGACCATGTGATAAGAGAAGAAATACCCGGGGCCGACTGCGTACAGTTGGTCATACCAACGTGTTCCGACAACGGGATGACGACTCAGCACGCCCCAGTCAGACCGGCCATATGCTGTCGGTCAGACCGACAACAACAGATTAGAATGTCGGGGACTCCGACGACCGTCTTGCCATGGATAACTTTCAACAAGTGTTCTTGGCGATGAATATGGGATAGAAACATTACAAAAACTCCAAGAAACCAGAAGAAATTCAGCCAAGCGACCGAATTACCGATAAAAACCGATAAAACGATAAAAATCCGTTACGTGGATGAAACGGGTGATTCACAAGCGAATCAACAAGGCATACCATAATTATGACACGGCGATGGTTTACAGCTCAAACCAACAATGATGTACGTGCTAAGCTAATCCTAGGGCATGGAAAGTAGATTAAAGGTAAAAGTACAATTCAAGGTAAAAATAATAGATTGAATCTATTAGGGTTTTGGGGGAGAGATAGAGTCCTTGAATCGGCCTTACCCCTATATTTATAGGGGTTGTACATGACATGCATGAGCTCTAATTTGAGTTAGATACGAGTCCAAGTCGTTAAAAATTAATTAGGGGTCAAAATACCGCAAAATCACTAATCTGACTCGGATTCAAATTAAATCCGGTCTGATCGGCCTTATAGGGTCGGTCAGACCGGAGTAGGCCGGTCAAACCGGCTTGTGCCAAGACTTGGCATATTTTTGGCCCAAATTACCAAAAAGTGATATTTTGACCATTAATGTCATTTTTTGCTATCAACATAACCTTAGGAACCCAAGAGTGATGATGCGCCGAAAGAGTAGTTTGTTGTGGTTGATTGTGTGTGTCCTGTAAACTTAGCTAATTATATACATATTTATAGTCCTGACACTAGCCGTCCAAGTAATCTACATTGTAACCGATTCTGGATCATCTTTATCTTCTCTCACCTTCATCAACTACTTCATATATGTCCATGATGTAACGATATGGACAGACTTCTTTGACCACCTTTAACCAGACACCTTTGACTTCTGTTAACTATGCGACATCCCTGGTAGGCCTGGGCTTTACCAAATCTTGGCGTCAACACCTCAATACTAACATTGTTATCGAGTCTTGTAATGTGACTTTTGATGAATCTTCTCCATGTGTTAGCACATCTTTTGAGCTTGCTAGTGAGCATGATATGGATGAAACCATTTTTGAAGAGGAAGATCCCTCACCATTCGAAGAGCATGAGGATGATCCCCTACTACCCACTACGACAACCCCTGAAGCAGATCCTGCATCCTCTACATTAGCAAGAGGTCCCGAAGCATCGACTTCGGTAAGCATCGAGCACGTTTCGGCAAGTGTTGAGGGGGAGATTCTCTCTCGACGAGAAGCCCCTCTTCACATTCAGCGACATCACCCTCTCGAGCAGATTATCAGTGAGCTAAATAAAAGGGTAACTCGATCTCATGCTCATTTTACAGATTCTGCATTTGTCGCTTCTTTTGAGCGCCTAGATGTTAGTAATTCTTTATCTAATTCAAGTTGGATCAATGCCATGCATGAGGAACTTGAAAATTATTAGAGAAACCAAGCTTGGGTTCTTGTACATCCACCTCGAAATGTTCACATCATTGGAGCAAAATGAATTTTCATGGAAATCTTGTTCTGAAAAATGATAAAAATTCATAAAATTTATATCTATGACTTTTGTGCTAATATGAAAAGATCCAGGTGGGTTTGCTTTGTCACACTGCTTTTGTTCTAGACTGCTTACCATGACACTTTGGTATGAACTAGGACATTGCAGGGTATGTCAAGACCATTGCTTTAAGCTTCTAATGGCTTTTGCTTGACCTAGGCTTTATTTGGTCAGTGAGTATATGGTTGACAAGAAAATAACCCCTAGCACTAAATCAAAAAGAAAAAGGAAACAAAAATCTTGAAAATATTGGATAGCAAGTTTGCTGAAGCTCCATGTTTTTGGATAATCTTATCTTGGTAGATATTTGTGGAGCTTTTGTACTTCATGTCTTATCATGTCTAAACTTCTAGTATGAGCGGTGATGTTTTTGTTTGCAAAAATATGAAAATTTCTTGCTCATGATTTTAATTAGATAGTATTCACTTGATTTCATCATACAATACTTTAAGACAATATTTAGGGCAAATGTTTGTTTTGTACTGTAATTGGTGATGATCATATCTCCGAGGCTTGCATCTAAATTCCACCTTCATGCCTCTTTTTACATCATCTTTATCACCTTGATGCTTGCATTGTCAAAGAGGGGAATTTACTTTTTGCTTCTGCCAAAGGGGGGAATCTTAAACAAGTTTGGAGAAATTTAAAATCAAGTTACATGTTTTGGCTCTTTTCTCAGTTTTTCTGGTCACTTGTGTGCTGAGTTATAAATTTACCTTGATTATTGTGGGAGTTGTCAATGCACTCATCAAGGGAGAGATTGAGAAACCAAATTGAGATGTGCCTTGGTTTTGTCCAAGTGATGAGTGATTGACTAGCTATCCACCCTGACTCCACTAGTTTTTGCCTTCTCCACCGCAGTTGTTTTCCTGCTCACCAGTCGATTTTTTGTTGTCCTCATTGCCATTCATCAATCAAGTTTTCTTCCTCGAGCTGTGTAGTGTCTCGCGTTGTTTTTCTGCCCGATGGGTGTTTCTCCGCTTTGAAGGGCTTGGTTCACTGCAGTGTATTCCTTGGCCTAGCCAACAAGTGAGTCTCGCCCCTATTCTACACACGAGAGTAGAGAGTGGTGTTGCTGGCTTGTCCTCTATGACCAAGTAGGCCCTCGCCGCACAGTCCTAGTACTTTCCTCGATCCGCGTGCTAGTGGAACCTACGGACCTGCACTGTGTGTGAAACTCTAGTTGGGTACATGCACTATTTCGTCGATGTCATCTTCTTCCATTCTAAGGTAAGTGCATGTATTTTTTCTTGATCTGAATTCACTTCATCTATTTGATTAAATGCCTGCTTGAATGAAAATATATTTGCTTGATATATATCTATGAGATTCATGCACATGGGTAAGTATTTGATAAATTGATCGTGATATTTTAGTATGTGCTTGGCATTTGATAATTTGTTTGTCAGATCTGTGATCACAATAGACTCTGTCTAGCTTTGAGCACTATATGAATGTCTTTTCAAGTTAGGACACTGGTTGCTTTTTACAGGATATATTATTTTCAATGCTTGTGATCTTTCAGATTGTCGCTTCTCATCATATCGGATAGGAGGGTGATACCACTAATTTCATCTGTGATTTGCAAATCTGTTTGCTTCCACTTGTTTCTTTAGAGGCGCATTGGGTGAAAAAATGTCATTTATTCGAAAGAATTTTTCAGGTGCCTATTCACCCCTCTAGTCGCCTGTTTCGGTCCTACAGTCACTAATTCACTTTCAGGATTTCAAATCAGTAGAAGACTATAATTCCAGTGTACATAAAATCTTCTCTAAATTGAAATTTTGCGATCAACATGTTTCAGAGGAAGAAATGTTTGAGAAGACTTTATATACTTTCCATCCAACGTTTCGGGTATTGAAACAGCAGTATCGTCAACAAAAATACACAAAGTACTCTGAGTTAATATACACATTACTTTAGGCAGAGATGCACGATGAACTTTTAATGAAAATTCAACAGAATCTCCCAACGGGAGCTGCGTCTCTTCCCGAAGTACATTTTAATTCTCAGCATACAAATGTTAATGAAATAAATGGAATAAAAAATTCAAAGGAAAGTCAAATTTTACGAATAAAAAGCATGAATATAAGATAAAAATGGGAAAAATTCCATTTAAGGATAATCCTAAAGACAAATCTGAAATTTGTCAAATGTGTGGATGTACGAATCATTTGGGAGAACATTATCTAAAGTTTTGCAATGACAAGCAAGTTTGTGGGACTAAATTTGAGATGCACTTCAATGAACAAGTCGTCAAATATGATAGTTGAATATCACAAAGCGCCCATCAAAATGAAGTTCATAAGAAGGAGCAAAACCTACCCAACATCGATAATATGATAGTTGAATATAACATTGAAGATATATACGGGGATCTCAAATAAATTTCAAACATATTTCATATGTATTAGCTGATTAGAACTATAAATGTTGAATAATTATATTGTAATATATATTTGACATGAATAATGAAAATTATATGTACATATTCTTTATATATCTATATATAAATTAAAAATATTGTATCTCTTTTATCTCTAGTTTATATATAGATTTTTTTACTAGATTTTACCAGATGGAAGATAAGGAAATTTATTTAGTGGACAGTGGCTCCACTAACACAATTCTACATGAGTTTAAATATTTCCAAAATCTTCATGAGAAACATGGAAATATAATGACTATAATTGGACGCAGTGCATTAATTGTAGGCTCAGGCCGAGCCAAGATTATGCTCCTAATGGGTATGCAGTTAATAATTGAGGATGCACTCTTGTACCCCTATTCAACTTCTATATTGCTTAGTTATTGTTAGTGTGTTTTTTGGTCACACTTTGACACACGCATGGCCTAGAATATCTGCTTAACTCTAGTATAGGTCCTACAATCTTAGAAAAAGGGTTCAAGGCGTGCCAATCAGTTTAACTCTGTAACTAATAAGGAAATAGAGAAAATATCGTTAGTAACAAAGCCGATCGGCTACCAAGACGATGACTGTAGTGAGGATAAAACAATCGTGAGTGAACAATGCCAATTGGCCACAAGGCCGATGACCAAGGCAGAGTGATCGAGACGAATGCGCCATCGGCCAATGAGATGGGCAGTTCATGCATATGGGTCGATGAGCATTCCCCAATAGCGAATATAATATAACATTGAATTGACGATAACCTATCGGCTTGTACTCTAACAAAAATAAATAAAACACATCAGATAACATGTTTGTATCATCAAAATGATAACAATAACAAGATTGGACTTAACCAAGACAATAGCTTGTCACGATGAACTTAACAATACTTCAAAGTATCAAGCACACTTTATTTAGATGAACGGTATACATCATGAATAAGATACAATAGAAAGAGATGTCAGGCCTAACCAATAAAACCTCAAACTACCACACCTAAATCACATCAATCTAAGAGATCAAACTGATGCAGCCTTAGACCTAGCCAATACACTGAGAAAAACCGGAGATTGTACTATTGCAGCTGATGCCTTAAGTGATCAAATTGATACAGTCGGGGGTGGCAGGACTCACCTCTTCGCTAGAGATCGGAATGATGTAGCCCAGCTCCGAAGAGTGGTGATGTGCCAAACAGTTGTGTTTTTGACCTAACTAATGGATACATATTTGTAGTCCGGAGACTTGCCGTCTAGTAATCTATCCTAACTGATTCTGGATAATCTTTATCTTCTCACTTTTATCTCCATCAGCTTCTTCACATCTGGTCATGTTGTAACGGTCGAACTTCTTTGACCGGAAATCTTTGACTTCTATTGACCGTGCATCATCTTTGTTGGCCTGGGTTTTACCAAATCTTGGCGTCAACCCATGCCCCCTAGTTTTGGAGCATTAAGGGATAACCGATGCTTCAAAATTATAGGTCATCATCACCCATCTACCATCACATACTTTTGAAATATTTCTTTAATGTCTTCTCAAATTTACTGCTAGTAGCTGAAACCCTTCATCTCTTGGTACTTTTATATATAATGCGTAGGGCATCGACTGCATTTCATCTTCCTCTTCTTTTTTGCCTCTTCTTCTTCTTCGGCCGTTCATACCTATGATGGATGTTGCTTGGACCAATGCATTTACTTTTCTTTGTGGTGGCGTCGGACTAGGCTTCATCCCACACAGTTTTGTATTAGTACTTATTAAATTGAAGATCTTGTTCCCCCGATTCTGGGCCTGTAAACATTTCGGCGTTTCAAGAACCATACTCATGATTACCTTTCGCCAAACGTTGGAGGTGGTCCCACCAAATCCACTGGGATCGACTTGACTCGGATGACGAGGGATTATTTTTCTCCCTATAAGTAGCCGCTGGCCACTTCTTCTCCCTTTTACGCCCTTTGTGCACAATGCTTCTTCATCCTTCCAGCCTTCCAAGCCCGCTACTGTATTTTTGTGATTGTTGCGCCCATCGCTCCTTTGTTTTCATCATGAGCCTCAAACTCTAGCTAATCTCCTCCATGGCGACCAACGACTTTATTCCTGAGGTAAGTTTTTGGCCTTCCTTTACTTTTTTGTTGTCTGTTGGTTTTCTTAGTTCTTCCATCGCTTTTCTTTGCCATTCTTTTCCTTTCCTATAGAATCTGCAGAACCAAGTTTGATTCCTATGGCCAATCATCCATCCTTCTTCTTTTTGGGGCCGATGGGTAGCCTTGATCCTATTGATATTTGTTGATAGCAAAAAATGGCATCAATGATTAAGATTGTCAAAATGTCAATTTTGGTAATTTGGGCCGAAAATACACATGTCCCGGGTCAGGCCAAAGCCCTACAGGGTCGAAGGACGATTGGGCTACGGGCTCCGAAAGCTTCCAGCCAGCCCACAGCCTTCGGCCAGGAGGCCTTTGGAGGCCCACTCCACCGAAGCTTTGGCCCGAGGAGTAGGCTGCGGCGGGCCTGGACGAAGGCCCACTTCAGGTAGAGATAGAGTTTGACCCAATTCGGGCTAAGTGTTTATCTCTACACATGATTCAGCTGAGTAATAGTAGATTAGATTTAGAGATTACAAGTCTAGCCCCTATAAATATAGGGGTGAAGCCTGTTCAGAACCCCCCAACACAAATCAATCACAAAGCCTAGCTTTGAATCGCATTTACTTTATCTTTACTTTTCTGTACTCTTCGTGGGTTTGCCTCGAAGCCCTCCGACGGCCACATCGGAATAGTGGTAATCCTTGTTACTTCGCTTGTGAAGTATATGTTAATCTACGTAATAGATTGCTATCGCCTTGTTACTTCGCCTATGAAGTATCCGCTAATCTGCGTAATAGATTGCTATGGCCTTGTTACTTCAGCTATGAAGTATCCGCTAATCTGCGTAACAGATTGCTACCTTCGCCACTAGTGCAACACTTAGCAGAATTCAGTCCTCAGGCCAAATTGGTACTTCAAATCTACTCCGTTGTAGGTTTCCACATTCGGATCTACTTCGTCAGAGGTGTCTAGAGTGAGAGATCGGTTTCGGAGGCTACCAGAACACCCTTCGGCGAGACTGTTGCTTCGACTGCACGCCAACAAACTTCATCATGATAGGCTCTCTACGCTCGTACTCCGCTCCAGATGAAGTCACGCTCGCGCGTTGCGTCTGAGTCATTACTTTGTATCGTATTGTATCAAAGACTTTGCACCGAACCCCGCTGTTTGGAGGTGATTGTCGCGTCAGATCCGTTCGGAGTTCATCTTCGGCCAGATCAGTCTGAATACCAAAGGTACCCTTTGACGGGACACTTCGTACCAGATGCCGAAGGTACCCTTCGGCGACCCCCTTCGCACCATACTTCGAATCAGTCAGGCTCTGCTCGGTTTGCTGATTTATTCTGTTTAATATATTTCTTTCGGCTAATTGAATTATTTTGTATGATCTGATTGCCTGGAGACTCCACCCCCTTACCATGGCTAAGGGTAGTCGGAACGCGACGTCAGTGCTGTGTTACGCTTAGGCTTGTCCTTAAGTATCCGCACACTTGTGGATCATCGAACTGACCCAAGTGCGGGGCACATTTTCATGTCAACACACTTTTTGGCGACTCCGCTGGGGAGAAGCTGCTCCAACATGTCGGGTACATCTACATCAGCCGCCGGTACATCTACAACGACTACTACGTCTACACCACCGATGGACACCATAGGAGGCATGGATATCGACAACCGCAACATCCTAACACCTACCCTCGAAGATATTCTCGCAGAAGACCGAGCAGAGATCGAAGCAAAGTTGAAGGCGCTCCAAGACATGATGCTTGGGGGCTATGTCAAGACACGCGCTAGCTTCATCAAGCGCGATATCATCGCCCCCGACCTTGCTCGGGTCTAGGTAACACTCGTATCGCCTCGTTTATCTTCTTTAGAGATTGAGCAAAAAATAGACGCATCGGTAGATCAGGCCATTAGCGCTTCGCTAGCCAACCGTTTAGATTTGACAGTCAGCTCCCAAGTAGAGGCGACACTTCGGAGGTTTGGCTTTACTAAGGCCATACCAGCAACCCCTATTGCTAGTATACCCCCGGTAAATCATGTGTACAGCAGAACAGACGGTAGCACTGGCAAGACCGTTACGTCTCCGGCCTCAACACCCGTGGCCGAGACCAGTCATTATGCTTACAGCCAAGCTAGCGCCACGTACCATGCACCACCACCACCTGCGTCGGTACTAGCCCTACCCGCGTTGCCCGCACCACACGCACAAGCGCCTAGGCTCGAGCACGCCGTAAAGCTAGCGCATAGGGAAGAGGCCCATGGCCGACACACTGATATCCTGCCGTGTGTCACGCCCTCGCACGAGAGACGTGCACAGGCAATAGGCCAAGATGACCTAGAGGAGCGAATATGCGCACTATTTAGGGAATGCGCCAGTTTCGTGCCTAGGGGTTGGGTTAGGGTTTACCGGAAGCCATATCCCGATCATTTCGATACAATACCCTACCCCGCGGCTATAGAATCCCTGAGTTTACTAAGTTCAACGGCGAGGGTAACAAAACCACACTAGAGCATGTTAGTAAAATTTTAGCACAATGTGGAGAAGCTAGCGGGTCAGACGCTCTAAAAATTAGACTATTTTCTCTCTCGCTATCTAGCACCACTTTCACTTGGTTTTCGGCGCTCCCACTGAACTCCATTCAGACGTGGGATGATTTGGAATGAATGTTCCATGACTACTTTTACACAGGCAAGACAAAACTTAGGCTTTCACACTTGACATCGGTTAGGCAGAAATCTAACGAGAGCGTCGCTGAGTACATCAAGCATTTTAGGGATACCAAAAACTGATGTTTCAGCCTTAATATTTCAGAAAGGGACTTGGCGGAGCTAGCTTTTAATGGGTTACATTCCGAGATTAAAGAGAGACTAGACAACTAGAACTTCTTAGAAGTTAGCCAAGTCTTGTAGCAGGCTCTGGTCCAGGAAGGCTGAGCCAAAGATAAAAAGTTTATTAAGACGTTTAACAAGCCTAGGGCTGAAATCCACGTCATGGAACACTCCGATGAGGAGGAGTCAGAAGAGGAGGATTCGGCCGACATGTACGCGGCCGAATGGGTTTGGAACGCTAAGAGTAAACCCATCACGTGCTCCGAGTTACGTCCATCTCCCACAAAGAATCGACCTAGTGAGGTCAAGTACTCATTTGACATAACTAAGTGTGATAAAATATTTGATTTTCTCTTAAAGAACTAGCTTCTCACGTTGCCTAAAGGCCAAGTCACTCCATCTGCTGATGAGTTGAAGAAACATCCATAATGTAAGTGGCATGACTCGTATTCACATAATACTAACGATTGCAATGTTTTTCGACGGCAGGTTCAATCGGCCATAGAAGAAGTACGATTGAAAATAGACCACAATCCAAAGATGAAGTTGGACAAAGATCCTTTCCCTGTCAACGCCGTCGACCTCGGCGAGAAGAAGGTGCTGATTCGGCCAGAACAGGCCGAGTTGATTAGAGGGAAGGCGATAATTGTTGGAGAACCACGCACGTGCACACTCATACCAAAGAACCCCGAGGTGGGAGTGTGGAAACAAAATATTAGCATCCCTTCGGCTAAGGCTCGCAAGAAGCCGAAGGTAACATACAAGATGTTGTTGAACAAGCATCAAAGAAAAGCCAAGGAAGCAGGCCCCCGCGCTAAAAAATTAAGTCAGTCGAAGGGCCCAAGGCGTCCAGAGGGTGGCTTTGGACCACAGTGGTCGAGCCCTCCCCGTGATGGCTTCGGACCACAATGGCCAAACCCTCCGCACGGCGATCTCAGGCCATAGTGGCCTAACACTCCGTACAGTGGCTTCGGATCTCAGTGGACGAACCCCCCGTATAGTAACTTCGGACCCTAGTGAACGAACCACATGCTGAGCGAGTTCGGCCCCCAATGGCCGGACCCCACACCACTCTAGACGGACCCTTCGACAGGAGGCTTAGGCCCGCACTGGCCGAACGTACCTTCGGCCTGGTAGGACCCCTCGCTGATATGGTCCGAGACACCGTTGACCCTGCCAAACCCCCCTCCGGGTTACGGGTTCGGCTCATAGTGGGCGAGGCCATTGGAACCACCAATGCCTCCACCGTACAACTGGGCGAGGATGCCGTGGGCTCTGTATGTATCACAGCCGGAGTACCCTCCGCAACCTAACGCTATGCCTTGTTTTCCTTTGGAGTATTATGAATGGCAAGGACAAACAGACGTAGTGGAGGGAGGCATCGTCCACAAGCTGTCTGTGGTACCTCCGAATCGGCCCGTGTAGAGCAAAGTCGAAGAATACAGGCGCGAAGAGGCCGAGGATAGGGAGTCCGAAGCTATCACAGTCAGAGTAGGGTCGCCGGAAGTCCCAATCCCGAAGGCCTTATCGTCGAAGCCTGATGGAGGTAAGTCCCTACTTTGGCCGAAGCCCGCGCTGGAGCCTGGTCCGATCGGCCGAACGAGGCCGGTCCGACTGCCGGGATCCGCAACGAAGGCCCCTCCGAATATAGAGTGCATGAGGCCAAGGTGGGCAGTACCACTTCGGCTAAAGTTGATAGGAACCAGGCAGTGGCACCTGGCACCAAGCCACAACCATCTTGGGCTCCTCCAGGCATGTCCAAATCACAAAAGAGATGTCTGCAATGACTACGGGCACAAGAGATGCGCGAGAAGAAAGAAGAGGATGAGCGCGATGCTATTTTTGAAGAAATCCACCCTCGACCAACTACAAGACAAGTATGGAGGATGAAGCCAGTTGAGATGACCAACCCGGCTCCTAGCCCGAGCGACGACGACATGCTTGATGACGACTACTCGCCTGTCTCCGAGGCGCCTGCACCCCATGCGTTGGACATCAACGTCATCACGCTGTCCACCGAGTTTGCCCTGCCGCAGGATGAGGCCGAGGTCGCTCAGTTAAACCTCGGCCCACGCAACGCTATTTTTGAGAATCCTGAGGACTCGGCTCGCCATCTGAAGCCTCTCTACGTCAGAGGTCACATTGACAGAAAGACAATTTCCCGGATGCTTGTTGATGGTGGTGCCACTATTAACCTAATGCCCTACTTGCTGTTGAAGAAACTTGGTAGGGACGAGGATGATCTGAAGAAGACTAACTTGATGCTCAACAGTTTCAACGGCGAGAGTTCTAAGGCCAAGGGCGTGCTCTCCATGGTGTTGACAGTGGGCAACAAGACGTTGCCAACAATATTTTTTTTCGTCGATGTACAAGGTAACTACAGCGTGCTGCTTGGGCGCGACTAGATTCACGCGAATTGCTGCATTCCTTCTACTCTACGCCAGTGCCTAATTCAGTGGGATGACGATGAAGTAGAAGTAATTCCCACAGACACTTTGGCCCAAGTAGCATTAGTCGATGTGTTAGTTGACGCCGTTCACAACAAGGTAGAGTGTCTGTCAGGTAGAGATCTTTCGGATTACGATTTTGTTAGCGTGCCCGGAGGATGTTTTGTACCAGTGTCTGTAAAGCTGGCTGGTGTAGCACGGTTGTTTTTATATTAGTAGTCATGTCTAGCAAGAGTAATCTGGATTGGCTAAAGTCTCGTGTAGAGCAGTATCAGTCTATTAAAGACGGTATTGTCGAGGCCATTGAGGACTTTAGCGAAGTAGAGAAATTAGGACAAGGTTTTGCGTCGGCCGGTCCCTTAGAAGAAGTTGACATTGGTGATGGTAGCATCCCGAGGCCGACTTTTGTAAACCAACATTTACAGCCTGATGAAAAGGCCGAAGTAATAATGTTGCTTCGGTCGTATGTCGATTGTTTCGCATGGGAGTATAGTGAGATGTTGGGACTAAGCCGTGAGCTCATAGAGCATCAGCTACCTATCAAGTCCGGATTTAGGCCTTATAAATAGCCTCCTCGTCGCTTTAACTTGGTCGTCTATGACCGAGTTAAAGAAGAAGTAGAGCGACTGCTCAAAGCTGGATTTATTAGGCCATGCAGATACGCAGAGTGGGTCGCTAACATTGTGCCTGTAGAGAAGAAAGGGAGCGGCAATGATGAGGACATCACTTCACATGATACACACATGATACACACATGATATCGCTCGTTTGGCAGAAAAATATGAAATTTTTTGAGCGTGTTCCTGACCCAATTTGGGTGGGTACCATAACAGGGTCCCCCTGTTAGCCCTCACCAGAATCGCCAAAACAAATCAGGAAGATAAAGAAAAAAATTGGTCAAAGTTTTTGCTCGCCGGACAGCGAACTTGTTTGAATTTTTGTGAGCCACATCCCACCTCAGTTGTAGGTGCCAATTTTTGTGGTTGCATCTCTGGTCATCCTTGTTCAAAAAAAAATAGAGTGAAAAAAAATTAAAAAAAAAAAGAGAAGCGGTCCTGTTAGTTGCTTGTCCGAACTCTTGTCCGAACTCTTGTCCGATCTCTTGTCCGATCAGTGGCAGGCAGTGGCAGTTTCTGCTTGTCCAATCCCTTGTCCGAACTCTTGTCCGATCTCTTGTCCGATCAGTGGCAGGCAGTGGCAGTTTCAGTGGCAGTTTCTGCTTGTCCAATCCCTTGTCCGATCTCTTGTCCGATCTGCAGAGAGCTGAATTTGGCCTGTGTTGCTTCCATTTGAGTTTTGGGCACATAGTTTCCCTCTATTGCTTGAATTTTCACCTTGGGAGCACTAAGGCCAGCAACTTTGACGAGTACTAGGGAATACTTATTGAACTTGGTTTAGCTGTTATTATTATCGCTAATCCTTGCTACTCACTTTGCCTTCCAAGCTACACCTTTCTCTTGGTCAGGACAGGCTCATTTCTTGCAATTGCCACCACCCTCCACTTGGTTCATCACCTGTAGGCCGGTCACCTCACTGCGGCGTGGTAAGAACACTTGCAAGCGTGGGTAAGGTGCTTGACGGATTGCTTCAAACCCACCACCACACCTAGCTGTTTTCCATCAGGATTATTCTTTGTTGTTTTGTCTTTCACTAACATGGCAGATAACAGCGGTACCCCTCCATCTGATTTTAATGAATGTGTCTCACGACGTGCTCTACTAGAGTCTCAGCGGCAGACCCAACATTCCATCGAATGTCTCGCACGTACTGTGGCTGACCTAGTAGACCGGATGACTGCCTTGGAAACACGTTTGCCTGCTGCACGAGCCAACAATGACCATGTTGAAGAGGAAGACGACCATATTGAAGAGGAAGACGACCTATCCTATGCCGGAAACAATGCCATTGACCCTGACGAGGCTGCACGTCTTCGCTTTCAGCTCAACCGTCAAGGTATGGGCGGCCACCGCAACTGCCCTCCACGAGGTAACAATGACAACCACAGGAACAATGATCCCTACTCTAAGGTAAAATTTTCAGTACCTCCTTTTGCTGGCACCTATGATCCAGATGCATATTTAGATTGGGAGATGTCAGTCGAACAAAAATTTAATGCTCACATGGTTCCTGCTATCCACCGCGTGCGCTTAGCTACTAGTGACTTCACTGGATATGCTCTTCTTTGGTGGACTGAAATAGTTCAGGTTGGCAATGAACCACAAACTTGGAATATGTTAAAACGGCAAATGCGTGGTAGATGGGTCCCTCCTTCATATAAACGTGATTTGAGAAAAAAATTACAGTGCCTAAACCAAGGAAATAAATCGGTAGAGGAGTATTATCAAGAGTTGCAAATAGGTTGCATGCGTGCTGAAATTGAGGAGGACAATGAGGATAAAATGGCCCGTTTTTATGGTGGTTTAAGACGTGAAATTCAGGATATCATTGATTACAAAGAATACAATACTATCACTCGTCTTTTCCACCTTGCTATGCTTGCAGAAAAAGAATTGCAGGGTCGCCAACAACCACAACGCAGCACGAGGACCAACATTGGTGGTGCTACTTCACGCTCAAGTGGGCAGCAGCAACGACCACCCCCACCCCCTTCTCGACCGGCGGCTACATCAACACCTTCTACATCTACAGCCCAGGTTGAGAGTTCCAAGACTGTAGCATCCAAGGCGCTAGCCAAGCCCACCTCCTCGGCGGCCTCTACTGCACGTTCTGCAGCGATCCAGTGTCACAGATGCAAAGGATTCGGCCATGTCATGAAGGACTGCCCTAGTCAGCGGGCTTATATTTCTACGGAAGACGATGGCTACGTAAGTGCTAGTGATGTTGAAGATGAATATGCGCTTGCTGCTAACATTGCAGGAGATGACGATACATTCGACGATGACGCTGTTTTTGCGCCGGATGCCTCTGCCGACCTTGAAGCACTTATTGTACAACGCGTCTTGAGCACTCACATGGAGCAGGACGATCGGGCACAATGGAATAATCTGTTTCAGACCTTCTTCGTCGTCAATGACCGTCGTGTACGTGTCATCATCGACAGCGGTAGTTGCTACAATTTGGTGAGCCACGACATGGTAACGAAGCTTCAACTTCCCACACGTGCGCATCCACACCCTTACCATGTGCAATGGTTCAACAATAACGGTAAGGTCAAGGTAACACAAACTGCTCACATCAAATTTTCCATCGGTACATACTTTGGAGTTGCTGATTTTGATGTAGTACCAATGCAAGCATGTTCTCTGTTACTTGGTAGACCTTGGGAGTATGATACTGATGCTACACACCATGGTAGGAGCAATAAGTACACATTTATGTATAAAGGAAAGAAAGTTACATTGCTTCCTATGACTCCTGCTGAAATTGTGAAATTTGAACAAGAAAAACATGCTAGGGACGCACAAAAGAGCAAACAACCTTCTGAAAATCAGCAAGTAGCTAAGATGCTTTTGAGGCAACAGAAAGATAAAATTGCTTCTCCTTCATCACAAGTTATAAATCTGAAAGGACGTGTCATGCTTGCAACTAAAACTGACCTTGCTGAAATTTGTGATGATACCCCCTTGCTATATGGCTTGATTTGCACAAACGTGTTGTTTTCACTTGCGAACATTCCTAGCTCTGTTCCTGTTGCAGTCACTGACCTTTTGCAGGAGTTTAAAGATGTTTTTCCTGCTGAGATACCACCCGGGATGCCACCGATACGCGGCATCGAGCACCAAATTGATTTGGTCCCGGGAGCGTCTCTTCCTAATCGTGTAGCGTACCGTACCAATCCAGAGGAGACAAAAGAAATTGAGCGCCAAGTACAGGACCTTCTTGATCGTGGGTACGTCCGTGAAAGCCTTAGTCCTTGTGCAGTACCCGTTCTTTTGGTACCTAAGAAAGATGGTAGTTGGTGCATGTGTGTTGATTGTCGTGCTATTAATAATATCACCATTCGATATCGACACCCTATTCCTAGATTGGATGACATGCTTGATGAGCTTAGTGGTGCCATTATCTTTACTAAGATCGATCTCCGTAGTGGCTACCACCAAATTCGCATGAAACTAGGTGATGAATGGAAAACTGCTTTTAAAACAATGTTTGGATTATATGAGTGGCTTGTCATGCCTTTTGGACTTACTAATGCACCTAGTACCTTCATGTGCTTGATGAATGAAGTCCTACGGCACTTTATAGGACGCTTTGTGGTTGTATACTTTGATGATATCTTGGTTTATAGCAAGTCTCTCACTGAACATGTTGAACACCTACGTGCTGTTTTTTCTGTCCTCCGTGAAGCTAGAATGTTTGGTAACATTGAGAAGTGCACATTTTGCACGGATCGAGTTGTGTTTCTTGGATATGTTGTCACTTCACAGGGTATTGAGGTTGACGCGGCAAAGGTCGAAGCAATCAACAGCTGGCCGCAACCCCAAACTATCACACAGGTACGTAGTTTTCTTGGTCTTGCAGGTTTCTACCGGCGTTTTGTGAAAGATTTCAGCACCATAGCCGGTCCTTTGCATGAGTTGACCAAGAAGGGAGTTACTTTTACTTGGGAGCCAGCACATGAACAAGCTTTTGCCACACTCAAAGATCATCTTACACATGCACCTCTACTTCAGCTACCCGACTTCAGTAAGCCTTTTGAGTTAGAATGTGATGCTAGTGGGTTTGGATTAGGCGGTGTGCTGCTACAAGGAGGTAAACACGTGGCCTATTTTAGTGAAAAATTACATGGTCCACAGTTGAATTATTCTACCTATGATAAGGAATTATATGCCTTAGTGCGTGTGCTTGAAACTTGGCAACATTACCTTTTGCCTAAGGAGTTTATTATTTATTCCAATCATGAAGCATTGAAGCATATACGTAGTCAAGCAAATCTGAATAAACGACATGCTAAATGGGTAGAATTTATTGAGACTTTTCCATATATCATTAAGCATAAGAAAGGGAAAGATAATGTGATTGCTGATGCTTTATCTAGACGTTATACATTGCTTTCTCAACTTGATTATAAGATCTTTGGTTTAGAAACATTGAAGGACATGTATGCTACTGATTTGGACTTCAAAGATGCTTTTGCAAATTGTACAAATGATCGTGCTTGGAACAAATATGTGCTGAATAATGGATATCTTTTTCGTGCTAACAAGTTATGCATGCCGGCTAGCCCTCTTCGCTTGTTGTTATTGCAGGAAGCACACGGTGGTGGTTTGATGGGTCATTTTGGATCAAAGAAAACCGAAGATGTGCTGTCCACACACTTCTATTGGCCTAGGATGAGACAAGATGTTGAGCGCTATGTGGCACGATGCACTACTTGCAATAAAGCTAAGTCCCGTCTAAACCCACATGGTCTCTATATGCCTCTGCCCGTTCCTAGTGTACCTTGGGAGGATATTTCTATGGATTTTGTGTTAGGATTACCTAGAACTAGGAGCGGGAGAGATAGTATTTTTGTGGTGGTAGATCGTTTCTCTAAAATGGTGCATTTTATACCTTGTCTCAAGAGCGATGATGCTACAAATGTTGCTGATTTGTTTTTCAGAGAGGTCGTACGCTTGCATGGAGTTCCCAATACCATCGTTTCAGATCGTGATGCCAAATTCTTAAGTCATTTTTGGAGGACGTTGTGGCATAAGTTGGGGACGAAGCTGCTGTTTTCTACTACTTGTCACCCCCAAACGGATGGACAAACGGAGGTCGTCAACCGCACATTGTCCACCATGTTGAGGGCTGTTTTGAAGACCAACTTGAAGCTTTGGGAAGAGTGTCTACCTCATATTGAGTTTGCATATAATAGGTCAGTACACTCCACTACTAAGGTAAGTCCGTTTCAAGTGGTCTATGGCTTTAATCCACGTGCTCCCATTGATTTGCTACCATTACCACCATCTGAAAAATTGAATTTTGATGCTACTACACGTGCTGAATTATTACTTAAGATGCATGAAACTACTAAAGCAAACATAGAGAAAATGAATGAGAAATATCGTGCTTATGGTAGTAAGGGTAGAAAAGAGATAACATTTGAACCGGGTGATCTTGTTTGGTTGCACTTGCGCAAGGATCGTTTTCCTGATTTACGAAAGTCTAAATTGATGCCCCGTGCTGATGGTCCTTTCCGTGTGCTTGAGAAGATAAATGACAATGCATATAAGCTTGAGTTGCCTGCAGCTTTTGGGGTTAGTCCCACATTTAACATTTCAGATTTAAAGCCCTATATTGGAGATGATGATGAGCTTGAGTCGAGGACGACTCCAATTCAAGAGGGGGAGGATGATGAGGACATCACTTCACATGATACACACATGGAGCCTCCACCTACAATTCAACTACAAGGACCAATCACACGCGCCCGTGCCCGTCGCTTGAACCATGAGGTTAATTCTTTCCTTAGCAACTATGTTAATATTTGTTTGGACGGGATGCTACTGAATACTAGCGATATTTTGTTGCTTAGGAACATGGGAGATGGAATAGAAGAATTGGAGTTGAAGACGGAGTCGCACGGATGATTTGAAGTCAAGAATTCGCTGGTTCGGACTATATTAACCACCCTGCACCAAAATGGGCATAACTTCCTCATACGAAGTCCGATTGGTGCGTTCTTTGACTTTTTGGAAAGCTGAGGAGAAGACGGATCGTTTGCCGTTGGTTTCACCTCATTTGGAGTCTCGAGTCGTCCTGTGTATTTAAAACAGTCCTGCGTGACAGAACTGGGCCATGTTGGCCCATAGTCTGAGTCTGTACGTCTTCTAGCCCACAGCTCGTGTCTGTTCGCCTTCCACAGGCTGCCGCCCTATATATTCTCATGCCAGCCACCTCTAGGGCTAGGTTTTGCTTTGTTTGCATCTACACTGTTGTGTTTAGATCCCGCCTCTTGCACCGGACCGATTGGCTGCTGCATTGGCGTTTGTGAAACCTCACCTTATCTTCGTTTGTCTGTGATTTGGCATTCGATTTGTATCCTTCCTGTTCTTGCTTGTGTTCTTGGGTTCGCTTGCAGGAATTAGCCTTCGTGGCGAGGTCAATCGCGTTCTGCGTGGTTGATAACCAACGGAGACAGTGGTGTAACGATTGCAAGGTTTTGATCCGCCGGACCGGAGCCTTGGATCGCCAACGTCGAGATTCTCCACCAACCCAAGTTTATCCTTTACCTAGTGGAAGATCGGGACCACTCCCCCATCAGGCAAGATACGAGTATGTATTGATTTCAGGGATCTGAAACAGGCCACTACGAAGGACGAGTATCCAATGTCGATAGCCGACATGCTAATCAACGATGCTTCAGGACACAAGGTACTAAGTTTTCTTGATGGCAATGTTGGTTATAATCAAATATTTATGGCCGAAGAGGACATCTACAAGACTATCTTTCGATACCCTGGTTTTGTCGGTTTATTCGAGTGGGTCATTATGACTTTTGGTTTGAAAAATGCTGGCGCCTCGTATCAGCGTGCTATGAACTTGATCTTTCATGACTTGCTAGGAGTTATGTTAGAAATTTACATTGATGATGTCGTAGTCAAATCGGACGCTATGGGAAACCATTTAGCCGATTTGAAAGTTGCTTTTGATAGGATGCGACAGTATGGCTTAAAAATGAACCCACTAAAATGTGCTTTTGGCATGTCGGCGGGTAAGTTCTTAGGTTTCATGATTCATGAGAGAGGCATAGAGATTGATCCTAAGAGGCTTGAGAAAATTAGAAACGTTACAGCGCCAACATGCAAAAAAGATGTACAAAAGTTGCTAGGCAAGATGAATTATTTGCATCGCTTTATATCTAACTTGCCTGGCAAATTGATGCCTTTGTCCCCATACTCCGGCTAAAGAACGAGGCCGAGTTCACTTGGGGGGCAAGCCAGCAAAGCTCCTTTGAGAAAATCAAAGAGTGCTTGTCATCACCGCCCATGGTGAGAGCACCCAAAGCCGGAATTCCGTTTTGGCTGTACATCGCTGCCGAAGAGAGCATGATCAGGGACGTGCTAACCTAGGAGGTAGAAGGAAAAGAGTACATCATTATGTTCTTTAGCCGCTGCCTGCTAGACACCGAGACCAGGTACACGTTTGTGGAACATTTGTGTTTATCTCTTTACTACGCGTGTACCAAGTTGCGCCACTATCTTCTCCCTACTACATGTGTTTTCGTTTGCCAAACCGATGTTATAAAACACATGTTGCAAAAGCCGATTCTAAGTGGAAGAATCAGAAAGTGGGCTTATGCTTTGATTGAATATGATTTGGCCTATGAACCCCTAAGAGCTATGAAAGGCCAGATCGTAGCCAACTTTATAGTTGATCACCACATAGACGTCAGTTGGAGCGACAATGTTGCTTTGATTGAGGTAATGCCGTGGAAACTTTACTTTGATGGTTCAGCTTGCAAAAATTGCCAAGGTATTAGAGTGGTTCTCATATCACCTAGCGGAGCGTACTTTGAGACCTCGACTCATTTAGAGTTTCCTTCTACTAATAACCAAGTTGAATACGAGGCTTCACTGCTAGGGCTTGAATTATTAGAATCCATGGGTGTTAAACATATTCATGCACATAGCGATTCTCTGTTAGTAGTGCAACAAGTGGCTAAGAGTGTTCAATGTTTTAACGGCTTGCTAAACAGCTACTTGGAAAAGTGCCTAGACATTGTTGCTACTTTTGATGACTTCAAAATTTCTCATGTATCAAGAGAGGCCAATTCAGTTGCAAATGATTTCGCTCAGCAAGCATCTGGTTACCTAGTCTGGAGAGGAAAATTTTCTATACGGGAGAAGCCGATGTTTGGTCTCGCTGCCGAAGCCAGTGACTTCGGACAGGCACACCCTCTGGGTCAGACCCCTCCGGCTGCCGGAGACTACCACGTGCCAAGGTCCCAAGGTCGGAGTACTCCGCTCACCGAAGGGTCTGGCACGCCGGAGCCTATGAGCCAGAGTCCCTAGGACAGTGAGGGCTTCTGGGAGACCGAACCCTTTGGCAGGGAGCTTCGGCCCGATGCGCTCCGCACGGCTAGTCTAGCCAGGCTTCAGCAGGAGCGGGAAGGGCTCAGGGGGCACCCCGAAATCAGTAGCCTAGATATTTTTCCGGGGAGTGAGCTAGCGAAACCCTCTGAAGCCCATAAGGGTGATTGGAGAACTCCAATCGTCCAGTATTTGAGAGACCCTAGCCAAAGGGTTGATCAAAAAGTTCGACGACAGGCGTTTAAGTTTGTATTGCTGAATGATACACTATATCGCCAAACTATTGATGGAGCACTGTTAAAGTGTCTAGACCACGAACGATCCTAGGTGGCTACAGGAGAAGTCCATGAAGTACTTTGTGGCACTCATTAGTCAGCCCAGAAAATGAGTTGGATGCTTAAAAGAGCGGGTTTCTACTAGCCGACTATGACTGGGGATTGTTTTAAGTATTATAGAGGGTGTGAAGCGTGTCAGAAGTTTGGCAATATTCAATTAGCTCCTGCTTCATTACTTAACCCTATTGTCAAGCCATGGCCGTTCCGAAGTTGGGGTTTGGACTTCATCGGCCAAATTCACCCTCCTTCCTCAAAGGGGCATTGGTTCGTGTTGATGGCGACGGATTACTTCACCAAGTGGACTGAGGTCGTGCCTCTCAAGAACATGACTCACACTGAGGTACTCGACTTTATCTTGAAACACATTATACATAGATTCGGTATTCCTCAAACTCTCACTACAGATCAGGGTAGTTCTTTTGTTTCTAAAGAAGTGAGGGATTTTGCCGAATATTATGGTATTAAGTTGATAAACTCTTTGCCCTACTATGCTCAGGCCAATGGTCAGGCTGAGTCTAGTAATAAAACCGTGATTAAGCTCATTAGGAAGAAAATTGAAGGATTCCCTAAAAGGTGGCATGAAGTGCTCTCCGAGGCGCTATGGGCTTGTAGAATTGCAAAGCACGGTGCTACCAAAGTTAGTCCATATGAGTTGGTATATGGACAAGAAGGTGTTCTACCTGTAGAAGTAGATCTTGGCTCTTTAAGAGTGTTAAAGCAAGATGGCTTATCGGTCGATGAGTATGAGACTCTTTTGAAAGACAATCTAGAAGAAGTGACCGATAAGAGAATGAGGGCTTTAGAAGCCATAGAAATAGACAAGAGGAGAGTGGCTAAAGCCTACAATAAGAAGGTTAAACCAAAATCGTTTCAAGTAGGTGACTTGGTTTGGAAGACGATTTTTCCCTTAGGCACTAAGAGTCCCAAGTTTGGTAAATGGTCGCCTAGTTAGGAAGGTCCTTTCAAAATAGCCGAAATCGCTCCTGGCAATGCATATGTGTTAGAATATCTACAAGGAGAGTGGTTTCAAAGAGCTTTGAATGGTAGATACTTGAAAAGGTATTTCCCAAGTGTGTGGAAAATAGCTTAAAGGAGGTCGAAAGGCCGATATGGAAGGTATCGTCTTTAGCCCGTTGTGCTTTTAGTTCACTTAGTTCACTAAAAGGCAGGGGGCATGTGTTGATAGCAAAAAATGGCATCAATGATTAAGATTGTAAAAATGTCAATTTTGGTAATTTGGGCCGAAAATACGCATGTCCCGGGTCAGACCAAAGCCCTATAGGGCCGAAGGACCATTGGGCTACGGGCTCCGGAAGCTTCTAGCCAGCCCACAACCTTTGGCCAGGAGGCCTTTGGAGGCCCACTCCGCCGATCTTTGGCCCAAGGAGTAGGCTTCAGCGGGCCTGGCCAAAGGCCCACTTCGGGCAGAGATAGAGTTAGACCCGATTCAGGCTAAGTGTTTATCTCTACACATGATTCCGCCGAGTAATAGCAGATTAGATTTAGAGATTAGAAGTCTAGCCCCTATAAATACAGGGGCGAAGCCTGTTCAGAACCCCCCAACACAAATCAACCACAAAGCCTAGCTTTGAATCGCATTTAATTTATCTTTACTTTTTTGTACTCTTCGTGGGTTTGCCTCGAAGCCCTCCGACGGACACTTCGGAACAGTGGTAATCCTTGTTACTTCGCTTGTGAATTATCCGTTAATATACGTAATATATTGATATTGCCTTGTTACTTCTCCTGTGAAGTATCCGCTAATCTGCGTAATAGATTGCAATCGCCTTGTTATTTCGCCTGTGAAGTATTCTCTAATCTACGTAACAGATCGCTACCTTCACCCCTAGTGCAACACTTAGCAGAATTCGGTCCTCAGGCCGAATTGGTACTTTGAATCTACACCGTTGCAGGTTTCCATGTTCGGAGCTACTTCGTTGGAGGTGTCCGGAGCTGAGAGATCGGTTTTGGAGGCTACCAGAACACCCTTTGGCGAGACTGTTTCTTCGACCACACGCCAACAGACTTCGTCACGACAGGCTTCGCTACGCTCGTACTCTGCTCCGGGCGAAGTCATGCTCACGCGTTGTGTCTGAGTCATTACTTTGTATCATATTGTATCAGAGACTTCGCACTGAACCCCGCTGTTCGGAGGTGATTGTCGCGTCAGATCCGTTTGGAGTTCATCTTCGGCCAGATCAGTCTGAACGCCAAAGGTACCCTTCGTCGGGACACTTCGCACCAGACGCCAAAGGTACACTTCGGCGACCCCCTTCGCACCATACTTTGAATCAGTTAGGCTTCGCTCGGTTTGCTGATTTATTCTATTTAATATATTTCTTTCGGCTAATTGGATTATTTTGTGTGATCTGATTGCCTGGCAACTCCACCCCCCTTACCATGGCTAAGGGTAGTCAGAACGCGACATCAGTGCTATGTTACACTTAGGCTTGTTCCTAAGTATCTGCACACTTTTAGATCATTGAACTGACCCAAGTGCGGGGGCACATTTTCGTCCATGACCCCTTATGATTGGAATAACAGTTTTAGGCCTTCCCTTCTCCTCTTCCCAGATAGCATGATTGGTATCTTAGGGTATTGGCCTCCCATCGCTCATCTTGGGATGAGATCAACATCAGTCATTGTATTGGACTTTCCCTTGTCCAACCATACAAGAATGAGCCTTTACTCGTTGCTGCCTGCTACTTTTGGTCCAACACCCTCAACACTTTTATCTTTTGACATGGTCCGATGACCCCATCTCTTCTGGACGTTTTTGCCCTATCTTCTCTTGACATCATCTCTCCTTACAACCACTTCTCCGCTCCAAAAAAACTCACCGTCTTAATGTCAAATCCTTCGATGGCTAGGGCAAATACATTTTGAAGGACAACAAGAAAGATGGCCCCGTAGAGGCCTACGAACATGTTGCCTTTCTCAACCTTTGGTTGGAGAGGTTTTTCTTTTGCGGATCCACCCTGGGTCCGACATCTCATCTCCAACCTCTAGTCGAGAAGCTTGTGATGAATAAAATCCCAACTGGCCGATATCTTCTTGGCGCTACCAATTGTCTTCTTCAACAGGTATCAATCAAGTTGTCGGCTTGAGAGCCTACCGGACACTTCAGCGGTCCCTGGTTGTTTTTGCAGCTTTGGCTCAACATCTACACTGCTGAAGTTATTACTAACCCTCCTTTGGCTTTGATGGAATTCCCTTTTGACCATCCAAAGTCGGCTGATCCCTCTTTTCGTCAATGCCTATATCTGGGCGAGGCGGCCACTTGTCGGGGCAATTTTTGGATGTTCCTAAAATCCCTCAATTTCTACTTCACCGGATTCTATTGTGGCTTTCAGGATGAAAAAATCATATGGTTTGAGTACGAGTTCTTATTTGAATATGAGTACCTTTGTCGATTTTACTTAGCTGATGTGTGCCGAGACGAGGAGACCAACATAATATTCAAGGCTTGTGCCACCCCTTGCCTCCTACCTATTGTAGGACCGAAAGTAGCGACCAGAGGGGGGGTGAATGGGCGCCTAAAAAATTCTTTCGAATCAATGGCCTGCTCCTAACACCCAACGCACCTCAACAGACTTAACAGTGTAAAGCAAACAGATCAGCAGAGCTAAAAAATAATCTAGCCTAAAAACGACCGGTGTCCTAACCGAAAAGACACCAACACAGTGCTTAAAGGCAGATTAACAATGTATTCAACTCATAGGCATTACAGGAAGTGCAACTAAAAATATCAATGATATTCAATCATCTAACAGATAAAATAAATGATGTAAATAGACGTGCTCAAAGATGATTTAAAATGCACTAAAGAAACACAAATACATCAATCCAGCATTCATAGTACAATGTGAAGAATAAAAATGTTAGCGATATTCAGCACAGAATGTTTAGAAATAAACTTTTATAAGTGCCCAAGTATTGAGATGAACTTTACTGTGCCGCAGAAAAATTAACGAGTACAGTGCAGATTTAATCCGGCCAGCCACTAAACAAAAAGCTTGGACACGTTTTTCGAGAAAGAACAAATAATTTGTTGTGCTCATTTCATTGCTACAGTACCTTGTGTTCTGTTTCTTCAGCACGCCATAGGCTTGGCTTCACACGCTGCCAGCCTGGAAACCACTCGCCGTTTTGCCCTGGTTCCTTGGCCTCTCCGCCCACAGCATAGCTTCCAAGCCGCCGCACGCTGTTCAACGCAGCTGCAGCTGCTGCTGGCTTACTGCTGCTGCCGCACGCAAAGGCTAGCTGCGCCGCTGCTCGTAGAGCCTAGCCGTTGCGCGTAGGGGCACCGCTTGTAGGCGCTAGATGCTAGGCGTAGCTTCTGCTCCCAAAGGAAAAACGCCGGTGGCCGGTGGATAAGCGCGAAGGAAAAATCAAGGGTCTGGCCGGCGATCGGAGAGAATGAAGACGGCGGCGGAACAGCGGTAGAACACGGAAAAAGACACAGGAAAAGGTGACCCAAATTTTGAGATTGGTAAAGTAATTTCTGAAAAAAATGGGTGCCCTAACCCTAGGATATTGGGGCCTATTTATAGGCAACCCATTAAAACAAAAAATGCAGAAATACCCTTAGGGTTTTTTACAGACGCTAAATAAAATGGAAAAGACCGAAATGCCCTTAGGATTTTTTACAGACTCGACTGACAGACTGTGGGCCTAAAGGCAAAATAGTAAAAACCTAAATAAAGGTAACTTGTCCTGATGCGGAGCTTTCGTAGCAGCTACGGCTTCACCTCAGGACGGTTAGATCCGAAATCAACGGTCGTCAGTTTTGCGCCGAAACTGACAAAGCGTCCACCGTCTTCGCACCGGGTACCCAGATTGGGCCGGCCCGATTCCGCAGCTCCCTCAGCCCGGCAATCACTTGCCGCCCGTGTACCTAAGTCAATCCCGGTCAACAGCCCAGTGGATCCTCTACTGCTCCTAGCCCATGTACCCGGATTTGGGCCAGCCCGACTTCACGGCCTCCTCTGCCCGACAGTCGCTCGCTGCCCGTGTACCTGAGTCACACGCGGCCCAGACGCAGCAGATCATCTCTCTCTTTTCAGTCCTCTTTGACTATTGTTGACAATGACTCATCACATCTGGAGCCATGAGGCCCACGCTATTCAGCATGGCTCCTCAATCTCCCCCTTGATGAGTGCATTGTCAACACTTCTCTTCTTCAGCTTTCAGTACCTGCAAGCAACCGTGGAAACACGAAAACAAAACACAAGAAAACAAAGAAGAAGAAAATAAAGTAAAAGTTTAACCCTAATGACCAAAAGCCGAACAAAAGCAAGAAACGGTCATTATGGTTAACCAAAGATAAAAGCTCAAAAACGAGTGCAGTCTTAGAAACATCAACAAGGATATCAAAAGAGTAAGGACAAACGGGACAAAAACTCCCCCTTAAACTCTTATACCAAAATTTCTCCCCCTTGTTGACAAGTGAACTCATCAAGCACTCTAAAACGACACTGACTCCCCCTGAAATGCAACTCCCCCTCAAAATATGCAATGAATGCAACTGGGGTGCAAGTGGAGTGCAGAAAGCATGCTTCTCAGATATGATTGACTGCAATTACAACATCTAACAAGTATAGCAAAAGACATACTGTCTAAGACACATGGCATGATCAGTGCAACAGATGATATCTAAAGAAAGTCATTAGCACGCATTTTCCAGTTTTTGCAAACAAAGGCATCACCACATTTTCCAGTTAACAAGCGAGGTAAAACATGAGATGCAGAAGCTAACTGATATCTACCAAGATAAGCATTGTCCAAAACAAAGTGCTTCAGCAAACTTGTTGTCTTTTTAATTTTCAGGCTTTTTCATTTTCCTTTTTCATTTTTGCCAAGGGTTATTTGCATGTCAAACCTTATGCTAACCGACCAAGTCAAGCCTAGGCCAGAACTGGACCATCGGAAGCTTAAAACATTGGTCTTGGCATACACTACACTGTCCTAGTTCATACCAAAGTGCTATGGTAAGCAGTCCAGAACAATGCAATGCGACAAAGCAAACCCACTTGGATCTTTTCAACTCAAGCATAAAAAGGCATGGAATTTTCATTCATTTTTGATTTTTATCATTTTTATAGCACATTTTCCATGTTAAAGCATAAAGATGTCCAAGTTGCATATCTGCATCTATGTGATGAACTAGCTACAAGGCATGTAACAGATAGCAAAAGCACTCAGCCTACACATGCTAGTTACCGGAAGCAATGGTGATCATTTTTCATGTTTAAAGCATAAAAGCCATGCATATGACAGATATCAGACATATCAAGTGAACTGAACCAAAGCATGATCATTGACAAGTATTCAAAAGCGTGTACCAGCTAGAGTAAGTAAAGCAGTTTAATCATATAACAGAAGCAGGCTCAAAAGTGTGATATGTGAATATGTATGAAATGAACACACACAAAAAGACTCAAGAAAAAGAGTAAAGAAGAAAGAAATGAACTGACTCAAAATATCCTAAAAAGGATACACAACACCCAAATCCCCTCGTAAACGCTCAAAAGTAGACTGATCTAGGGGTTTGGTGAAAATGTCAGCCAACTGATGATGGGTATCAACATGAACAAGGTCAATGACACCTTTCTCATATTGATCCCGCAAAAAGTGAAAGCGCACATCAATGTGTTTGGTTTTTGAATGGAGACATGGGTTTTTCCCTACACTAATTGCACTAGTGCTGTCGCAAAACAAGGGAACTCTGGTAGGAAAGAACAACCCAAAATCTCGCAGAGTGGAAATCATCCAAACCAACTGTGAGCAGCAGCTAGCAGCAGCTACGTACTCAGCCTCAGTGGTCGAAAGAGCAACTCCAGATTGCTTTCGAGAAGACCAAGAGACAAGAGAAGAACCAAGAAACTGGCAAGTACCGGAAGTCGACTTGCGATCCAACCGGCACCCACCAAAGTCAGCGTCCGAAAAGCCAGATAAATCAAGAGAAGATGATGCTGAATAGTAAAGACCAAGATCAGGCGCATAGGTAAGATACCTGAAGATGCGCTTGACAGCTTGCCGATGAGACGCGCGTGGTGAAGACTGGAAGCGCGCGCACAGTCCCACGGCGAACTGTATGTCTGGCCTCGTCGCCGTCAAGTACAGCAGCGAACCGATCATCCCTCGATACTCTCTCTCATTGACCTTGACGCCGCTCTCGTCCTTGTCCAGGCCCCCAGATGTACCCATTGGGGTCATCTGAGGCTTCAGCTCTCCACCAAAGTCGAATTTCTTCAACATGTCCCGAGTATACTTACCCTGGTGGATGAAGGTGCTGTCCTTGGTCTGCTTGATCTGGAGCCCTAGAAAGTACTTGAGCTCACCCATGAGGCTCATCTCAAACTCACTGTGCATCTGCTCAGAAAACTTGGACACAAGATCGTTAGTAGTACCGCCAAAGATAATATCGTCCACGTATATCTGAGCGACTAAAAAATCTGAAGCATCTCTGAGCAAGAAGAGAGTCTTATCCACAGAACCCATCACAAAACCCTTCCCCAACAAAAACTGCTTTAACCGGTCATACCAAGCCCTGGGGGCTTGCTTTAACCCGTATAAAGCTTTTTGCAACTTAAAAACATGTCGAGGAAACTTGGGGTTCTCAAAACCGGGGGGCTGCCTAACATAAACCTCCTCCTCTATGTACCCGTTCAGAAAAGCACTCTTGACGTCCATTTAAAAAAGCTTAAGACCCTTCGAAGCGGCAAAAGCTAAAAGAATGCGAATGGACTCAAGACGGGCAACAGGAGCGAAGGTTTCTTCAAAATCAATACCTTCCTTCTGGCAGAAACCCTGGGCAACTAGTCGAGCTTTGTTGCGCACCACAACCCCATCTTCACCTTGCTTGTTCTTGAACACCCACTTGGTGCCTATGGGGTTGCATCCTGGTGGCAGCTCTACTAGTGTCCAAACCCGATTGCGGACAAAATTCTCAAGCTCTTCTTGCATGGCATTAATCCAGTTCGAGTCAGAAAGAGCATGAGAAATGTCTCTGGGCTCAAAAGATGCAACAAAAGCAGATTCAGCAAACACAGCAAGAGAGTCAACAGACGAACGCAAAGTTCTTGAAGACACATCACCGATGATGAGCTCTGAGGGGCGATCACGCTGAACTGCTCGGGATCCCTGGTGATCTGAAGTCACCTCACCGGAGTCAGCAGCTGGCACCTCTGGACTCGACTGAGGGGGCTCGATCGAAGTGGAAGAAGTGATCAGAGGTCCGCCCTCATCCTCAGTCGAAGTCTCAGAAGGTGTGGGCTCTGCAGGAGGTGCAGAAGGCCCACCCTCATCAGCAGCTGGAGTATCCTCATCTTCCTCGAAGATGGACTCTCCGAGCTCACCATCACCAGAAAGCTCAAAAGAAGGATTCAAAGAAGGCAAGGACTCATCAAACGAAACCTCACAAGTCTCGATAAGCTGCTGGGAGTCGAGGTTCCAAACACGGAAGCCTCGAGAATGCAAAGCGTAACCAAGAAAAACACCATCCCAGCAACGAGACTCAAACTTGTCCAAATGCCCTCCCTTCTTGAGCACAAAGCACTTACAGCCAAACGCTCGCAAGTGGCTCACCTTGGGCTGTCTGCCAAACCGCAACTCAAATGAGGTCTTACCTAGGTAAGCTCTAAGAAAAATGCGGTTGGCCAGATAGCAAGCCGTGTTCATGGCTTCAGCCCAAAAACGCCTAGGAGTCCTATGCTCATCGAGCATCATCCTGGCCATCTCGACTAGCGTGCGGTTCTTTCGTTCCACAACGCCGTTCTGTGGGGGAGTGTAAGGAGAAGAAAACTGATGGTCCAGACCCTGATCACTACAGAAGCTGACGAACTGAGAGTTCTTGAACTCAGAGCCGTTGTCGGAGCGAATTGCTCGCATCCGACCATTGTTCTCATTCTTCAGCTTCAAAATCAGGTCATGAACAAAATGAAAAGTTTCATCCTTAGACTCCAAAAAGAAAACCCACGAGAATCGGGAAAAATCATCAACAATCACAAGTGCGTACCACTTCCCACCGACTGAGCGTACCCGAGCTGGACCGACAGTGTCCATGTGTAACAGCTCGCCCGGATACGAAGTCATCACCTGAGTCACAGTTGAGTGAGAAGCGGCAACCATTTTCCCGTGACGACAGGGATGACAAACTAGATCTTTCTCCATTTTAAGCTTGGGCAATCCTCGGATGAGGTCGATAGAGCTTAACCTGACTAGCAGATCAAAGCTCAAATGACCTAACCTCCTATGCCACTTCCAGAGCTCAGAAGAAGATCCAGCAATTAAACAGCGAGAAGGGCCAAAAGAACTAGAGAAGTCAATTCGAAAAACTTTACCGAAAGGTAAGATCTGGCAAATCAAAGACCCTCTAGAATCAAACACAGAAGAAATGCCCTTCTTAAAACGCACCTCCAAACCATCCTCAAGAAGTTGCGAAACAGAGATCAAATTAAAGTTCAAATTTTCAACCAAAGCAACGTTCTTCATAGAAAAATGGTCTGAAATGCGAATTGAGCCAATGCCACTTACTTTCCCTTGACCACTGTTCCCGAAGGTGATGTACTCTTTGGAGCTCGGGGGAGTGAGACTGGAGAACCATCTGCGATGTCCCGTCATGTGGCGAGAGCATCCTGAGTCCATGATCCAAACGTCCTCCAGTCCCCGATCCTGCACAATCAGTGGCTGCAAGTGGGAGCAAATGGTCCGGCACCAGGTTTAGCAAAAGAGCTAAACCAGTGTCGAGCCATCTGCTCAAAAGACGGAAAGCAGAAATCATCAGAAAAGTTTGGACCAAAACGCGGCTCAAAGCGTGGTCCTTGGTTCTGCCTAAAGCCTCGGCCACGAGGTCCAGGACCGTAGCCAAAACGGCCTGGAGCTCTGCCGGAACGAACACCACCATCTGGAGCACGGGCATGAAAGTCGTCTCCCCTACCACCACCTACACGACGCGGCCTGGCCTCCAGCCTCTCTCCGCGTCGAGGAACTCTCAGTCTACCACCCTGCTGGTAGAACTGCTCCTGACCACCATGAGCACGCTCTGCTCTCTCAACCCGCTTCCTCCTGAAGCAAAATTCCGCAAGATGCCCGTCTCTCTGACAATACTCACAATGATAGGTGGGCTTCTTGGGATGTGGTTGAGGCTTGGGGTTCTTGGGCTTAGTGGTGTTCGGTGTAGTCTTCTTGGGTTGAGAGGGTCCAGGAAGAGAGTTAAGAGAAGTGTGAAGGTGCTTGGGCTTTGGAACCCAGATGGGCTTCTTGGGTGGAGCTTTGGGTGGTTCATGGATCACTCCATCCTTGGGCTGACAAGCCTGGGAAGACTCAGTAGAATGGGTCTTGGGATATCTCTGCTATGGAGTCATTTTACTCCACTCCACTGCCCGGCTAATGGCACTCTCAAAGTTAGCCTTGGTGTAGGTATAACCTACCCCAAACCCATCCTGCCTCTTGAACTGCTGGATCATCATGCCGAGCTGTGGCTCCCTGGCACTGATCCAACTCAGGATAGACCGGAGGTAAAAGTTCTCATTCTGAGAATCAGCTAGCTCCTCTCTCAAGGAAGCTAGTACCTCCACCTGAGACAAGCAGGTCTCACACTCACTATCTACCTGGACAGACTTCTCGGCTTTTAGCTTAATCAACTCAAGTCTAAGAGACAGACAGTTCTCACAGACAGTGGGTGGAACTGACAATGTCTCAAGCTCTAGCCTAGTCTGTGCAAGCTCAGCTCTCATTCTCTCCAAATCACTTAGATGCTTATCGCCCTTGGCTTTCAGCTCAGCTAAACTAGCAAGATGAGATGGGCAATCAGCACAGGGTAGAACGACAGTGGCTTGAGCATCTTTCAGCTCCAGCTGAGCGCTTTCAAGCTCAGTGGCCAAAGCGTCCCTCTCATCAACCCTTTCTGTGTACCTGGACTTCAGAGTCGACAGGTCACACAGAAGCACCTCACATTTTGGGCACTCACTGCTATCACCCAAGCAAGGGGAAGAAGATAGACTCTCAATTCTGCCGTTGGCCACGGCAAGCTCACTCTCTAACTCATCTATCCTCTTCTTAGCCCCTCTAAGAAGTTTTTCCCGATACTTTAACTCCAGACGATTGCTCTCAAGTAAATCAACAATTTCTCGTTCATAGGATGATACCTTGTTGTCGTCGTCGTCGGAGTCATCGGAGGAGCTCTTTTCTTCCTTATCCCCAAGAGCCATTGAGCAGAAGTTCTTGCGGGATCTTCGGCGCTGGTGTGAGTGGCTCTTCGGTCTGTCCCCGAAAGCCATGAAGCAAAGGCCCGCTGGATCGTCCTTGTCCTTCCCCTTCCTGATGATGATCTCCTCATCGCTTGAGCTCGATGAAGAGGAAGAAGACGTGGACCGCTTGGAGTAGCTCTTCTCCATCTCAGCGAAGAAGGCCTTGTCACGCTTCTTGTTCTCTCGCCGGTAGTCCTTCAGGGCCTTTCTGAAGAATCTGGTCTTTGGCTTGCCCTTGTTGAAGGAGGAGCTGTCGTGCTTGCCGGAGTCGTGGAAGCCACCACCGGTGCCCTTCTTGTGGCCATTGCGCTTGGGGCAGTCGGCGATGAAGTGTCCTGGGTCACCACACTCAAAGCATCCGGTCTTTGTGCCGTGTCTTTTGAACATTCTCTTATCATAGACACGACGCACCCGGTTGTTAAACAGACACAAATCATCATCACCCAACGACTCAAGCTGATCCTCAGTGATAGACATCAAAGAGAACCCAGCACAGCTCACAGAAGAGGGATCAACAGAAGGTGTAGCAAGGGCCAGAGACTTTGATCCAGAGCCAGTGAGATTTGATCTCAACTGGGGATCAACCTCGGTGGCCTTCAGCTTGCTAAACAAATCAGAAATGGTCAAGGTATCATAAGAAGTACTCTCAATAATAGAGGATACCTTGATCTCCCAGATCTTTGGGTCCAAGGTATGAAGAACCTTGAGCGCCTGTTCGTGATCTGAGACTAACTGAACACCCTCAGCCTTGTTGTCCCGAAGCTTGTTTATGATCGACTGAAAACGACCAAACAACGCTTCAACAGATTCACCCGGCTTTTGTGTGAAGTTCTCATATTCACGCCGGTAGGTCTGATAGAGCCGAGCCTTGACCTGGGCTGTCCCCTCATGGTGTGCCTGGAGGGTAGCCCAGATCTCTCTCGCAGTGGAGAGATGGCTCACACGCTCAAATTCAGTGGGACCTAAACCAGAAAACAAAATATTCACCGCTTTGTTGTTGTTCTGATGTTGGGCAATGATATCCGGAGAATCACGCTCATCAACAGGCAACACTGTGAAAGTAGCGTGAATACAGATGTCCCAGATGTCCGAGCTTTGGCTCATCAGATAGGCTCGCATGCGAGTCTTCCAATAATTATAGCCATAAGCTTCCAAGGACGGGACCTTGCCAGGAGACGTCATGATCACTACTGGGGTTTAGAACCGGTTAAGGTATGGAAAAACCCTAACCAGGCTCTGATACCACTTGTAGGACCGAAAGTAGCGACCAGAGGGGGGGGTGAATGGGCGCCTAAAAAATTCTTTCGAATCAATGGCCTGCTCCCAACACCCAACGCACCTCAACAGACTTAACAGTGTAAAGCAAACAGATCAGCAGAGCTAAAAAATAATCTAGCCTAAAAACGACCGGTGTCTTAACCGAAAAGACACCAACACAGTGCTTAAAGGCAGATTAACAATGTATTCAACTCATAGGCATTACAGGAAGTGCAACTAAAAATATCAATGATATTCAATCATCTAACAGATAAAATAAATGATGTAAATAGACGTGCTCAAAGATGATTTAAAATGCACTAAAGAAACACAAATAGATCAATCCAGCATTCATAGTACAATGTGAAGAATAAAAATGTTAGCGATATTCAGCACAGAATGTTTAGAAATAAACTTTTATAAGTGCCCAAGTATTGAGATGAACTTTACTGTGCCGCAGAAAAATTAACGAGTACAGTGCAGATTTAATCCGGCCAGCCACTAAACAAAAAGCTTGGACACGTTTTTCGAGAAAGAACAAATAATTTGTTGTGCTCATTTCATTGCTATAGTACCTTGTGTTCTGTTTCTTCAGCACGCCATAGGCTTGGCTTCACACGCTGCCAGCCTGGAAACCACTCGCCGTTTTGCCCTGGTTCCTTGGCCTCTCCGCCCACAGCATAGCTTCCAAGCCGCCGCACGCTGTTCAACGCAGCTGCAGCTGCTGCTGGCTTACTGCTGCTGCCGCACGCAAAGGCTAGCTGCGCCGCTGCTCGTAGAGCCTAGCCGTTGCGCGTAGGGGCACCGCTTGTAGGCGCTAGATGCTAGGCGTAGCTTCTGCTCCCAAAGGAAAAACGCCGGTGGCCGGTGGATAAGCGCGAAGGAAAAATCAAGGGTCTGGCCGGCGATCGGAGAGAATGAAGACGGCGGCGGAACAGCGGTAGAACACGGAAAAAGACACAGGAAAAGGTGACCCAAATTTTGAGATTGGTAAAGTAATTTCTGAAAAAAATGGGTGCCCTAACCCTAGGATATTGGGGCCTATTTATAGGCAACCCATTAAAACAAAAAATGCAGAAATACCCTTAGGGTTTTTTACAGACGCTAAATAAAAATGGAAAAGACCGAAATGCCCTTAGGATTTTTTACAGACTCGACTGACAGACTGTGGGCCTAAAGGCAAAATAGTAAAAACCTAAATAAAGGTAACTTGTCCTGATGCGGAGCTTTCGTAGCAGCTACGGCTTCACCTCAGGACGGTTAGATCCGAAATCAACGGTCGTCAGTTTTGCGCCGAAACTGACAAAGCGTCCACCGTCTTCGCACCGGGTACCCGGATTGGGCCGGCCCGATTCCGCAGCTCCCTCAGCCCGGCAATCACTTGCCGCCCGTGTACCTGAGTCAATCCCGGTCAACAGCCCAGTGGATCCTCTACTGCTCCTAGCCCATGTACCCGGATTTGGGCCAGCCCGACTTCACGGCCTCCTCTGCCCGACAGTCGCTCGCTGCCCGTGTACCTGAGTCACACGCGGCCCAGACGCAGCAGATCATCTCTCTCTTTTTAGTCCTCTTTGACTATCGTTGACAATGACTCATCACATCTGGAGCCATGAGGCCCACGCTATTCAGCATGGCTCCTCACCTATTAACTTCACCGTCCACCCCCGTAAATGATGGTGTGGAATATGAGCATCTTTTCAAGCTGGCCGATAAGATCTCTTATAGTGATCTTACTTCTTGGTTGGCCTTTTGTGCTGGCTCCAATGCCTTCGCTTGTTGGTGGAATGAGTGGGTTAGACATCTCTTCAATCAGCCTTCGAAGATATACTATAAACGTCTATATCCGGACTATATCGATGAAGCTCCCATAGTAAGTACCTTCAACTTAATTCTTGCTTTTTCTGCTTGCTCCCCTGATTACAACTATCCTTCCATTGCGTAGGAAGAGGATGCAAACGCTCCATCAATGAGAAGGAGTGGTCGACTGATAGAGTATGAGCCGGTATCGGC
The DNA here is from genome assembly GCA_019279435.1 of Zizania palustris. Taxonomy (NCBI): domain Eukaryota; kingdom Viridiplantae; phylum Streptophyta; class Magnoliopsida; order Poales; family Poaceae; genus Zizania; species Zizania palustris. The sequence goes on along the minus strand of JAAALK010000287.1, from coordinate 91,230,241 downwards.
CGCCACTACCTTGGGCATCGGAGTTCCTACCCCAACGGGGTGTCTCACTAGGAGGTCACGAATGCTCCCACATCAGTTGTGACCCAACTCCCCCTGGAAGTGAAGGAGGTGCTATTGGACCTATTGTGTTGCCTTGAGAATTCGGTAGAGGTCCTAGTCAATGTCTCAGGGCTGATAAGGGGGCATCTCAACGACATCCTGAACTTGCTTTCCTCGGAGTTGGCTGATGTCCTTACAACGATCGCATACCTAGAGTTCCTTCAGCCATACGTGTGGCGGGCACTGAAACAGAAGGCTGACCGAGGCAGTTATGCGTCGTAGTGGGAGGCAATCGAAGTCCATGTTGCAGCAGCAGTGATTGAGAGCACCCTTCTAGATTGGCTCTAAGGCGAGTTATCAGTCATACCACAAGAACTAGACCGACTTCAGGCAAAGGAGGCCGATCTAGTCCCGAGGTTTGATGGAGTACGAGTGAGGATCACCGCGGAGGAAAACGCCCCGGCCTCCCTTCCGGACCAGACCGAGGCCCAAATATGCCGACTCACTGGTATCGTTTGCCTTGCGCAGTGTTGGCGCCATGCCCTCTGAGACGTCCCGGCTCCAATGTCAAAGATCACGCTATTCTCCGAAGCGTCGACACGATCCGGCTGTGGGTGATTGAAGGCATCCGACATGCTCTATTTTGATATCTCCTTGTAATGGTGTATGATGTAAGCATCATATTTCTACAATGTATTATCATCGACTCCTTGGCTATATGTTGAGATTTTTTGTGTTTTTATCTAACGGTGATGCCTTTGCATCAGCCATCTTGAGGTGATGCCATTGGCATCGGCTGTTCTGCGTGTAGATCCTTTTAAGCTTCGTCCGAACGATCGAAAAATATTTCCTTAAGTACTTCTCATTCCGCCTCTTCCCATATCTCCAACGTAGTCGCCTTCAATCTACTTTATGTTTTGTTGGGGAATCTAGGTACTTATGAAGGTTGGCCTCGGTCTATCACTAGGTCTGATGTCTACCTCCTGTAGTTCATCACTAATAGTGAAGCCTTGACCGAGTCCATCCTTTGTTTCGTCGATACCGTCTTCATAGGGTGAGCTTGGTTAGTTCTTTGTTGACGGAGTTGACTCCATCATCCAATACTTTGAGAAAGTTGTCATCCCAAACCTTCTCTGACAGATAGATAACTCCTTCTGTCTCCCATACTAACAGATCAATTGTTGCTATGTTAACCAATCTATCGGCGATAACGATTTCCACCTGATCGCTGACCCACTGAACCAGGCTCTAGTGCATTGTCGAGGGGATGCAGCAATTCACATGTATCCAATCACGCCCCAGCAGTAGACTATAAGATCCTTTTCCCTCTATGACGAAAAGGTGGTTGGCACGTTCTTGCTTCCAACTATCATCTCTGCGTTTAGCATTCCCATTGTGTCTGACAAGTTACCGCTGAAGTCTCTTAATACCATATTAGTTCTGATAAGGTCCTCTGATGTTTCTCCGAGCTTACGGAAAGTGGCATAGGGCATTAAGTTGACAACCACCCCTCCGTCTATCATCACCTTAGACATCGGCTTCACGTTAACCAAACCTTTTATGTACAGAGGTCTTAGATGTCGATACCCAGGGTCTTCTGGCTTGTCAAAAACTAGTTGGGTCATTGAATCGGCCTATTCTACATCATCTTCCAATATGGCTCGATACTATACGGGGAGGAAGAAGACCATGTTTACCCCCACGTCTTTCTTATCCTCGTGATTAGCCTTATCTTTCACTCGCCATTCGCTTTTGATCCTTCGGGGTCAATCTGTTTCTTCATTGCATTTATGTGCCTTCAGTTCTCTCTACCACAAACGTTGTACCCTTCTCTTCTCGTTCCTTGTGAAAATCCCACTGGGACACCATTGCGAGTTCTCTGGTGTGCTATCGCCATCGGTTGGTTGGCCGATTTCCTTGGAATTGACAGGGTCGATCCTCTCAAGTATAGACATCCATGGTGCCATCCTTTGATGAGTGCCTTTCTTCTCCTGATCGTGTGGCTCCGACCCTTCGTTCTATAGCCAATGACCTTCTTGTTGTATGTCTCAAAAGCCGCATCTGGGGCAATCGTCCATTGAAGGTAGACTTAGTCCTTCATTCCAACAGAACCTAAAGAACTCACAATTCCAATGGGATTGAATTGTGAGTTATCATGACTGTCCTTGTAGTTTGTCCTTTCCTTAGATTTTCTTTCGTACTTCCCGATGAGGTTTGAGGAAGTGATGCTACTGCTGGCTCGGCCATTCTTCTTCGCATGTTGATCATCAGCGTGGTGCGCGTGCACCATGTTGACTGGGAATGGATGTCCGTCGATGTTCATCAGCTTCTTCCCATCATCAAAATTGATTCGGCCCTACTCTACGGCCGATTGGATCTACTGCCTGAGTACCTTGCATTTATTGGTGTGGTGCAATGGGTAGTTGTGCCACTTGCAGTATTTCCACTTCTTTAGCTCATCGGTAGACGGTATCACGTGGCCAGGTGATAGGTGAATCCGCTTCTCTTTGAGCAACAGGTCAAATATCTTATCGGTCTTGTTGATGTCAAAGTCATACTTTTCCTCTTTATCGGTCGGCTTCACCCAAGGGCATGCAACCTGTTTCTCGTTCTTGGATCATTCGGCCAAACCGACCTCTGCATCAGAATCACTACCCTTGTTGGAGTCTGAATAGTAGGCCTGAGTATATGCCATCTTTTTCTAATACATATCTTTCCTTGCTTCTTAGAATTGGTTCTCATGTGTCGATACCCTTTGCACCAGTTGTGAGAGGCTCTCAAACTCATGTGATGAAAATATCTCTTTAATTGGGTTTAGGAGTCCTTTAAATGCCAACTCTGCCAACTCAGTGTCATTGAGGTTCAAGCTATAGCATCTGTGAACCTTTGGACATAATCTTGTACTGACTCATCCATCCTCTACATCATAGTTGTCCAGTCGGTGAGCTTCATCTCATGAATGCTGGCGAAGAAATATTTATGAAACTTCTTCTCTAAATTCGCCCATCCTCTGATGGAATCTACTGGCAGCGAAGAAAACCAGGCGAAAGCCGATCTCGATAGAGAAAGCGGGAAGAATCAGACTCTCAATGCTTCATCGGTCGATGCCTCTCCACACTGGGCGAGGAAATGACTAATATGCTCAATCGTGGAGACCGAGTCTTGTCCCGAGAACTTGGTGAAGTCAGGTACCTTGTATCGGTCTGGTAGTGGTACTCGGTCAAACCATTCGGGGTACGACCGTCGATACATGTGCATCTGTTCTTTGGGCTTCAACCTAAATTGGTCTCGAATAACCTCCGTTATCCAATTCACCCAGTCATCTTCTTGTTGTCCCGGTGTAGGGTGTCGATCAGGTATTGGGAGCTGCTGATATTGTTCTAGCCAAGCAGCATTATGCATGTATTATCCTTCATTATCGTATAACGATACTCCATAGTATACAATCCTGCAGTACGTTCCTTGCGATGTCGTATGTCACCTAAGGCATCGCTTGTCTTGGTAGTCTTGGGTTAGATGCCGGGAGTGGCACCAGCGCAACCCTTTCGAGGCCATATGGCGTGCTCTGCGGTGAACTCTATGTAGGAGCCAGTGGCTTGGTTGTCTTGTTTCCTTCATGGCTAAACGAAGCACTCTGCTACTCTAGCCTCATCGGCCCTTGCGGCTGTAGTGTCGGCCAAGTATGTTGTGGATTCTACAGTAATCTTGTTTGGCCATTAGGGAGGTACGTCGGACCTTATGGTGGCTCATGGGCAATAGTGCCATCAACAATCTTCTTGATCAACCAATGGAGGGTGTTGACCAATGTTCCAAATTGATTTACCAGCGCGTGATGAATTGCCTGATCAATGATCTCTTGGAGACTGGCCGAAGGGCTTTCTATCGGCTGACTGTCTCCTATAACCAATGCCGGTCTTGGTAACAGATCCCTTTGGATGGGACCCGATCGAGTCAAGTTGTAGGCTTGCAGACACAACTTTTGGAAATCATCCATGTGCCTTTGCACTTCTTCCCTCTTCTCTTCATTCAGTGTTTCATGTGTAATCGGGATGATGTTGTCATCGTTGATCTCGCCTACCATAGCTGAGTTGCTGAAAATGTCCCATCGGGCATGCCAAAAAGCTTGTTGGTCTCTTTTTTGGTCACACTTTGACACACACGTGGCATGAGAGATCTGCTTAACTCTAGTGCAGATCCTACAATCTTAGAAAAAGGGTTCAAGGCGTGCTAATCAGTTTGACCATGTAACTGATAAGGAAACGAAGAAAATATCATTAGTAGCAAAGCCGATCGGCTGCCAAGCCTATGACTACGATGAGGATAAAACAATCGTGAGCAAACAACGCTAATCAGTCACAAGGCCGATGACCAAGGCAGAGCGATCGGGACGAATGCGCCATCAGCTGATAAGATGGGCAGTTTATGCATATGGGTTGATGAGCATTCCCCGATAGTGGATAAAATATAACGTTGAATTGAGGATAACATATCGTCTTGTACTCCGACAGAAATAAATAAAACATGCTAGATAACATGTTTGTATCATCAAAATCATCACAATAACAAGATTGGACTTAAAAAAGACAGTAGCTAGTCACGATGAACTTAACAATACTTCAAAGTATCGGGCACACTTTATTTAGATGAACGATATATAGCATGAAGAAGATACAATAGAAAGAGATGTCAGACCTAACCGATGAAGCCTCAGACTGCCACACCTAAATCACATCAATCTAAGAGATCAAACTGATGTAGCTTTAGACCAAGCCAATACATCGAGATAAACCGGCGATCGTACCATTTCAATCGATGCCTCAAGAGATCAAATTGATGCAGCCGTGAGAACACTTACCTAGTTGATACGATCATCGGGGGTGGTGGTACTCACCTCTTCACTGAAGATTGGAACCATGCAGCCCAGCTCCGAGTGGCGAATCCCATCGGGATTAACCTTGGGAAGCCAAGGGTAACGATGTGTCGAAGAGTTGTTTGATAGAGTTGTGTGTTTAACCTAACAAAGAGATACATATTTATAGTCCGGAGACTTGCCGTCCAAGTAATCTATCGTAATCGATTCTGGATAATCTTTATCTTATCACTTTTATCTCTATCGACTTCTTCATATCCGATCATATTGTAACGGACGAACTTCTTTGACCGAACATCTTTGACTTCTGTTGACCGTGCAACAAATTTTGTGGGCCTGGGCTTTTACCAAATTTTGGCGGCAACGGTTATAAAGACATCCGTCTTAATTGTTACCATATTGAAACTCAAACTTAAAATAATGTAGAATACTTATTTCTTACTAAATAAAATGGATTAAACAAAGAGATACTTGAGAAATTTCCTTCTTTTTCATCTGGATTATAATACACATACATAAAACCCGTATCACATGTTGTGTTTAAAATAATTTTTCAAAATATTGATAAATTCAAGACTTGGCATAATCGCCTTGGTCATGATGAGAAAAAATATTAGCAATTCTATTGGTTACAATATTAATCTTGCAAGATTTCTTGGATCATCAGATTTTATGTGAACTACATGTGCCACAAGGAAATTAATCTTAAGACCCTCATATCTTAAAATTAAAATTGAACAAATCAATTTTCTTGAACACATTTAATGAGATATTTGTGGTCCTATACAACCATTATTCAGATCATTTATGTATTTCATGGTGCTCATAGATGCATCTACACGATGGTTCCATGTAAGTCTCTTATCTACAAGGAACCATGCCTTTGCAAAATTAAGAGATAGCCATCCTAAACATAGGATAAAATCCATTAGGATAGACGATGCCGCTGAATTTAGCTCACACATATTTAACTATTATTGTATGGCTCTAGGTATCAATCTAGAACACTCAGTATTTTATGTTCATACCTAAAATAGGCTTGCTAAATCTCTAATCAAGAGAATAAGATTAATTTCTCGACCACTTTTACATAATTGTAAATTACCAACCTCTTGTTGGGGTCATGCGGTCTTACACGCTGCAGATTGAATACAAGTTAGACCAACTGCATATCATGCAGCATCCCTGTTGAAATTAGTATATCGAAATCAACCAAGTATTTTTCATCTGCGAATATTTGGTTGCGCTGTATACGTACTGATATCACCATCGTAGCATACCTCTATGGGCCCCATATAAAATTAGGCATATATGTTGGGTATCATTCATCGACAATCATTAAATACCTCAAACTCTTGACAGGGGATTTATTTACTGCCTAATATGTTGATTATATCTTCAATGAAGATAATTTCCTAGTATTAGGGGAGATTTGTACCATAATAAATGTCAAGAAATTGATTGGAATACCACTGGTTTTCAATCATTAGACCCGCGTACTATATAATTTGAACAAGAAGTTTAGAGAATAATAAATTTGCAACAACTTGCAAATAATTTGCCAGACACATTTACTACTATAAAAGAATTACTAAATCTTATATTCCTGCAGTTAATGCACCAAAAAGAGTAGATGTACCTCATAAAGCCGCTCATCTCCCAAACCCTAAGATCAAGGGAACAGATCTAGTTGCAAAAAATGCTTCTCAAAAGCAATCTAAAAGATAAAGGAAGATATCTTCTGAATCAGTAAATGAAATTCAACCTTCCATTAAAAGACACTTCTCATCCTAAATCTAGCATAGATGGGTTCACCGATACAAATGCTAGAATATCGGGAACACCTAACTCTATAAATATGGAAATTACTCAAGAGTTTGAAGAAATATTCACAACCTATACTAACTAGATGTCAGGGGCACACCTCCTGTGATGTTCGTTGTGATCGAGGTACGCCAATGGCGCATTTGCGTTGATGTTTTTTTTTACGTTTGCGTTCGTCTAGTAAAAATGATTATGACTTACTAAGAATACATAACTCAATCAGATCACATATTACTTTTCAAAAGATAAATATGTATTTTCCAGATGCACACAAAAATATTAACACATAGCTGGTAATGCTAGCAGAGCTTACATTTTTTACAAACAAATGGCAATTCAGAGCATCTAAATACAAGGTTTCGATACATTCGGTCACCGTGAATGTTTTATTTCAGAAAATAACCAGAAAACCAAGAAAAAATCGGACAACCCGTTAAAACAAAAAAAATATTTGAGAGGAATTAAATGTCCAGAATTTTCATTATCTCGTATAAAAATAATACAAAATAAATATCATATTAACAAATAAACTCCTATCACACCATTAATTCTTGTTGTCGATGTGACCGTGAAGAGCCCATTAGCCAACAAGATTGCAGCACACTCATGTGAGACATAGGCGGCCACACATACACTCCTGACTAAACCACTAAGCAGTAGTAGCTAATCCACTTTGGACAGGCAGCAGGGACTCCCACAAAATATTGTGAAAAGCTAGATCAATGTTTATTTAAATGTAGAATTGAATTTGGTATACAACTATTGCTTTTATTTATATTTCTATTATACTATAAATACAGAATTACTTTATATACAACTATATCGATCAATCTCCACCATTATAATATAGATCCATAGCGATCTAACAGTGAAAATATTTCTCTTTTTCCTAAAGATATGATAATTTCTTAGCTTGCAGACTAAATACAGCGGCTCATTTTTGTGCTGTCTTAATAATATAATATAACAGATAGATACCCACCCCTATCGCTTAGTATAAACAGGGATATAAGTCTTGTAGGATGAGAAAGATAAGAGAAAGAGATGGAATAGGAGAAAATGGAAAAAAATGAAGGAGATAGAGGAAAGAAATAAAAAATTGTACATTTATTCCATAGCAATGCATGGGCACAAAGCTGGTCAGATATCAATTATTTGTGCCATATTCCTTTACAAAAGGATAAAAATGTTTTCTCTTTGTTCTCGCTACTTTGGTTGTTATGTGCTTCCATCATTCCATCCCAAGGCAGGCAGGATAGAGCTCCTCCTGAATCTTTCTCCGCAATCCTATAGTCGTACTTGTTTGTTTTTTGGGGGATACCGTTCCTTATTCTTTGTTCATTTTCAGGTTATTAGTCTTGTGGGAGCACAAAAGACAACTTTGCATCTTTATGATATTTTTCCGACTGCAAATTTCATATTGTCTTCTGAATCTTTTAGGTAATCATCGTGACGTACTGTCTGCAGTAACAATTATTTACTTGAAGGTATTCTTATAACCTTTTATCGGTTTTATTTTTGCAGGACTTCAGAGTCGTTTTCACCCATATGCCTACCAAGATACAATTCTATGGCTTTCTTATATGCTTATGTTCACTTTTTTTAGGTGAGTCAAATATATGCATTTGGGTGCGTTTGCTCATTTATGTGTGTTGAAATAACTTATAAGTATACTCAATAGTGTTTATATATGAGGTACTGAGGCACGATATCTCAATCTGCTCTGTCCTCATATTATATTGGGCTCATTTTCCCTTGCCTTGATGGTTTTTATTGAACCTTTACTGTTAGTTAGGTTAATAACTCAACAGCCCATGCAACCTTTATATTGCAACTAAACAGAAAGCAACGTCTTGCTATCCAAGATCATACTATAATGCTTCCTTAACTTTCAAGTTGAGCTTACCTGGTCTTTATGTACTATGTTTTATTTTTCCTGGCAATTATATTTATGACATTTATTTTATGCACCGAAATTAATGTGTTCAGCTAAATACAGTCTATAACTCTTTATGCAAACCTTATGCGGGTGATGTGCATGTTGAAAACTGAGGGCCGATAGAAATGACAGTGGTGCACAGTGGTACTGTCAGTAGAGAGGAGATAGAGAACACATGAACATTAGAAAACAGGGTTAAGAAACAAACTTGGTATAAGAGGTCAGATCTTATGAAATATTTAAACACCTAACAAATTTTAGAATGCAAGGGCCTGCTACTAATCATTCGTTATCCAATGTTTGATCATATCATTGTATGTATCTGGCATTGAGGAAAAAAGGAACTTCCTTAAGTAAACTTCATGGCAGGAAAATACATACTTGAGTCTGCTTTCTACGAGACCAGATGCCTTTTATAATCTGAGGGTTATAACTTGGGACTGAATGGATGAATTTGATGGATCTTACTCTATTACAAGTGTTTGTTATAACTTCTCAGTAGTTAGCTTATAACTGAATAGAATACAGATTTGTATTCAGAAATATCAATACCAAGATTGTCCCTTTACTGGGTTGAGAGTTTTGACATCAAAATTAATTGGCGTCAATGCATCATGAACTTAAGGATATTTGGGGATACTATCACAACGATCTTCAAACTCTTCTGGGTTTAAGTATGTACCTTATTTCTGTATCTTTTGCAAGATTAGTTAAAAATATGCTATACCCGGATTCCAGAGAGTACTAAATACATCAGCGTATGGAACATTCAGTTTCCTTTAATACTCTGCATAGCGGATATGTTAGCTTGGTTATTGTGTAGTGCTAGATTCTTCAAAAATTTGTACCTACATGCATTCATATAAAAAGGTTGGTGTATTTGTTGGAGTCTTGGTAGTAAATTCTTCTTTGGGCCTTTTGGTGCTAGGCCAGGCTGCCAGGGTGCCTGAAATCCTTCGTGAAGTTTTGTGTTTAGTAATTGGAACAATGTTTAAAAGTCGCCTAGTCGAACCTAGTCGCCATGAGAACGACTAGGTGACTAATTGCGATTAGTCATCGACCAGGGCCGATTAGTCGTGTAGTCAGTCCTAGGGTTCTAGCTGAAAAGAATCACTCACCTTAGGAGGCGGATCTTGAGTCTTGACAGCCGGAGGGCTGGAACAGGCACCAGAACATGAGCGTTGTGGATGGCTTGGCCTAGAGCACGCGTGCACTTGAGCACGTGCTGGCCACCGGAGCATGCGTGCGCTACTGGGGCATGGTTGCGCGCCGCTGCATTGGTCGTGCACCGCTGGAGCGTTGGCTAGCTGGCCGCTGGATGGCGGGAGCTTCGGCTAGAGCACCACTGGACAAGGCGTGCACGTCGGCGTCGGCTGGACATGCGGTGTGAGAGGCCAGGCGGTGCACAAGGGGAATAGGTTGGGTGGCACACTGTGGGTTGGAGCTTCGCTCGGCGTGCACATGGCGTCGGTTGGAGCTTTGCCCGACGTGCGTGCAGTGAAGCTGGACAAGCATGCAGGCGGCGTGAGACCCAGGCGACGCACAAGGGAGGAGATAAGGAGACTGTGCATCTAGGTCAAACAGAGAAATAACCCTAACCCTAACAGGCTAGGTAAAAAGCCCACTAGAACAAGAACAGGCCCACTAAACGACTGGTCGTTGTTTTCTCCCTAATCGGCCGACTAATCGCCCCTAATCGTCGACTAATCGGACGACCAAGTTTCTGGGCGTGCTGATCGGGTCGGAGCATCTGGTCGTGTCCACAAAACCGACCAGGCCGATTAATCGCAACTAATTGGACGATTTGTAAACACTGAATTGGAATGAATATATGCCATTATCCTCAAGATTACTCAGAAGTATTTGTTGTCAGATCATTTGAACGGTCCGTAACATTGTCCTTTCACAAAAGCATCTTGCTTCATCATATCAATTGAAAACATACAATGAGAAATTCAGAACTTGCTCTTTCTACCTTGTTAGGAGTGCTTATTAGAAATCTGAGGCTAAAAATTTCAACTAACCCACCTATAGAAGGAATTCTGCTATGACTTCAATTATATTGTTACTACACTTCAACTATAGTGTGTGCATCTGATGCAGAAAGAACTGGACGAGCTTGAAACCGCGAAACCTACATCCGTGGCATGTCAAGAGTAAGTAAATTAAAGTGTAGCATTCATTTTCCCTTGTGCCCAGTATTTCTCTGTTATGTGATTCTTTTGTCCACTTGAGCAAGCCAACTCGAGCAAGCCAGAGTGATCTCGAGTACAGAAGGAAAACCGGACCCGCTTCTTCTCATGTAAGTACCAATGTTAGCTACTCATTTAAGTACATCGCTCTGCAAGATCCTACTGATTAGGCACTTGTATAACCATGATCTTCATCATAGGTGAGCTCACTTAAATATATCTTCTTATACCTGAATGAGTGCTGTCCAAAGTGCATATGGAATTAAGTTATTTTTTCATGAACATTGTCAAGGTCTCACATTCAGAATGTTCTCTTGAAGGCAAATGTTCTTGTTGAAGTCCAAAAGTCTCTGCGTGAGAGTGCACTGCATATTGAATATCTCCCTGCTGATCCATCTTCTCTATCTTTATCATCACTTCCATAGTTATCTGAAGATGTGAACTCTCAGTTATTATCTTCTGAAACAGCAAATGATGGACAAGCTGGACTTTTGCATACAACTCAGCCAATCAGAAATCTTTCCACAGCAAACTTGCTCTTGATAAGTAAGAAATCTCAAACTATGTCAATAGCACCCTTAAAAATTACTCAACATTTCTATTATACTCATCTAAGTATCTAACTCTTCTCATAGGCTCAGTTTTCCGATCTATGCAGAGAAACAAGGCTACCACAATTACATGATAAACTCCACTAGAAGATTATAATCTAACATCCAACGTCGATATCCAACTAACACAGCTACCTTAATTCCAAAATATTATAAGCACATGAAAATATCAAATCTTTTGATTAACAACAGGACCTAAACAAAGGAAACCTCAAATACCCTTGAATAACTAAAGGGGCAAATGTGTAGATCCCTGCTCCCACTGTTTCACAGGAGCCACCTTTGTGAACCAGGAGGCCTCTACTAACAAAATTTTTTGAGATCCAAGAAACGCTTAATGCTTCGTAAGTAGCCTCTCCATCCTCAATCGGGAGTCCATATCATTCAAAATGCTTTGAACAAAAGTGTATCACCAGCTTTCTATTGCTCATTAAGAATAAATAGATTATCGGTCTCCACACAGAAATGATTCTTGGAAGAAATTGCAACAACACCTATTAGTTAAAAGAACAGGAAGCTAAACACATGAAATGGTTTTGTGGTTGCTTTGAATGTGGTGACACTTCTCATATTAAGGCAAATTGCCCTAAGCTCAAGAAAAGAGATGAGAGTGAACGCCCCAAATACCACAAGAAGGAGAGGAAACCCTTTGTGAAGGGCAAGTGCGGCAAGGTGGCTAAGAGAGTAGCCAAAGCCGCTTCCAGAGCATTTGTTGCTGCTCTCAGCGACATCGACACTTCCTCAACTGAGGAGTCGAGCTCTGGGGAGGAGGAGTCCCCAAGGAAGGAGGACAAGAAGGACAAGAAGGGACGAGACTTCACCGGCCTTTGCTTCATGGCCGACAGCGATAACAGCGGCGATGAGCTTGACTCATCTGAGGTACCACTATCATCTGACCAGCTATTAATTAAATTAGATGAGCTGAATGAAGTAGTTCTCGGTCAGGATAGATTACTTGTGCAAGCCGCTAAAGAAAGAAAAGATCTTAGACTTATGCTAGAATCTGTTTCTACTGAATATGCCATGCTTAAGTCTAAAGTAAATGATGCTGATTGTGAATCTTGTTCTGTTGTCATGATTGAGCTTGCTCAGTTGCGTTCTGTTCATGCTCAAACTCTTTCTGAGCTTGAGACTGCACAGAAGCAGCTTTTGATGGTGGATTCTAGTCTTGATAAAACTGAATGTATGAACTGCCCTTTATTACGTGAGAGCATTAATTTACGTGATAAGCATGTTCATGATTTAGAGGCTAGATCGAGAGGGCCGGTAGTTCTAAGGATGTGCAGCCTGTTTGTGACACGTGCATTACCCTTAAGGACCAGCTAGGCACTGTTAGAGAGCGAGCTGAGAACCTCATGTCAGAAAATGAATACCTTCTTTCCGTGGATAATAAATGCACTGAGGGAAAGGGTAGGATGGATTTGCTCTTGGCCAAGACCAAGATGTGTGCTGACAGAGCAGGGTTAGCTCTAGGTTTGGGTTTTGAGAGGATACCTTCAGATAGTGAAAACAAAACTGTTTTTACCTCTCCCACTACCCTAGAGAAAGAGAGAGCTCTGTTAGACACCCCATCAGCCAAAAAGCCTACCCGACCACCAAAGAAAACCACTCCTCCTGCCAAGAAAAATCCTCCCAAGAAAACCACTCAGCAGAAGCCCAAGGAGCCTGTGAGACTTGCTCCTAAGACCCATGAGAGTGCCCCGAGGAGAGTATTTCATTGTTCCTATTGTCAGCGGGCGGGTCATTTGGTTGGGTTCTGTTTTCGTCGCATCAAGGATGAGCGACGTTCTCAGGCGATGAGTTACCGGGACATGCATTACCCATCTTTAGGTATGCATGAGTCTGAGTTTTACTATCATCCTGCTTTTGAGGCTCCTCGTGCTTCTCGGAGAGGTTTTGCTCCTCGAGGTGTTCACCATGTTCCATATGGTGGTAGACCCCGGGTGAGTAGCTTTGTACCTCGTAAGAGTAGGAGACCTCGACATGTTGTTCGATCACAGCATGTAGGTAGACCTCGTACTTTGCATCATTCAGATTATCATGTGCGTAGATCGTCTACTTTTACTGCACCTACTACTCGTGTCACTCAGTGCTGGATGCCTCGTCATTTTTTCACTCACCCCAGCACTGAGCGATCGAGATATTCTTATCATGTGTAGGTGACAGATCGAGGCTTGGAGGGCACGTGGATCATGGACTCCGGTTGTTCGCGCCACATGACCGGAGATGCAGCATGGTTCTCCAGCCTCACCACAACCAAGCAAAGGGAACATATCACCTTCGGAAACAATCGAAGGAGTAGAGTGAAAGGTAAAGGTGTGGTAAGAATAAACTCGAATTTCACTCTCAAAGATGTTGCTTTGGTTGAAAACCTGGGATACAATTTGCTTTCGGTATCTCAGTTGCTTGATGAGGGCTTCGAAGTGCGATTCCATCGCGATACTTCGCAAGTGCTCAATTCTGATGGCATTGTGGTGTGTAAGATCTTTAGAGTTGGGAGAGTTTTTGGAGCCGATTTTTCAGAGTCATCTGGTTCTTCTCATTGTCTTGTTGCACATTCTAATTCTGAGCTTTGGAAGTGGCATAGGAGACTAGGGCATATGAGCTTTGAGTTGCTCGCTCGACTGAGTGCCCTAGGTCTGATCCGAGGATTGCCCAAGCTCAAGTTTGAGAAGAATTTAGTTTGCGCTCCTTGTCGACATGGAAAAATGATTGTTGCTTCGCATTCGCCAGTCACCACAGTGATGACTGAACAACTCGAAGAACTTCTCCACATGGACACTGTAGGTCCTTCTCGGGTTAGTTCTTTAGGCGGCAAGTGGTATGTTTTAGTGATTGTCGATGATTTCTCTCGCTACTCTTGGGTCTTCTTTATTGCCAGCAAGGATGAAGTGTTTTCACACTTTCGGAGCATGGCTTTGAGACTTTTCACTGAACTCCCTGATGCATTGAAATTCATTCGAAGTGATAATGACACTGAGTTCAAAAACAGTCTCTTTGTTGACTTTTGCATGGAGCATGGCATAGAACATCAATTCTCTGCTCCGCGGGTTCCTCAACAAAACGGTGTCGTTGAGAGGAAGAACCGCACTTTGGTTGAGATGGCTAGGACGATGCTTGATGAGCACATGACTCCTAGAAAATTCTGGGCTGAGGCCATGAACACTGCTTGTTACATCTCAAACCGAATATTCTTGTGCTCAATTTTAAACTTGACATCTTATGAGCTACGTTTTGGGAGACAGCCCAAGGTTACTCATCTTCGAGTTTTTGGCTATCGTTGTTTTATCCTAAAACATGGTAACTTGGATAAATTTGAGTCGCGATCTTCTGATGGGATCTTTTTGGGCTATACTACTCATGGACATTCTTATCGTGTTTATAATTTGGAAACTAACACTGTCATCGAGTCATGTGATGTGGCTTTTGATGAATCAACCCCCTCTGTTAGTTCTCCTCTTGAACAGGCAAATGAACACGACATGGAACAGACCATCTTCGAAGAAGAAGATCCCGGAGATTTCGAGAACGAACCCCTACTACCCTCGACATCAACCCCCGAAGCCAACCCCACTTCGACTACTTCGGCACAAGGTCCCGAAGCAACTACCTCAACATCGGTCATCTTGGACCACTCCAACGCACAAGTTGAGGGGGAGATTGCATCCCACCGCGATGCTCCACATCATGTTCAAAGGATGCACCCTCCAGAGCAGATCATTGGTGAGCTTGATCAAAGGGTAACACGTTCACATGCTCATTTCACTAATTCTACTTTTGTTGCTTCTTTCGAGCCCTTAGATGTTAGTCATGCACTTTCTGATTCTAGTGGATCAATGTCATGCATGAGGAACTTGAAAATTTTGAGAGAAACCAAGTCTGGACTTTAGTTGATCCTCCACCAAATGTTCATTTCATTGGAACAAAATGGATTTTCAAAAACAAACAAGGGGAGGATGGGACTATTATTAGAAACAAGGCTAGACTTGTAGCTCAGGGTTATTCTCAACTAGAAGGGATTGATTTTACTGAAACTTTTGCACCTGTTGCTCGCCTTGAGGCCATTAGGATTTTGCTTGCCTTTGCAACATCCCGAGGTTTCAAACTCTATCAAATGGATGTCAAAAGTGCTTTTCTTAATGGCTTCATAGGTGAAGATGTTTATGTAAAACAACCCCCTGGTTTTGAAAACCCCAAGTACCCACATAAAGTCCTTAAACTTCATAAGGCTCTTTATGGACTCAAGCAGGCCCCTCGGGCATGGTATGATAGACTTAAGTCTTTTCTGCTTGAGCGGGGGTATTTGATGGGCTCTGTTGATAAAACCCTGTTTACTCTCAAGCATGGCAAAGATTTCCTTCTAGTACAAATTTATGTGGATGATATCATCTTTGGTGGCTCTTCTCATGCTTTGGTTGCCGAGTTTGTAGATACCATGAGTAGGGAATTTGAAATGTCCATGATGGGTGAGCTCACCTTTTTCCTTGGTTTGCAAATCAAGCAAAGCAAACAAGGTACTTTCGTCCACCAGACGAAGTACACCAAGGACCTGCTCAAGAAATTCGACATGGCATATGCGAAGCCCCTCGCCACTCCAATGGCTACATCTGTAGCATTGGATCCTGATGAAGAAGGAGAAGCCGTAGATCAGAAGGAGTTCCGAAGCATGATCGGCTCCCTCCTCTACTTGACTGCTACGAGGCCGGACATACACTTCGCGGTGTGTCTGTGCGCTCGTTTTCAGGCTTCACCACGAGCTTCGCACCGCCAAGCGGTAAAACGCATACTCAGGTATCTCAAACATACCCTCGAATTTGGCATATGGTATTCAGCATCTTCATCTTTATGTCTTCGAGGTTATTCCGATGCGGATTTTGCTGGGTGTAGGATTGATAGGAAGAGTACCTCTGGTACTTGTCATTTTCTGGGTACTTCTCTGGTTTGCTGGTCTTCCCGCAAATAGTCTAGTGTTGCACAATCGACGGCTGAGGCCGAATATGTTGCTGCAGCTAGCTGTTGCTCTCAGATTTTGTGGATGGCTTCCACTTTGCGGGATTTCGGGTTAGATTATAAGAGTGTTCCACTTTTCTGTGATAACACTAGTGCTATTTGTATTGCAAACAACCCGGTTCAGCACTCCAGAACCAAACACATTGATGTGCGATATCATTTTCTCAGAGATCACAATGAGAAGGGTGATATTGAACTTCAATATGTTGATACCCAACACCAGCTTGCCGATATTTTCACTAAACCCCTCGATGCTTCTCGATTTTCCTACTTGCGTGGGGAACTTGGTGTTTGTCACCCTTACGGCATTTTGTGAGGGGGAGCTGTTTTTAATTGTCATGCATATGCTCATCATGTGTGAAATTGCATTTACATCTGTTGCACTTATATGCCTTATTTTAATTCATGAAATCATGACAGCTCAGCTCTTTTTAATTGATCTGAAACATTAATGTGCATGATGTTTTCTTTCCAAACTCAAATCATGCTCACTGCTCAAATCTTGTATCTAGCATGTATAGGCAGGACTGCTTTAGCTATCTTTTATCTGCTTGATAGCAAGACACTTTTCCTTGGATGCTAAAAATTGCAACTTGAAAAATTGTTCTACTTATTCATGGATGTTCATCAAGTGCTAAAGATTGGTTCACTTAGTTAAAATCAAAAACTGCATGATTTGCATGCTTTAAGTGAAAAGATCCAGGTGGGTTTGTTTGTCGCACTACTCTATTCTAGACTGCTTACCATTGCACATTGGTCTGAACTGGGATAGTGTAGTGTATGCCAAAATCACCGCCTTAAGCTTTCGATGGCTTTCATGCCTAGGCTTGGCTTGATTGGATAGTATAAGGTGGACAAACAAATAACCCCTGGCATTATGAAAAAGAACAACAAAATTTATTGATCATCAAGTTTGCTTTTAATGCTCCATGTTGAACTGGACTTGTCTGTCTAGAGTAGAAATTGACTAGCTTTGCGCAGTCCTTGCTGTTCCTTGTCTAGTTATCTTGATTGAGTGGTGATGCTTTTATTTCAAAATGATAAAATCACATGCTGTCATCATGTTTTTAGAGAATGTTAAATTGAGCTGAGCCCATGATCATTGGTATTACTATTGGCATATTATTGCTTTATATGTCTTTGCAATTCTGCTCAATTCCAAGCAATGCATCTTTTACATGCTCCTTGATGCTTGCATTGCCAAAGGGGGAGAAATTTTTGAGTTCTATGTTGCAAGGGGGTACACTACTCAGGGGGAATTGTTATCTTGAAAAAGGGGAGATTTGCCGAAGGGGCTTTTACTTTTGAAAAGGGGAGGAAAATTCTTTTGTCAAGTGACATGATTTGGCTCTTTTCTGAGTTTTTATGGTCACTTGTGTGCTGAAAGTCTTTTTAATTTTTCTTGAACTTGAATTTGGTTGTCAATGCACTCATCAAGGGGGAGATTGAGAAACCAAGGGTTGGTTTCGGTGTTTGTGATGAGTGATTGACAGAGTTTAACCTCTGGTTTGGAGGTTGGACCTCCGAAGGGGTTCGGAGGCTGTATCACCGAAGGGTTCGGTGGTTTGGTTGCTGCAGCTGTTGCAGCGGAGTGTGCCTGTCGGAGGGGTCCGACAGTACACGATGACTGGGTCTGTACCGAAGGTCTCGGTACTTTGGGCGGTACACCGGAGTGTGTGCCGAAGGTTGCTAACCCGGAGAGGTCTCTGGAGTACTGGACACACTTGTCTGTTTGTCTATGGTGCGCAGGGGACTTCGGAGGCAACAGACGGTTCGTAGCAGGTAAACCTGGGTCAAGCGGGAGGCTTGATGCCAGGGGAGCGGGGAGCTCCGTCATGGTGGCTGCGAAGGTGTCTAGGTCGGACCTCGGGTCGAGGTGCACCAAGAGA
Source organism: Zizania palustris (assembly GCA_019279435.1). Taxonomy (NCBI): domain Eukaryota; kingdom Viridiplantae; phylum Streptophyta; class Magnoliopsida; order Poales; family Poaceae; genus Zizania; species Zizania palustris. The sequence continues at coordinate 91,211,867 of JAAALK010000287.1, read as the reverse complement.
AGGCAGTAAGTGCGGAGCGTGGCTCCAGGTGAAGGTACTCTGAGACAAGTCCTCTGCGGAGGCAAGGCGTTCGAGGTGTGCTCCGGAGGGAGACACTCGAAGGTTACCCGACGGAGGTCTTAGAAGTCGAGGTGCATCAAAGGCATGGTCCGGGTGAGGCTCATCGAGGAGTGTGCTCGGGGACAGGCACTGCGACGAAGTGCTCATGGAATGCTTCATGCGGAGGCCTTGGACGAAGGAGGGACTTCGAAGGGTGGTACTCTGAAGGTGGGGCTTCGGAGTGAAGCAGGCTTCGGAGCGAGGCTAGCTCCGGAGCGAGGTGGACTTGTGGTACTTCGGCCATGCATGGCTTCGGTACACGGACTGACGGAGTTCGATCTGGGAGTAGCTGCGAAGCCGTGGTGGTCCACTCCGGAGGTGGTGGTGCGAAGGCCCAAGGGCTTTGACGTCTTCGGCTCAAAACCGTCACTGTATCGGAGGCTAACTTCGGTGAAGCGAAGGCCGTCAGCCTCAAGGCTTCTCGCCGAAGCTACCGCACCCTGCGCGTGCGAAGGGGGGCTTCAGGAAGGTCAAAGACTGCAAAGGCTGACATTGTCTGCTCTGCAAAAATCTGACATTGTCCCCTCTACAAAGCTGACAGAGAAGCCTCCAGAATAAAAGTTGACTACCTTTGGTACCCCTCTGTTCTGTAGAGACAAAACTAGTGTAAACCCTAGGGGTAAAGTAGTCAATTCACTTGGGTGAATAGTGGCTATAAATATGGGGGCTGGGTAGGTAACATTCAACACTTTTTGAGCATTTACTGTTGAGCTCCTGTACTAGCCCCACACACTTTGTATTCATCCTGAGTTCAATTTTTACTGTGTTCCTTGTTCAAGCGGCGAAGCCCTGCTTCTGTGTTGTCTTTCTGATTGAGCTTGTTTGCATACCTCGCTGCATACTTCGATCATTTGTGTGTCACTTCGAGTGACTTGTGGCAGTGCATCGAAGCCTGTCTTGGCGAAGTGTGTTGTGTGCGAAGTGTGCTTTTCAGTGTGCATTCGCTCTGTGGAACAGGAGGCTAGACCTTGCTGCTTACTAGCGAAGCCCTGATCAAAGCCCGTTTTGCTTCTCGTGTCGAAGCCTTTAGCGAAGTCCGTTAGTGTGCGTTTAGACCTTCGGTGTACGGAGCCCAGCACCAGTTGCTGTCGCTAAGTATTAGGTCGAAGTCCTCAGAGGTTAGTCCACTCTTGCGAAGGGTGAAGTGCGAAGCCTGCTCAGAGCACCCTGTGTGCGGAGCTTGCACTAACTTAGCATAGTTGTTTTCGGGGTTGTGGGTGGAACGAAGTCTTCTTGGCTTCGGACTTTTACTCCTTGCGAAGCCTGTGTTCGGAGCTGTCAAATACCTCCGAACCAGACCTTCGAAGGTGGGTGTTCGAAGCCCGTTCTGCAGTAGACAGATTTAAAACCAAAGGCTGTTTTTAGCTCAAGTTTTTAAAAAAGCTCCCATTCACCCCCCTCTGGTCGTCGTTTCCGGTCCAACAGTAAGATGGCTCAAAAACTCCAGATATTCATCATACATTGTATTTTTCATGATATCAGAAGTTTTTTCATATATCGAGAAACCAAGTGGAGTTGCACTTTAGTTTTATCTTAGTGATAAGTGATTGACAAGTTTGCCTAATTCAGGGTTGGGACATATGATTACCTATTTGAGTTCATCGAAGGGATCAGTGTGCATGGGGATTCGTGTTTGCTTGTCTCATTGTGTGTATGATTGAGATGTGAGTCAACTGTCAATAACAAGTAATCAAGGTCAAGTGGGGAGCTTGATGCTAGACGATCAAGGAAGTCGGGTGAAGTTAAGGAAGATCTTAGACGTACACGTGAAGATGAAGTAAGACATGGACGGATGGATGATCAAGACAATATGTTGACCAAGTCAAGCAAAATGGAGGCCAGTGCAAGTGACAAGCGGCTCGAGGAATCGAGACCGGGAGAGACATGCTGGTGGTCGAGTTCGCGGATTGGTGACATGTGTCGAGATCTAGAGGGCTTTGTTGGTTTCGACACAAAACCGTCAGATCAAGATCAAAGGATCCTGAAGCAAAACCGTAGTCGCTACGAAAGCTCTATGTTAGGATAACTTACCTTTCGTTAGGATTTTATTATTTTTCCCATTGGACCCGCATCTGTATTTTTTACAACCTATCTTTAATTAGGATTTTACTATTTTGCCCGTTGGCCCTGCATCTGTATTTTTGACTCTGTGGGTAAAATACCAGGGGTAATTAGGTTTTTTATAGTTTTTGAACTGCCTATAAAAGACCTTATAGTTCTAGGGTTTCTACCAACTCATTCAATTTTAAATTAGAGTTCACTTTACCGATTTCAGAATTTTTGTGTCTTTTTTTCTTATGCCGGCTTTTAAGATTTGTTTAATCTGTCGCCAGTTGTTCCTGCTGTTTGATTCGAGAACAGTCTGACTCGCAGTCATTTTCTTGTCAGCTGCCTTTTTGATTTCCTCACTGCCGGCCTGAGCATCACTCAAATACGCGTAGCCAATCCACGAGTGTCTCCAGTGAGCATGTAGAATAGTATTGTACCTCTTGTGTTCTTCATTCGACAAGCCTTTGCGGGACCTCAGTTTTCTTCCACGAAGCACTGCATAGCACGTGCAAGTGTTGTACGCTCCCACTCCTCCGGTTTTCTTTTGGGAAAACCAGCGCCGCCGCACAAGCCATCGCCACTCGCCGGACGACGCGTGGCCCCATCGCCCGGACGCTGCATGTTTCTAGGTGTTTTGCAGTGCGTGTGGCACAAGAGTGCGAACAGGAGCAGAAGCCGCATGAACAAGAATCACGGATAGGTATGTGAAAGGTAATTGAAACATGGATAGGTAAGTGAAAGGTAATTGTGTAAAACTAATTTTAACTACACATCCTATCTGATAAAAGGATTGATTTGTGATTAAAATTTTTTAATATCCATGTTTGAATGATGTGTTTGTGAGTTTCGAGGTGAATGACATGTTTATAATGAAATGTTTTACAACATGTCTATTTAATCGGTGAGTTCTTTTTAATCTGCCTTGTGTATTTTGTACGGGTGTCTTTTTAATCAGGACATCAGTTGGTTTTGAAGGCTAAATTATTTTCAGTGCTTGTGATCTCTCAAACTATCACATCATATCCTATATGACATGAGAGTGATAACAATAGATTATCTGGGATTTTGCTGTGAAAGTTTATTTGCTTTCGCTTGTTCTTTTAGAGTAGCGTTTGGTGTTTACAGAAGGCCATCAATTCAAAAGAATTTCTTGAAGCACCTATTCACCCCATCTAGTCACCCGTTTAGGTCCTACAATTGGTATTATAACCGATTAGATCACTAGTTGACCTTAACCGGTTTGTGATCCGTAGGCGACGTGGACAGACACAATAAGATTCCGTTGTTCGATGGAAAATATTTTGCATACTGGAAGGTGCACATTGAGACTTTTCTTCAAAGCCAAGGAAGTGCAATATGGGAAATTGTTGAGTCCCGGTATACGATTCCTGATACCCGTATCACTGAGGCTAAGAAACAATAGTATGATTCTAGCTATAAAGCTAGGAACATTGTTCGTGTCTTTTTTGGTCACACTTTGACATATGCGTGGCCTTGGAGATCTGCTTAGCTCCAGTACATGGCCTACAATCTTAGAAAAAGATTTCAAGGCGTGCCAATCAATTTGACCCTACAACTGATAAGGAAACAGAGAAAATAACATTAGTAACATAGCCGATCGACTGCTAAGCTGATGACTGTGGTGAGGATAAAACAATCGTGAGCGAACAACGCCAATCGGCCATAAGGCTGATGACCAAGGAACAACGACCGGGGCAAACATGCCATCGGGCGATGTGATGGACAATTCACGCATATGGACCGATGAGCATTTCCTGATGGTAGATAGAATATAACATTGAATTGAAGATAACATATCGGCTTGTACTCCGACATAAATAAATAAAACACGCTAGATAACATGTTTGTATCATCAAAATCATCATAATAACAAGATTGGACCTAACCAAGACAGTAGCTAGTCATGATGAAATTAACAATACTTTAAAGTATCGAGCACACTTTATTTAGATGAACGGTTTATACACCATGAAGAAGATATAATAGAAAGAGATGTCGTACCTAACCGATGAAGCCTTAGACTACCACACCTAAATCGCATCGATCTAAGAGATCAAACTGATGTAGCATTAAACCTAGCCAATATACCGAGATAAACCGATGATCATACTATTTCAGCCGATGCCTCAAGATATCAAATTGATGCAGCCATGAGGACACTGACCTAGTCGATATGATCGTCGGGGTGATGGGACTCACCTCTTCGCTAGAGATCGGAATGATGCAGCCTAGCTCTGAGTGCCAAATCCCTCTGGGTTTAACCTTGGGAAGCCAAGGGTAGCGATGCGCTGAAGAGTTGTTTATAGGGTTTGTTGTATTTTTTAATCTAACTAAGGGATACATATTTATAGTTTGAAGACTTGCCATCCAAGCAGTCTATCCTAACCGATTCCGGATAATCTTTTTCTTCTTCTCACTTTTATCTCCATCAGCTTTTTCATATTTGGTCATGTTACACGTCATGGACGAGCTTCTTTGACCATATTTGACCGGACCTCTTTGACTTTTTTTTGACTGTACGACATCCTTTGTGGGTCTTGGACTTTATTAAATCTTGGCGTCAACACATGCCCCCCAGTTTCGGAGAATTAAATGGATTTTGATGCTTCGAAATTACCAGACATCATCATCTCCTGCCACATGTCTTCTCGAAAGTCTATTTGCACGATCCTCACATTCAATAATTGTCAGTCAAAACCTTTCATTTTCTAGTACTTTAAAATTTTGCCCATGGTTTCAGCTCTACATTATTTTCTCTTTTCCCTTTGCCTCTTCTTCTCCTTCGGCCATTCACAACTATGATGGGTGTCGCCTGGTCTGGTGCATTTACTTCTCTCTTTGTGGCGGCGTCGGACCAGGCTTCATCCCACATAGTTTTACATTGGTGTTCTTCAAACCGAAGATTTGGCTTCTTCATTCCCGAACTTGCAAAGATTTCGACCTTTCGAAAATCACACCCATGTTTACCTATTGCCGACCGTTGCAGGTGGTCCCCACCATACCTGATGGGATCAGCTTGACCCGATTGCCAAGGAGTCACCTCTTGCTTTATAAGTATCTCCGGCCGCTCTCCTCTTCCCTTCATTCTTTCTTCCCACTATTTCACCATTTCCCTCTGAGCTCATTGTCACCTGCTTCCAGTACTTCTTGTGACCGCCGCTGTTTGCCATCTTTCTTCTCCTACACCGATCCCATACTCCGGCGATGCTAGGATGGAAACCATTGATGCAATCCCCAAGGTAAGTCTCCGGTATTCTCATATTTTCCTGTTCCTTCGGCTTTTCTTGGTCTGTTCATCTTTTTGTTTGCCCTTTTACAATGTTTCTTTTGCTTTTCTGTAGAATCTGTAGAACCAAGTTTTGATTCCAATAGGCACCCATCCATCTTGTTTCTTATTAGGCCCTATGGGTAATCTTGACCCTATGGATTTTATCAATGCCAAATCTCTTTCAAGTTTTCTTCTATGCTCTCTTCCGTCTAGCAATCCAGTTTCGAATCTTTCCCTCCTTATCTCCCCAGCTGGCATGACTGGTACCTTAGGGTATCGGGCTCCTACTGTGCTGATTGGGAAGAAATTGACATAGGCCATTTCATCGTCCTTTCCCTTACCAAACAATACCAAAATGAGCTGAGGCTGGCCGCTTCTTGTTATTTTTGGTTTGTTGCCATGAATGCCTTCGTTTTCGGTCATGGACCGATGAGTCCTTCCTTGCTATGTCTTCTTTTTGACCTGCCTTGATATAGATTCATCGGCCAACCCCTCCTCCTTTCGTTCTAAACCAACCCATCTTCTTGGCACCAAGTCCATTGATAGTTGGGGCTAATACATCGCAAGACACAACAAGAAACTGGCCTAGCAGATGTTTGTGAACATGTAGCCTTTCTTACCCTCTGGTTAGAGAGGTTCGTTTTTTGCGTATCGGCCTTGGGCCCAAACTTCTAGTTCCAATTCATGACCAAAAGCCTTGTTGCCCATGCAAAGATTCCTCTTGGCCGATACCTCCTTGGATCCGCTTATCACCTTCTTCATCTCGTATCGGTCAAACTCTCGACTGGTAATCCCATCGAACATCTTAACGGCCCATGGTGGTTCCTCTAGCTCTGACTTAATGTGTATATGACCGATGTCGTTGGAGGACCCCCTTTCGCCCAAATGTATTTTCCTCCTGATGTCCCAGAATTGGCTACTTCTGTCTATCGTCACTACTCTTCCTTGGGCGAGGCGGCAACATGTCGTTCTGTTTTTCCTTTCTCTTCTGCATCCTTGGTCGCCTGCTTCAAAGGTTTTTACCTTGGATTTTCCGATCGGTCCATCTGGTACCCCTTTGATTACTAATCTGAGTATGAATGCCCTCATCGGCTAATCCTTCCTAATGTGTTCCGGGATGAAGAATCCCTCCATATCTTCATGGCCACGATTTTCCCTTGTCTCTTGCCTATCAATTTCACTGGTGATCATCTTTGGAAGGGCTCTTATGAGTTCTATCACCCGTCGGCCTTTGCCATGCAACTAGGCTTCGGCCAACTCCCACCCCACCTATTTTTCATTGATCGGATTCAGACTCGTTGGGAACTCACGAATACTTTGGAGTGGGACCACCTCTTCCATATGGCCGACGAGATCTTTATCGGTGATTTCACCTCTTGGACAGCCTACCGGACATCTTTCATTGTCTTCCGCCAATGGTGGGATGAGCTGAAGCAACATATCTTAAACCATTCTTCAATGATCTATCAGCAACGGCTTCACCCAAACAAAGTTGACATAGGAACCCGAGGTGGGTATTTCAATTTTTCCTTTTTCTTAGTTTTCATCATCTCCTTTTCGTATGTTTAACTCTACCTTTTTAGGAGGATGACCTCGATGCACCGTAGTGAGTTCTAGCGGTGTGGGTAAGTGGGAGACAATCTAAGGGCTTGGCACGGATCGCCTCTTTGACAGCACCGGCCCCTGCCGTTCGTACTCCATCGACAGCCGAAGTCCAGTCGTCTGCCCAAGTTTGTCGTTATCTTTAGTGTCAACGTTTCTGCCCTTGTAATTGTAACGTCGAACATCTTTATCTTCAGCCCCCATCGTCTCCTATTGACATCAACTCCCTCTACACGACATTCGATCATATGTTTGATGTACCCACCAATCCTAGACCAACAAAGACTGTCAGAGTTGCCATAGAGGTCGTTGTTCGAGCCAATACGCCAGAGGCTATTGCCACTGGTTTGAATGTATCGGTTGTCACTGACATTGTTGATGCGGACGTGGTCATCGTCAGGGCCACGCCTACTGGTGCCGATGCTGTTGGGGACGATGAGGAGCCATGCTAAAGAGCATGGGCCTCATGGCTCCAAATGTGATGAGTCATTGTCAACGATAGTCAAAGAGGACTGAAAAGGGAGAGAAGACCTGCTCCGTCTGGGCCGCGTGTGACTCAGGTACACAGGCAGCGAGCGACTGTCGGGCAGAGGGGTCGCGAAGTTGGGCTGGCCCAATCCGGGTACATGGGCTAGTAGCAGCAGAGGATCCACTGGGCTGTTGACCAGGATTGACTCAGGTACACGGGCAGCGAGCGATTGCTGGGCTGAGAGAGCTGCCGAGTCGGGCCAGCCCAATCCGGGTACCTGGTGCAAAGCTGGTGGACACTTTGTTAGTTTCAGCACAAAACTGATGACCGCTGATCTTGGAACGGACCGTCTAGAAGTTAAGCCGTAGTCACTACGAAAGCTTAGCTTCCGGATAAGTCATTTGTAAATAGGAGTTTACTATTTTGTCCTTAGGCCCACAGTTAGTCAGTCGAGCCTGTAAAAATGTCCTAAGGGCAGTTTGGTCTTTTCCTTTTATTTCAACGTTTGTAAAAAACCTTAGGGGTATTTCTGCATTTTTCCCATTTATTGGGCTGCCTATAAATAGGCCCCAATATCCTAGGGTTAGGGTTACCCTTTTCAGAATACACTTTCCTAATTCCAAAAATTGGGTCAATTTTTCACTGTGTTCTTCGTTTTTCGCCACCGGTGTTTCTTCGGGCTTGGAAATCGCCACCGTCAGTTATTGTTCTTCCACTGTCTCTTCAAATCGCTAGCCACCAGTATTATTTCTCCATGCACTTTTTTTTATTCTCGTGGCTGTGATGTTCTACTACAAGCATTACTTCTTTTTGGCTTTGATCTACGCTGGAAACTAGTACCTACACCTATATTCTAGCTCCTAGGCTTGCAACACAGTTTTGGCTCTGTTCTTTTTCCTGAGAAGCATTAGTACCCTAGGCATCTAGCAGCCTGCGCGCTAGTAGCCTAGCCAGCTTTGTTTGCCATGTGCGGCTGCAGCACCTAGATCTACAGTGTGGCTGCTACGGTGCGTTGCCTAGGAGGCGGCAGGGGCTTGCGCAGCACTTGAGCAGGGCTTGCATGCTGCAAGCTTGATCCTCCGTGCGGCGCGCACAGCAGGAAGCTGCATCAGGATTGAAGACTGGGAACTCGTGAAGACCGAGCGAACAACATGTGACCAGGCGAAGGATGCAAGAAAAATCCATTGCACAGTAATTCCTATTTTCCTCATTTTGCGTGCATTTACAGTTACTTCGTTGTTTTAATCTTCTGTTTAATCCTTTGTATCGCGAGTACTGCATCATGGAATACTGTAGCTTCGTAGTACTGTAACAACGATTTCTAATTCACCAGGTTTCTGTATCATTCCATGGATGTTTTTTTTGCCCTGTTTTTTCTTCTGCCTGAACGTGCACTTGTTCAATACTGTTGATGGCAAAGTTATAGTTTATCTGTGATTAATCCATTTAGTTCGTTTTTTTATTTCAGAATGCACTAAATATTCACATATATATTTATGAGCACATTTTATTTATTGCATTTATTTTGTCTAGATTAAATGCGTTAAATATTGTGTTTGCTCTTACTTGATGAACTACCAATAAACTGTGAATATTTTGCACGTGCTTGATGGATCATCTGTGATTTGGTGAAACTTTTGTGAAGATGTCATTTGTTCTGTGATGATATGTTAATCTGCCTATAAGCACTGTGTTGGTGTCTTTGTGTTTAGGACACCGGTCATTTTTAGGCTAGATCATTTTAGGTCTTGTTGATCTGTTTACTTTTCCCTACTAAGTCTGTCGAGGTGCGTTGGGTGTTGGGAGCAGGCCATTGATTCGAAAGAATTTTTTAGGCGCCCATTCACCCCCCTCTGGTTGCTACTTTCGGTCCTACAAGTGGTATCAGAGCCTGGTTAGGGTTTTTCCATACCTTAACCGGTTCTAAACCCTAGTAGTGATCATGACTTCTCCTGGAAAGGTCTTGTCCTTGGAAGCTTATGGCTATAATTATTGGAAGACTCGCATGCGAGCCTATCTCATGAGCCAAAGCTCGGACATCTGGGACATTTGTATTCACGCTACTTTCACTGTGTTGCCTGTTGCTGAGCGCACTACTCCAGATATTGTTGCCCAGCATCAGAACAACAACAAAGCTGTGAATATTTTGTTTTCTGGTTTAGGTCCCACTGAATTTGAGCGTGTGAGCCATCTCTCCACTGCGAGAGAGATCTGGGCTACCCTCCAGGCACACCATGAGGGGACAGCCCTGGTCAAGGCTCGGCTCTATCAGACCTACCGGCGTGAATATGAGAACTTCACACAAAAGCCGGGTGAATCTGTTGAAGCGTTGTTTGGTCGTTTTCAATCGATCATAAACAAGCTTCGGGACAACAAGGCTGAGGGTGTTCAGTTAGTCTCAGATCATGAGCAGGCGCTCAAGGTTCTCCATACCTTGGACCCTAAGATCTGGGAGATCAAGGTATCTTCTATCATTGAGAGCACATCTTATGATACCTTGACCATTTTTGAATTGTTTAGCAAGCTGAAGGCCACCGAGGTTGATACCCAGTTGAGATCAAATCTCACTGGCTCTGGATCAAAATCTCTGGCCCTTGCTACACCTTCTATTAATCCCTCCTCTGTGAGCTGTGCTGGGTTCTCTTTGATGTCTATCACTGAGGACCAGCTTGAGTCTTTGGGAGATGATGACCTGTGTCTTTTTAACAACCGGGTGCGTCGTGTTTATGACAAAAGAATGTTCAAGAGATACGGCACGAAATCCGGGTGCTTTGAGTGTGGTGACCCAGGACACTTCATCGCCGACTGCCCCAAGCGCAATGGCCACAAGAAGGGCACCGATGGTGGCTTCCATGACTCCGGCAAGCACGACAGCTCCTCCTTCAACAAGGGCAAGCCAAAGACCAGATTCTTCAAAAAGGCCCTGAAGGACTACCGGCGAGAGAACAAGAAGCGCGACAAGGCCTTCTTCGCCGAGATGGAGAAGAGCTACTCCAAGCATTCCACGTCTTCTTCCTCTTCATCGAGCTCAAGCGATGAGGAGATCATCATCAGGAAGGGGAAGGACAAGGACAATCCAGCGGGTCTTTGCTTCATGGCCTTCGGGGACAGACCGAAGAGCCGCTCACATCAGCGCCGAAGGTCCCGCAAGAGCTTCTTCTCAATATCTCTTGGGGATAAGGAAGAGAAGGGCTCCTCCGATGACTCCGACGATGACGACAATGAAAAGGTATCATCCTATGAACGCGAAATTGTTGATTTACTTGAAAGCAATCGTCAGGAGTTAAAATATCGGGAAAAACTGCTTAGAGGGGCTAAGAAGAGGATAGATGAGTTAGAGAGTGAGCTTGCCGTGGCCAACGACAGAATTGAGAGTCTATCTTCTTCCCCTTGCTTGGGTGATAGCAGTGAGTGCCCAAAGTATGAGGTGCTTCTGTGTGACCTGTCGACTCTGAAGTCCAGGTACACAGAAAGGGTTGATGAGAGGGACGCTTTGGCCACTGAGCTTGAAAGCACTCAGATGGAGCTGAAAGATGCTAAAGACATTGTCGTCGCGCCCTGTGCTGATTGCCCATCTCATCTAGCCAGTCTAGCTAAGCTGAAAGCCAATGGCGATGCGCATTTGGGTGATTTGGAGAGAGTGAGAGCTGAGCTGGCGCAGACTAGGCTACAGCTTGAGACACTGTCAGTTTCACCCACTGTCTGTGACAACTGCTTGTCTCTTCGACTAGAGTTGATTAAGCTGAAAGCCGAGAAGTCTGTCCAAGTAGATAGAGAGTGTGAGACCTGCTTGTCTTAGGTGGAAGTTCTAGCTTCCTTGAGAGAGGAGCTAGCTGTTGCTCAAAATGAGAACTTTTACCTCCGTTCTATCCTGACTTGGATCAGTGCCAGAGAGCCATAGCTCGGCATGATGATCCAGCAGTTTAAGAGGCAGGATGGGTTTGGGGTAGGCTACACCTACACTAAGGCTGACTTTGAGAGTGCTATTAGCCAGGCTATCGAGTGGAGTAAAATGACACCTGAGCAGAGATATCCCAAGACTCACTCCACTGAGTCTTTCCAGGTTAGTCAGCCCAAGGATGGAGTGATCCATGAACAGCCCAGAGCTCCACCCAAGAAGCCCATCTGGGCTCCAAAGCCCAAACACCTCCACACTTCTCTTGACTCTCTTCCTGGACCCTCTCAACCCAAGAAGACTAGACCAAACACCACTAAGCCCAAGAACCCCAAGCCTCAACCACATTCCAAGAAGCCCACCTATCATTGTGAGTATTGTTAGAGAGACGTGCATTTTGCGGAGTTTTGCTTCAGGAGGAAGCGGGTTGAGAGAGCATAGAGAGCTCGTGGTGGTCAGGAGCAGTTCTACCAGCAGGGTGGTAGACTGAGAGTTCCTCGACGCGGGGAGAGGCTAGAGGCTAGGCCGCGTCGTGTAGGTGGTGGTAGAGGAGACGACTTTCATGCCCGTGCTCTAGATGGTGGTGTTCGTTCCGGCAGAGCTCCAGGCCGTTTTGGCTACGGTCCTGGACCTCGTGGCCGAGACTTTAGGCAGAACCAAGGACCGCGCTTTGAGCCGCGTGTTGGTCTGAACTCTTATGATAATTTCTGCTTTCCGTCTTTCGAGCAGATGGCTCGACACTGGTTTAGATCTTTTGCTAAACATGGTGGAGGATCATTTGCTCCCCCTTACAACCACTGATTGTGCAGGATCGGGGACTGGAGGATATTTGGATCATGGACTCAGGCTTGATGCGTCACGGGTCCCGATCTTCACGACGTAGGATCGATCTTCAGATAACTAGCTATAGAATAGCCGGATAACTTGCTGCAAGCAGCGATAACTAGTGCAACCTGGCAAATAAAACTCGAAGCCAACCACCGTCTTTAACCGGCAACCTGAATGGAGGATTCGCCCAACCACACTCTCAAAGAACCAACCAACACAGCCTACAATCAATCAAGGAGGACCTTGAAGGGAGTAGGAGCACCAATTGGGAGCGGATGAAGCCGCCGCTTCTGTAATCCCACGAAGGAAATCACAAGAGCAAAGGAAGGTAGAGATCTCTCTCTGAGTTTGTTAGCACGCAGCTAAACAAGGGGTTCTGTATTGAATCATCAAAGGTGCTGATTACAATGGTGCTAGGGGGTATTTATACAAGGAGTAGACCTTGAAGATAGGTGCGAACACGAAACGAAAAGACTAGGCGAACTATGTGAAAACGAATCAGCTTCTGGAGAGTTTCCGCGTGGCTGTTGGTCTTCTGAGCGGTCTTCGGTATTTCAGCAATAACTCCTCCTTGGAAGCTTCAATTCATGAACGGTTGGATCCCTTGGAAAGGTGACTTGATAAGGTTTCACACCATGTATAATATGCACCATGGAACTCGGTAGAATGATGCAGTTTTAATACGAGAACATTGACTTCATGCAGACTGTTGACCTTCGGACCAGCAAGCACTAAAACTGGTCGGACGCCTTCATGCAAACTTCAAACTAGTCGGGGTTAGATTCATTGGAAACTAGACTTCAAGAGTTTTCCAAAAAGTGCTCATTTGCCTTCATATCTTTTGGAAATCAAAAGTTATGATTATTTCTTTGAGACGATCCTGCAGGACTGGCTTGGTTCGAGCATGATTCTTCTATGTGTCCATTTCCTTGTGAGTTCTTGTCATCCTTCTTGGTAAACCTGAACATTAGCAATGTACACGACTTAGGTAGTATATAACTCTCATTAATAGTAAAATGAATTTCACAAAGTAGCGCGTGCACCTCTTGTTGAAGCTTCTTAGCTCGACTGCGTGTAATTGGTCCATCAAAAACATGTATTGGAGTCGCTGTGGTCAAAGTGGTCGGTGTAGAGGTTGGAGTGGTCGGCGTGGTCATATCAAGGATGCTCTCGCCACATGACGGGACATCGAAGATGGTTCTCCAGTCTCACTTCCCCGAGCTCCAAAGAGTACATCACATTCGAGAACAGTGGTCAAGGGAAGGTACACGACATTGGCTCAATTCGCATCTCTGATCATTTCTCTTTGAAGAATGTTGCTTTGGTTGGAAATTTGAACTTCAATTCGATTTCTGTTTCGCAACTTCTTGAGGATGGTTTGGAGGTTCGTTTTAAGTAGGGCAGTTCTTCTGTGATTGATTCTAGAGGGTCTTTGATTTGCCAGATCTTACCTTTTGGTAAGGTTTTTCGGATTGACTTCTCTAGTTCTTTTGGCCCTTCTCGCTGTTTGATTGCTGGATCCTCCTCTGAGCTCTGGAAGTGGCATAGGAGGTTAGGTCATTTGAGTTTTGATCTGCTAGTTAGGTTGAGCTCTATGGACCTCATCCGAGGATTGCCCAAGCTTAAGATGGAGAAGGATCTAGTTTGCCATCACTGTCATCATGGGAAAATGGTTGCCGCTTCTCACTCACCTGTGAATCAGGTGATGACTTCGTATCCGGGTGAGCTGTTACACATGGACACTGTTGGTCTAGCTCGGGTATGCTCAGTCGGTGGGAAGTGGTACGCGCTTGTCATTGTTGATGATTTTTCTCGATTCTCGTGGGTTTTCTTCTTGGAGTCTAAGGATGAGACTTTTCATTTTGTTCATGACCTGATTTTGATGCTGAAGAATGAGAACAATGGTCGTATGCGAGCAATTCGCTCCAACAACGGCTCTGAGTTCAAGAACACTCAGTTCGTTAGCTTCTGCAGTGATCAGGGTCTTGATCATCAGTTTTCTGCTCCTTACACTCCCCCACAGAATGGCGTTGTGGAACGAAAGAACCGCACGCTAGTCGAGATGGCCAGGACAATGCTCGATGAGCACAGGACTCCTAGGCGTTTTTGGGCTGAAGCCATGAACACGGCTTGCTATCTGGCCAACCGCATTTTTCTTAGAGCTTACCTAGGTAAGACCTCATATGAGTTGCGGTTTGGCAGACAGCCCAAGATGAGCCACTTGCGAGCGTTTGGCTGCAAGTGCTTTGTGCTCAAGAAGGGAGGGCATTTGGACAAATTTGAGTCTCGTTGCTGGGATGGAGTTTTTCTAGGCTATGCGTTGCATTCTCAAGGCTTCCTTGTTTGGAACCTTGACTCCCAGCAGCTTGTCGAGACTTGTGAGGTTTCTTTTGATGAGTCCTTGCCTTCTTTAACTCCTTTTTTAAGCTTTTTGGTGATGGTGAGTGTTGGTGTAAAAGTTACACCAACAGGTTCTTAGTAGTTAAGAACAAACAAACAAGAGGTTTGTGTCTTTAGGACAAACTTGAGCCTCCGTAAGGATAACAACTCAAGAGGTCCGAATGTATGTGTTTGAACCACTGGTTCTGGATCCCCCTTACAAGGTACAAAGGGGGGTATTTATAGGGAGAAAGGCTAAGGGAATAGACCTATTTACCCTTATATTACAAATGACCTTCAGTATTATAAACAAGGTTATACACGGTAAAGTGCTGCAGAGTAGATAGATAAGCAGGGCATCCAATCAGTCACGTCTTCCTGCTTCGAAGCCTCCTTTCTCCTTTCGGAGGGTCCTCCGAGACTTCGCGTCGTGGCACCCTTCGATCGTGCTGACGTATCTTCGAGCATTAGTCGACCATCTTCGGGATCTTCTTAGAGCCTTCGGAGGGTTAACCTTTAAGTCATGGAAATGAAGTAATTTCCCCCAACAGTAGCCCCTCGAATACGCCTTTCTGTAGATAACCTATTTTTTTAGAAAGAAGGCAGTATACGACAGGAACATTTTTAGTTTCGGAGACTTAAAGGGAATGTGAAGATACTATGATTTAGCCCAGAATATTAAGCCCAATATTTTAAAACGTTCGCCTCCGAATTTTGGCATAGTGAGGGAAACTCCCTGGAGCAGCATGGCTTCGGAGCATGAGTGCTACGAGAGCAGTTACGGAGCGCGAACGTCGTGCGGGCGGTTACGAAGTGTGGACGTCGTGCAGGCGGTTACGAAGTGTGGACGTCGTGGGGTGCCGTCAATATGACCGTTACGGCGCAAGTAGCCGTTACCCTCTGTAAAAAGAAGTAACGGTCGATTTCTTCAGCGGTTGCACGCCGTTTCACTTTCCAACCCCACCTTGTCAGCGACGGAAGCCGAACCTGCAGAGTGAAACTTCTCGAAGAGCAGCATAGGTTGTGTGGTTATAAAAGGGGGAGAAAGGGATTACTGGAAGTTTTTTACCGCATTCACCTTCTTGCAATTCACCTTTCCCCTCAACCTTTTGCCCCTTCGAGCACTTGAGCGCAATGGCGAGAACCAGCCACACCACTCCTTTGGCGGCCAGCACTATGGCGCAGCGGCAGGCATGGGCGGCATCAGCAGCCACGGCAATGGCGGGGGGCCCAGGCGGCGGTTGGCCCAAGAACCCTCGGGCGCTCCGTCCGCCCTCCAAGAAGAAGATGGCCCAGAGCTTCGTTATTGGTCAGTCAGTGAGCACAGCGGAATCCATCGAGGAGGCGGTAGATGGGAAATTGGGAGCCGGAATGAGGACTCGTGTTCCCGGGACAGAGTCGACTCCGCGGCCTCGGCGAGGAGAAGTGGTAGTCTTCGAGGCATTCTTCGAAGCTGGCCTGGGGCTACCAGCTGTGGATTTCCTAGCAGAGGTACTAGACATGTTCCACATTACTCTGCCTCAGTTGTCCCCCAACGCAATTGTCCGCTTGGCCGTCTTTGAGTGGGCTCTTCGGGCGGAAGGATGTGAAGGGCGCTCCGAAATCTTCGCAGCAACCCACGAAGCTATCTGCCAGCCGAAGCCTCAAGATGGGCCCGGAGACTCGAAGGTGACAGTGGCTTTCGGCAGCGTCAATTTTCAGCTACGGCGGGAGCACGCTCTTCATTTCCCTTTTCCTTTTCAGCGGCGCCTCTGGCCTTATCTCCGGACGACATAGTCCGGGCTACCGAGCGAATTCTCGGAGCCCCTTCGGTAGTCGAGAGGCAGAAGAGGCTGGAACTGGTAGGGAGTTGGGAGCGCTCGAACAGGGTGTGGAGAGCCCTCGGCATGGAGCCCCCGCCGCTTCCCGACTTCGCCCCGGCTGGAGCGGCGGCTCGCAAGAGGAAAGCAGCGGCCGAGCCCTCTAAAAAGGCTGGCAAGCAACCCGCTCAGAAGAAGGCGGTGAAGCAGCCTTCTCACTTGACGCCTGCTTCGTCTTCTTCGTCGCCGGACGAGCGGAGCCCCACTCCCGAAGAGACAGAAGACTCCGGAGGCGCCACAGCGAAGGCCTTCGAAGATTACCTTCTGATCGACGAAGACATGGGGGAGGTTCCCACAACCCTCCCCGACAGGGAGGATGTTGACGTCACCCTTCTGACTCCTGCGCCTGTCAACGTGCAAGTAGAGTCAAACTCTCCCTCCGGCTTGCCTGCCCCCGAAGGGGTTTCTGCGGAGGTTGTGGCCCCGTCGGACGAGACCGAGGTCAGGACTTCGGGGGATGACTTCGACAACATCCTCCGGATGTACGAAGTCCTGGAGGATCCGGCGATCCTTCCTCAAACGGCTCTTGGAGGTATTTTCCCAGAACTCCTTTCTTTTTTCATCGGCATTCGCTTGCTATCTGCAGAATATGTTAATTAACCTTGATAATTGAAACAGGTACCTCTTCGGGTATCGAGGCCTTGGTGGTGCCCGACGTCCCTACTTCCTCGGAGACAGTCACCCGGGTGGACCCTCCGGCCCCTCTGGGGGCTCCGAGCCCGGTGACAGAGAACGTATCCTTCGGAGCGGACGATGTGCTCCCTGGGACGGAATTGGCTCCGGCCGTGGCGACCTCGACTACTGACGGCGCCTCCGACAACGTGGCTCCAGCCGGAGGTGCGGCGGCCGAAGGTCAAGATGTTCTTGCCTCTCCCCCTTTCGTGCCGGGGAGGGGTAAGAGTATCTCCAGCTTGGGCCTTCGGGTTGATCAAGCAGCGCCCTCCGTCGGCAACTCAGAGGACGAGGCCGCCGAGGACGATACCCGGGCCTTGTCTTGGCTCCCTCTTCTGGCTCCTTTCTTGGAGCATCGGAGCGGCCTTCGAAGGCTACTGGAGCCCCTGGCTGAGAAAAGCCAGGATATTGCCAATTCGGAGTTGATCTCCGCTTTGAGCGAAGTTAGGGCTTCGAGCCTCAACACGGCCCTTGAAAGGGCTGCCCTACAGGTATGAAAAAGACACCGCAGTTGTTGTATTTTAACGATCGAAGCTCCTTTAGCACTTACTTTGTTTTCCTTGCAGCAATTCGCCCTTGCTAGAGCGGCAGCGACTTCCAGTGAGGTCGAAATTAACCGACTCAACCGGAAGGTTACAGCTCTTCAAACAGCCCTCGACGAGTCTACCGGGAGGTCTCTTCGGCTGAATGAGGAACTTTTGGAAGAGCGGAAGGCCAAAGCCGCGTCTGACGAAGCCTCTGAAGCCCTTCGCTCTCATGCCGAAGAAGTCGAAGCTGAACAAGTGGTTCTCCGTGCGGAGGTCGAGAGGCTTCGCCAAGAAGCGGCTGCTTCGAACGGCCGTATGGTTGAACTTCAAGGGGCTCTTAGCCAGGTAATGGCTCAGAAGAGTTCCTTGATGCTCCGGGTGGCCGCGTTGGACGCAACGGTTGCAAGCCTGGAAGCAGCAGATAAAAAGAATTCTAGTACTGCTGATCGTACCTTGGAAGCTCTTCAGGGTACGTTAGAGTACTTTGGCACCATGTGCCCCTCGACTTCTGCTGCAACCTTCGAGCCGCTCGACCGGAAGCTGACGAGGATCCAGGTAGCTTCGTCGCTGATGAAGAATTCCGGGGTACGGTACGGAGAGATCTCCGGACAGTGCGCCGGCATCGGGGTTCTTCGCCACCTCGAAACTCTTCGGGTTCCCCTTGCTCCGGTTGGTGGTTCGTCTCCTGGAGGCTTCGCGGATGATGACCTGCTGCGGCCGTCTCCGGAGGTGGCTTCGGCGTGGGAAGCTTTCCGATCAGTATGGAAGGCGGACCACAAGGTTGCTGCTAAGGCTTGGATCGACGAGGCCCGCCGGCAGAAGCAGGCTCAGGCGAAGCCACCACTCCCAACTTCGCCAGCGCCTTCGGTCCCAGCTCCGCCAACCGACCCGCAGGTCTAGCTGCTTAGGGCTGTTGTGTACCTGTGGTCTTGTAAACTTTGTTTAATTAATGAGAAAGTTATAAACAGTACTTGTCTTGGGTGTTCTTCTCTTTTTTAGGTTCTGTCATGCCCTTCGAGCCCTGACTTCGTACTTTTGGAAACTACTGCCGAGCTTCGAACGGAGTGGGCAGTTCTTGAGAGTTTGAGGCCTTATCGCCGCTCTCGCTTTTCTGTTCCTCGCGGAGACGGGGGGAAGTTACCCTTGAAGTACGAAGGGATGTTTTGTCTTACATTAAAGAGGAAGAACAGGAAGGGGGGTCTTCGTCCTCCGAGCCTGTTGACTGGTCCGATTCGGAATACCAAGCTGGAAATCTTGCCGAGGTTGGCTCCGAAAGGCTCTTGACGTGGGCCGAACTTCAAGAGGAGCAGAAGAAGCTGCGAGCCTCGAAGAAAAAGAGAAGTTCACGGCCTAAAAAGACTTCAAGCTCCGAAGGGCATGGTAGCCGCAGGGGTCGAAAGGGCCTCCGTTTTTATTTGGGTCTAGACAGCAATTTTTCCTGATGTATGAATATAATATTTTAATGTGGAATGCTTCGACAGCATGCCGCGTGACTCCTATCCTCCTACCCCTCTTGTGGGTGGCGGAGCGTTTATTTTATATAATGGTTCGGTAGGCACAATGATTGCTTGAGCACCCGTATGCTTCGAATTTTGCACATGTCACCTTCGATAAGTTAGACAAAAATTTAAAGTCCTTAGACTCTTCTACGGATCCTAACAAGCCGGAGCCTGGAATCCGTAGGTTGGCCACCTACGGCTCTTTTACAGATACTTCGCACCCGGAGGCTTGAAATTCTGTTTTGTTTAAAGTCCTTAGACTCTTCTACGGATCCTAACAAGCCGGAGCCTGGAATCCGTAGGTTGGCCACCTTCGGCTCTTTTACAGATACTTCGCACCCGTAGGCTTGAAATTCTGTTTTGTTTAAAGTCCTTAGACTCTTCTACGGATCCTAACAAGCCGGAGCCTGGAATCCGTAGGTTGGCCACCTTCGGCTCTTTTACAGATACTTCGCACCCGTAGGCTTGAAATTCTGTTTTGTTTAAAGTCCTTAGACTCTTCTACGGATCCTAACAAGCCGGAGCCTGGAATCCGTAGGTTGGCCACCTTCGGCTCTTTTACAGATACTTCGCACCCGGAGGCTTGAAATTCTGTTTTGTTTAAAGTCCTTAGACTCTTCTACGGATCCTAACAAGCCGGAGCCTGGAATCCGTAGGTTGGCCACCTTCGGCTCTTTTACAGATACTTCGCACCCGTAGGCTTGAAATTCTGTTTTGTTTAAAGTCCTTAGACTCTTCTACGGATCCTAACAAGCCGGAGCCTGGAATCCGTAGGTTGGCCACCTTCGGCTCTTTTACAGATACTTCGCACCCGGAGGCTTGAAATTCTGTTTTGTTTAAAGTCCTTAGACTCTTCTACGGATCCTAACAAGCCGGAGCCTGGAATCCGTAGGTTGGCGGAGCCACTGAACCAATGGTTCGTAGCAAGCCCCTTGGGTTTTTCCGAGAAATGCTTGGCTCTTGCTAGCATCACCGACCTCCGAATGCGTCCATCCGGAGGGTTTGATGTTCGAAAGGCAAAACAAATCTCAACCCCTTAGCTTTATTTATAAAAGGAGTGTTACAAGTGATTACAAGGAAGCCTTAAGCATAATATCTCTTAAGGTGCTCCGCATGCCACGCGTGTTTCAACTCTTCTCCTTCTAAATTAGCTAATTTAAACGAGCCGGGGCGACCTGAGCGTAAGATAACATATGGTCCTTCCCATTTGTTTCCTAGCTTCCCCGGAGCTATTACATTTCGTAATACTAGATGACCTGGTTTTAACTCAGTTAATTGGACTTTTGGGTCATACCATGTCTTTGTGTGCTCTTGGTACTTCGTCAGGTTGGCGACAGCTCGAAGCCTTGTTTCTTCCGACAAGTCTATTGAAGCACCTCGATCACCTTCGTCTTCGTGCTGAATTACGCGGAGTGACTCCCCTTTGAGCTCCGTAGGGGTCATGGCTTCGTCTCCGAAGAGCAACCTGAATGGCGTGAAGCCGGTTGATCTAGTTTGCGTGGTTCGGATAGACCATAGAATTTTGGGTAGCTCTTCGACCCATAGGCCTTTCGCTAATCCGACGATTCGGCGATTTAACCCGGAGAGAATATTCCCGTTGGCTCGCTCGACGGCTCCGTTGGATTGCGGATGTCGTACTGCTGCGAAGCATAGCTTAATGCCCAGTTCCTCACAGAATGTTTGGAAGGCATCAGCTCGAACTGGGTCCCATTATCCACTGGTAA